>VZSZ01009263.1:191485-471090 GCA_013398815.1 Ibidorhyncha struthersii
AACAAACAAAAAAAAAACACAAATAAGCCCATACACCTAAGACCTCAACTGTTGAAACTCAGAAATAGAAACAAAGGTCATGATATTTCATGTACGAACCTGATGTTCAACTGGCAAAGACTTCTGAGAAAGACAAATACGAAGTGCACTAGGAACTATACATAAAGAGTTCACAGTGACTTCCATTTCTTTCATTGGACAATTTTGTAATTTCATACAGACTTATATTTTCTTATGAGTACTACACAGAGAGCTTTGACAATATCTTTCATACACTTTGTATGAGCAAGGTTAAAATAACTGAAGATTCAGCAGCAGCAGGGCAAAATAGCCCATTTCTTCCTACTGATGTCTAGAAAAGCTTGAATTTTTTCAGGGATTTAGCCAATTTACAGGCATACCTATAACATCCTATGTTACATATGAACTACTTTCACTCTAGTACTAAATACAATGGGCCACTGAAAAGTTTTGAGTTGACTATCGCGGACCAATAGTTTTAGTTACGGATGATTTTTGACTATGAAAACTAAATATTTCAAATATAATCAGTAGCTCAGATTCTTAGAAGGTTTTTCAAAAGTAAGAAATGTGACTGAATAAAAAATACTTCTAAGTCTTCTTTTAATTATAGGGAAAAAATGTCATTTTTGGTTTCATAGTCCTCATTAAATGGTATATCCACATCATAATGTCTAGAAAATTTTTGTATGCAACTTCCAGTTCAGCTAATTAGTACCATGACCTACTGGAGAGTTATAATTTAAGAAAAGAAATGAAGAGAGAAGTTAACCTACCTCAAAGAAAAAAGACAATTAGTATTCATATGTTACTACAAGACTATAATAATAATCATAATTAATGATCTCTTCCCAAGAGAGAGAGGGTGTGATATAAAATCTCTGTGCTGGAAGAATCAAGTCCAAGCAGAACAGTCTCACTGGCTTCTCTCCCCTTTCCTTCTAACCACACACATGCTCCTTCTGGGCCACTAAACCAGAGACCACCCAACCAGGATCAGCTCCCTTATATGGAGCCAGTTGTGTCCCCCAGACCAAGCTCTGCTTCCTACAAGCACAGCAGGCAATAACTTCAGAAACATCAGTGTAAGGCACAAAACCTAAATACTGTGCAAGCATTTGAACTTTGGATAACACTCATTTTGCCTCATGGAAAACCGAGTCTGATGGCTAGCTGCTACAATATCATCTGATTTTTATTCCCCAGACCAATAACTAGCACCCAGTGCAAGTGAGATAACAAGAACAAGTACAAGGTATGGTGGTTAGTGTATTGAACAGACAAGTCTCTGGAGAGAGAGCAGAGAAAAAGGCATTTTGAGATTCTACTAGAAATCTTCATTGTTTCTGTGCTGAGCGTTTTCAAAGCACTTATAGGAAAGAAAAAGCTTTCAACAGTCACAACTGTGTTACACTTGATAATGTTTTGTACACTGTTTTGTGTTGTGAAATACAAATTCCATTTGAGGTACTTTGAAAATTTCCTGGTACAGACTTATTTTATTCAATTATCCTGGTAAGTTTAAAATGCTGAAATGAGAACTTATTCACGTTGCTTGTGGGTTAAACTAGACTGTAGCACTTCAGAACAATGTGATTTATTTTTATGGACACATTTACACACTGAAAAATTACTAAACTCTTCATAACTAATGACTGCAAATACACCTGAAGTATACAGACACTATGCACGCATAAATAGGCAAGGAGTAAAAATTGTAAAAGTCTGTAAGAGCACATATATAGTTGAAATCCTATTTTATGTACAAACATGCTTTTCCTGTCTTTATGTGAAACGTGGAGTTCCCTTTCTAATTTGGCTTGTGGTATTAACATTATTATAAACAGCTTATTTGTGTATGGCAAACAAGTAACAATCTGACTTCTGTCTGTGATTAATACTGGCTATTTATGCAATCTTTTATAAGTCTTTCCTTCTTTATTTTATGTTTCTTGCCACTCCCTCTGCAAAAACACAAAATCAAATAAATAGCAAAGTTGTCAAAGGCATTGAACATTGGAAGGCAATTCAGGTAGCAAGCAAAATACTGTTATCTTGAAAATAGGTAATGACTCAGAATTTAGAAGTAAATAGTCTGTCTATGGAAAATATATATCAAATAGAAGAAATTTCATGCACATTAAATTTGGGATAGTTTACTTTTGTCATAAATTTATCATCTCCTCCTTTTCAGCTAGGGCTTTGAGTCAATAAGCCATGATTTCTAAAGATCTGCAGCCACCCACACCTTATTAAACAGTACTGTCTCTGATTATCGGTTCAGACTAAAGTGGCTGCTGTTGGTCAGATAAGTAAGGGCTTTAAAGATAGAAACCATTGCTGAAAGTAGCCAAGGACCTCATTAATAAATTTTAAAGAGAGGTATGACTTCATCAAATACCACACACAGGTGCTATAAGTCTAAAAGTAATTTTAAAATGAGACCTATGAGACTAAAGAGGAAATTTCCTGGGGTTCTAAAATTCAAAAAAGTGGAAGAGTGTCCCAAAAGCCTGAAAAGAACAAGTGCAAATAAAGTAATTAAGATTTAAATTATTGTTACTTTTAAATTATTTAGTAACTCTAATGGAAATATTATTCATTCAGCACAACCTTAATATTTTGTATTGGACTCATTTCTCTTTTACATTCAGGCTTTTGTCAATACTTTAATAGCATAAGATATTCATATAAAAGAAAGTAAAGTTCATTGAATCCAGAAACTTGGTATTCACATGAATCCTTATGACCACAGAATGACCACCACTTGACAAGTGGTAAAGCTATAGGCTCTTCTGGACTGGTTAAACATTCGTAATAGTTTTCAAATTTTCTTGTTATAAGAAATAGATGTAGTGGTTTTGACATTGTTTCCCTTAAGTTCGTAGCAGGGAGCAAGAGAGATCTACAGAGATCAGTCAGAGATGGTTTAGACAGTGGCAAGTATAACATTATTTCCCTTATTTGAATACAAATGTTCCTTCTCCGTATCCTGAGAAGCAACATTTTTTTGTGATTCCTTACCACTGTCATGATAAGAGCCTTCCTTTATTTTTAGTAGTTTCTGGAAACTTTTTCTTCTATAAAGAACTTGCTTGTTGCCTTCACAGGTGTCTCCTCATGACCCAGAAATGGAAGAAAGATTGATTTGTCTTCCCAGCTCTGCCTTTTCTCTGTAGTAATGCCAATGCACATCCAGAGTTCTTCCAAAAGCTATTTTATTTTTTTCTTTATGTATTTGCTGCAAGATCATCCCTTACAGTCGAAGTGTCTGCGTGTTTTAACATCTTCTTTTATTCTTCTCTTTTGTAGATCCATCAGTTTTGCTTTTTTTTTCCCCCGGTGCTTCCTTGAGTTCTTTTTTCAGGCAAACCTTTTTCCATCAGCAACAGCTTAAAAATGTTTCTGCTTTGTTGCAGCCTCTTCCAGCTTCTTCACTTTGTTTTTTAATTTCTTCTCCATAGCATCCCTATTTTTCTTTCTTCTTTATTGCATGCAGTGCTGCTGGTACATTTTGAGAGACTCACCTATCTCTTCCTGATCTGCTTTTGAGGAAAACATTTTTGAAAGGTTGAAAGATGTCTTTCAATTCAAGCAGGTGATGTGATCAGCTTCCTCTGACTTTGAAACATCATTTCCTGCGGCCGTGATCTGCCTAAATTTGGATTCTTTTATTCTGTCTTATCCATCACCATTGTACATCAGAGATGATTTTTTTTTTTCACCTAGATTGAGTTTGAATTTTGTTGTCTGGAGGAGCAGTGCGTTCAGAATATGTTTCATAAGTAGTTTAGAATGTCTTTTAAAATGTCATATTAACCAAATACAGCTTGAAGGTATAATCACTAATTTATCTGCAAAGGTTTTAGGATTTATTCCCAGTTCTTAAGACTTGGCACACAGGAAAACATGATGGGTCCACGTATGGTATGCATCTGGTTTACTCATAGTTTGGTACTCCACCTTTCTTCTTTGTTTGAGTTAGACAGTGACTCACTGCAAACTCTTCCTAGGACCTGGTCAAAGGAAGACAAGGCAGAGTTTGGATATCATATCATGTGTGATGTAATAAAATTTAGAGTAACTAGCAGTGGGTTAATAAGACAGTGTCTTATGTAACTTTTATCCTGACATGCAGCCTATTTGCAAGGAAAATGGGTCAATCGTGACACCATTAAAACTTTTTTCCAAGATATCTTATGTTTTCTAGGTGACCCTCATGATACTATGGCTTTGTAACCTGATTCATTTTTGCCATGAGAAAAATAGAGGTGTAGCATGATACAGGTGGGGGCTTCTAATATGGTAGTGCAGATAGCAGAATAACACACAGAGTTAGCATAGATTGAAAAATCTAACTGCCTACTGGTAGCGGAAGGACAAGCATGCTTACTTTTAATTGCACTTACACATGTGTGTGTGTATACATTTGCATGCATAGCTTATACATATGTCACTCCTGTTCCACAGTGTCTTCCCACTTCTGCAGTTCTTTCACTCCTGTCCCAGGAGAGCCTTCAAAGATATCTAGCTACGCATGTAGGTTTGTATATTGAGATCAGAATACAAGGAGCCACCCATTTCAGATCTCAAAGCTATCAATTTTCTCACCTATCATTGCTCAGATAACCACTTACTGTTTTGGTGTCAATACTGCTCTGGTTTCCTGAAAAAAGAGAGAGAGACTTACCTTCCAAAATGACACCTGTGGCACAATCCATTCCTCTGATGGATTACATTAAGATGAGAGCACTAACTGAATGTACCCTGACATTAAAAAATTTTAGGCGTAATTGGGTCACAGAATCATCAGGAACATAGCATATAGAAAGAAAACATGTTGCAAACCTTGCATAAGACAAATGAATATAAAAAGTATCATTCTCTAAGGGATTCTGTTAATTGAATACATTTAAAATTTTCAGAGGCAGTTAAAGCTGACACCTGCTGTTTTATAGACTGACGTGGTTAGAAGCTATCTAGCTCTTTCCAGTAAGCTGAAGAAGCAAAACATCTAATTAAAACCAAAGCTGTAAAGGCGTTTAGTCAAATTGTTTAAAGTGTCCTATTTTAACATGTAAAATTGGCTGGGTTTTGTTGGCACAGATAGTTTATCAAAGCTAACGAGTAAAATTGTGAAAGCCCAACAAAACTTGAATGTTTGAACAGACAAAGATTCTGTGGAGCTTCACTTTTTGAAAAAGCCTAAAAGTGGATTAATGCAGCACTTAGATTAACCTCAAAAGAGAAATAGCTGTACCTTATCTACTGGTACAAGATTTAGGGCTAAGGCATAGTTATGGCCCAGAGGCTGAAATTGTGCCAATTGTTAATAAATCCTGTGAGTTTATAATGCTTTCTGAAAAATATTAATTTTGGACATTTTAACATTTCACATAATGATTCTAGACTTTATACGTGAAATGCAAAAAGCTAGTGCTTGCAATATCTAAAAGTAACAGCAATGCTGGGATACCGAAATATTTTTTGATTCCTTTATGCTGAAAAAAGGATGGCATTTCTTGAGAACTGCCATGATTTGCCTGATGTAGTAGCTCAATCTATTATTAGTAGTATTTTCATAGCATCTTCAGTGCAAATTGCATTATACAGTAAGAGAAGTGTGAGAAAAGTGGCAGTTTCCTCCTCCAAGGAGTTATCATTTAAGGGTCCTATTCAGCACATCTTACTGTAGCATATCACACACTGACTTCAGAGGGGGCTTTGCCAAAGGAGGGAGTGAATAAGGAGTGCTGAATAGGACTCTACAAAGGCACAGCAGGTACAGCTGGTGCAATTCCACACAGACAAAGCATTGTACAATACAATGTAGACAGTTAAAGCAGTGCATTATGTATCATTATGAAAACCATCCATTTTACATATAATTTATAATATGAAAGTAGTTATCCTCCCTCCAAGTTTTGCTCCATTTTTTGAGAGTTTTATCAAACTATTATTGCATGATAAAGACCACTTAGTATGGAAATACTACGATAAAACTTTAAATTCAGTTGATGAAACAAACAAGCAACAGACCAACTTTTCCTTTTAAAAAAGTAAGAGGTCTCTAATTTGTTGATGTTGATAGAGAATTCTCTTTAGTATGGGACCAAGGATTTTAAAAGAAATCATTAATATTTCTCATTAAAGTCCAAAATCTATTATTCATAAATTTCAAGGTGCCACACATGCATTAATGAAGGAAGCCTTACAGCATTACAGTGAGAACGCTATTGTTCTCTTTATAAAGTGAGGAAAATCGAGATGGAAAGGTAACGTTACTTAAAGAGCTATACTTTTACTGATTATGGTATTTTAACAGCCCAGATAGATGCTTGGAAGGACTGAACTATATTACTATTAGGGTTGCCTGAAATGTTAGATGTAGACCTTCAGCTGAATCACAGTGGCCTGAGAAGTTACCGTATCGGCAGAACAGTGTGCCCTTACCCATGGCAAACACGACATAAAGCAGTTTAACCTGACCTTGTTTGTGTTCATGTTGGTAGTGGTCCTGTGTTCTTCTCAGTCACAGCAGCAGCATTAAGTATATCATTATATTTAGAAATAAAAACACTTGGGTTCGTGTCCTGGGAGGTATATGAAGGACAAGCTTTACGTGCTTGAATTTACTGGAGAGTGGAGACTAGAAGGCCTTGGCAACAATAAACAACATCAAGTGTACTGCAAGGTACAATAATACTTTTAGAATTCTGCTTCAGAGTGAATTTCTGGTCTCTATAAGTGTCCCCTTAAAAACAAACAGACACATAGCTGTTTTATTAACTTTGTAGAGGACAGAGAGATAAGAAAGATCCTTTGCTGCTACACCTTTTTTAGCAAGCCCAAAAGTCCTCAGCTGATTAAGAGAAATACAGAAACTATACTAGAGATAAAAAGATCAGGAGGTTTCCGATTTTAAGCATTACTCCCATAAACCTTATTCTGACACTGTATGTTCATGAGACAATTTTGGTTTAAGAATTGGATATTCTGGGATGGATATCACAATGCAGTGACTGCTGAGCATAAATGAAATTAATCTGAACATAGCAGCAGAAAATAAATGTATTCTCTGTACTTCCTTCAGATTTCTCAAAATAATGTGGTAAATAATATTCCTGCATTGAAAGATGAACTAAGAGCCATCTGAAGAAGTAGATTACAGTACTGACTTGTATCACCAGGGGTGGATCTGCTGCAAACCAGTACCAGAGATCAGGAGGCCAGAGACAAGGATTCCAGCTCCTTGGAAAACAGAGATGTATCCAGGATGATCGTGTTGCAATTCTATATAGAATTTTTAATTTATGTTAGTCATTAAGTCTGAGTGCAACTTCTTAGCCTCCAAACTACATTGTTCAAACAAACATAATTTACACAAACATAGCATAAGAAACTGCATTCACCACATTTGCAGTATAAACACTGTGTGAAACCAAAGAAAATGAGACAAATATGACTATTTTGTGATTTATTTTTTTTTTTTTATATTTCTCTGTCTTCCCACATATGAGTCATATATTTTGCATAACCACAAAATAATTTTCACTGTTTTCAGCAATGGCTCTTTGTGGAGTTCTGGAAGGAAACCTCACTTAAAAAATGTATTTGTTACTTGTGGTTTATTTGCTGAATCTATATATAGAGCAAATTCTGGAATTCACAGAACTGTCTACTTTCAGAAAAAAAGAGCACAAAACCCTACCTTTTTCAGTTTAATAATTTTTTTTTGGTGTGGTTTTCAGTAGCAAATATTTAAAAAAAAAGCTGTGTAGAAACTTTGAAAAAAATACCAGTACTGACCCAACTTCTCATCTATTTCATTTTTAATGTCTTATTTTTCAGGGTTTGAAAGGAGGATGATGCAGGGCACCATAAAGCCGGACATGTGCCCACTAGAGTCTCTCATGCTGATGGTCTGTTGGTATAGTAGGCTCTTTGCTTCTCCCTTTTTACCACAGTAGGAGGACAAAAATAACAAACCAGACCAAAGCGCATTATCATGTCAGAAGTCCTTCAAAGACTACCAAGAAATTAAGGGTTAGTGCCAGGGCATGGGTGCCTGTCACCTGGAATTGACACTGAGATGACACACGACGTGAGTGGTTTATGGCCCAGACCAAGTTTTTGACGCTTAGCAAGTTACAGTACATTACCTCACACGTGTATGTGTTCACTCATAGCATGCTACCAGTTCAGCCTGGCCTACAATATGGGCTATAGGCTTTAAGTTGAGTTACGTCATTTTACCTTTGAGCCAGCTGGGAATGTACAGATAGGCAAGTGCTAAAGTTCAGCTGATGTCTGGTAATTGGATCATGTCGCTGAGTCTCCAGGCAACCAGTGTAGCCTGGGTATGAACTGCCATCCCAGACTGGAATCACTCCATAGTCCACTGTGTAATCATTGAAGAACTTGTTCTTTTCTTATCAAAAATGTTCAAAATCCAACCTGCCAAAATGTATATAGGGCCTTGGTTCAGCTGGGAGAAAAGCAATCCCTAATTTAAAATTGCTTTCTTGGTTAGAAACTATTTTTCCAATCACTACTTGTCAAGCAACTAGTTAAAAAAGCAAAAATATGTTTCAAAGACTATCTTCAATCTAAGGTAGTGATGGTGAACAGAAAGACATTAGAGACATGAAAATTAACAAGCAGAGAACATAAATGATAGAGTAAGCATTTCAGACCAGTATGAATACCCCATTATTTTGCAAATTAAAAACTAAAAACGTAAGGAAAGATGCGTGTAATGGGGAACCAGTGAAGTCTGCATTCACTCTTTAAAGCTGTTCACCCAGTGCACTCACTTTTATTCCACTCGCAAATGAAGGTGATGCACACACATATGTACGTAGCTTTGAAACTCTTACAGAGATAGCTACTTTCAGGAGATACGGGTTCTCAGTGGTACATTACTGCAGCAGGGACTTGAACGAGAGCCCTTGTATCGCTCACTACACATGCACACCAGACAGCAGCAGCTAAGTGGCCTCAGCAGGAGGGCACTGTCTGCTTGTACAGCCCTGGGACTCCAGCAAGGGAATGGCAAAGCTGCACAGAAGCGTTCATACTGCACACAGGAAAAAATATCTGCATCTAATATTTATCTTGTTTAAAAAATAAATCAGATTTCCTAATTTAATAACAATATTTGAGTTAGATTAGGGAAGCAATAACTATTTTTTACTTCATTAGTTAAATCCTAACTATAATTAGGGAGTACTTCTTTCTGACCGATTCCTAGGGGATTTTAGGAGAAAGCAAGTGCCAAAAGAATATTTATGGCCTGGGCTGAGGTGAAGATCATAATTTGTTAAACATTGATCAAAACAAATTTCAGCAAGTGTTACAACACTTAACAAAAGATAACTGACGATCTGGCACACAGTGTTCGTGTCTTTTGAGTATTAAATGTCTAAAGTATACGAAAAAGATTATAAAAATATAATAATAATAATTTCTAAGCCAAAGCTTAAAACAAAAATCCATCAAGCCCATTAAATTTTAAACTTGACACTACTAAATTGCTTTAATGCCTTCAATAGCACACAGTTAGAAGCATAATGATGTATTTGGTGAGAGTTTCTTACTTTTTGACATAAATTACTTTATTTGACTTTTTTTATTTTTATTTTTTAGCTGGTAAGAAGAAAGATATTATGCATAGTAAACACCATTACGTGGCTGGATCAGAAGTACCCAAACATGAATTTGAGCAAATGTGCTTAATCTAAAAGAATGTAATTGTATTTTTATCAGCACTTCATGTGTCATCATTAATGGGCATCTTCTGAAGATAGTCTCACTAAACTGCAATGCCACTGGAGGACGAAAATGACTGCTGAATGCCAGAGTAAAAAATCATTTTGTGTTCTTGGCCAGTGCAGCACTAGGCTTCTTGGGAAATTAACACAGGGTTTTACATCAGTCAGACAAACCATATATATATATTTCTAAAGACTATCCGTTAACACATCACTTTATAGACACCTTAAAATAAAGCAAAATTACATATCTTCAGCTATTTAACAAAAGTAAACTTCCAAGGAAAGGTGTGTGGGAGTGTTTTGGTTTTGTTTTTTTTGTTGTTTTTTTTCCCTGTGATACATACCTAACGATGTTTTCTTAGTGTATTTCCCTAAAAATATCCCTTGGGCAAAAATGCTTGGGAGTTTAAAGAAACATAAGACTCTAAGGGGTCCTCCCTTCAGTTAGAGATTTCCTACTTGGCATGAAGTGAAAAAACTCTATGTTCTTTAGAGCCTATCTTACAAACTCCCAATTCCTAGAGAAAATTCAGTGTTGTTATATGCCTGCAGTGCATTAGATTCCCTGGGATCATGGTTTGGCCACTGTGTGAATGCATGGAAATGTAAAAAGTCTGTACAATCTACACACAGAAAAATGGAGGAAACCAGGAAATATATTGCATGGATGAAATTATTGTGGGGTGAGTTTTCCATTGTGTGTTTTCTTTCCACGATGGATGGACCTTTTTTCCTCCTCCTGGGTTCCTTCACCACCTTTCTGGGCATGTCAGCTCCGCATACTAATGTTGATGTTTTGCTCCCTATCATTGTGACCTTTAGCACTGAGAGAGATGGCATGTCTAGCATGGTAAGGACATGCAGCTAGCTACATAGAAATGAGTGGCAAAGAAAAAAAAAAAGAAAGAGCAACAAACAAACAAGTTTCTCCTCAGAAACTGGTAATGAGTCAACAAGAAGGCATGGTCAGCTGCAAGGTTTTTCATCAGCCTAGACAGTCCATCAATCAGGAGGGGAGTGTAAGTGCAGGGGATTCCTTGGGAACACTGTGAACTGGGGAAAGAGACACGAAAGGGGCATCAAGTCTATGTTGTCTTAAGATGCAGCAGGGGCTGAAAGGTGAAAATTATACTATTGCTCCTCCAGTTCTCTTTCTATGAAATGTGGTGGTTTCTTATATCACGTGTTCTTCCCACTTTTGCCTTATATTGATAAAAAAACGTCTCAGATAATATCTAAATCGTGCTTCTGGCAGAACTGGATCACATCAGACATACCTCCTCTCCTGGTTGTCCAGGGCAAGGAATTCTGTTGAAGATTCTGACTTATATCTGGCATGGGCGCACAGATTTCCTCCACAGGAAATCCAGGCCTCAAGGAGGGCTGCTGTATGCCACAGGCTTAACCAGGCATGAGCTTGGAGATCTCTTCTATGTGCACTGCTTACAAATAGCATTAGCATCCAAACAGGTGTTGATAGGGGAGCTGAACTCTAGTGCATCTGGAGCCTAAGGAATCAGAAAATAGTCACAGAATCATAGAATAGTTTAGATTGGAAGGGACCTTAAACATCATCTTGTTCCAACCCCCCTGCAATGGGCAGGGACACCTGCCACTGGACTAGGTTGCTCAAAGCCCCATCCAACCTGGCCTTGAACACTGCTAGTGATTGGGCATCCACAACTTCTCTGGGCACCCTATTCCAGTGTCTCACCACCCTCACAGCAAAGAATTTCTTCCTAATATCTCATCGAAATCTACCCTTTTTCAGTTTAAAAACACTACCCCTCATCCTATCACTATGCTTCCTGACAAAGATTCCCTCCCCATCTTTCCTGTAGGCTCCCTTTACGTACTGGAAGGCTGCTATAAGGTCTCCCCAGAGCCTTCTCTTCTCCAGGCTGAACAACCCCAACTCTCTCAGCCTTTCTTCACAGGAGAGGTGCTCCAGCTCTCTGATCATCTTTGTGGCCCTCCTCTGGACCTGCTCCAACAGGTCCATGTCCTTCTTGTGCTGAGGACTCCAGAGCCGGGCGCAGTACTCAAGGTGGGGTCTCACAAGAGCAGACTAGAGGGGCAGAATCACCTCCCTCGACCTGCTGGCCACGCTACTTTTGATGCAGCCAAGGATACGGTTGGCTTTCTGGGATGCGAGAACACATTGCCGGCTCACGTTGAGCTTCTTATCAACCAACACCCCCAGTTTCTTCTCCTCAGGGCTGCTCTCAATGCATTCTCTGCCCAGCCTGTATTTGTGCATGGGATTGTCCTGACCCATGTGCAGGACCTTGCATTTGGCCTTGTTGAACTTCATGATGTTGGCATGGGCCCACCTCTCAAGCCTGTCCAGGTCCCTCTGGATGGCATCCTTTTGACCGCTCCACACAGCTTGGTATCATCAGCAAACTTGTTGAGGGTGCACTCAGTCCCACATGTCACCAACAAAGATGTTAAACAGCACCAGTCCTAATACAAACTCCTGAGGAACATGACTTGTCACTGATCACAACTTGGACATCAAGCCGTTGACCACAAATCTGAGTGCAACCATGCAGCTAATTCCTTATCTACCGAGTGGTCCACCCATCAAATCCATGTCTCCCCAATTCAAAGACAAGGATGTCAAGTGGGACTGTGTCAAATGCTTTGCACAAGTCCAGGTAGATGATGTTACCAGCACCGTAACCTCATCATAGAAGGCCACCAAATTTTTCAGCCATTTGCCTTTAGTGACACCATTTTTGTTGATCACGTCCTTTTCTATGTGCCTTAGTACAGTTTCCAGGAGGATCTGCTCCATGATCTTACTGGGCACAGATGTGAGACTGACTGGCTTGTAGCTCCCCAGGTCTTCCTTTATCCCCTTTTTAAAAGTGGGAGTTATATTTCCCCTTTTCCAGCTAGTGGGAACTTGACTGGACTGCCACAGCTTCTCAAATATGATGGATAGTGGTTTAGCAACTATGTCCAGCAGTTCCCTCAGGACCCGCGGATGCATCTCATCAGGTCCCATGGATTAGTGCATCTTCAGATTCCTCAGATGGTTTCCAACCTGATCCCCTCCTACAGTTTGTTGTTCTTCATTCTTCCATTCCTTTCTTTGCCTTCTGCGACTTAGTGGTGTAGCTAAAGCACTTGCTGGTGAAGACTGAGGTAAAAAAGTTGTTGAGTACCTCACCTTTTTCTATACCCTGGGAAACCAGTTCTCCCATTTCCTTCCAGAGAGGGCCCATATTTTCCCTAGTCTTCCTTTTATCACTGACATACCTGTAGAAGCTTTTCTTGTTGCCCTTGATGTCCCTGGCCAGACTTATCTCTATCTAAGTTTTAGCTTTCCTAACCTGATCCCTGGCTGCTTGGACAATTTTGCTGTATTCCTCCCAGGTTACTTACCCTTTCTTCCACCCTCTGTAGCTTCCTTTTTCTGTTTGAGTTTGTCCAGGATCTCCTTGTTCATCCATGCAGGCCTCCAGCCATTTTTGCCTGACTTCTTTTTGTTGGGATGCATCGCTCCTGAGCTTGGAGGAGGTGACATTTGAATATTAATGAGCTTTCTTCGGCCCCTCTCTCCTCCAGTGCTTTATCCCATGGTACTCTGCCAAGCAGATTCCTGAAGAGACCAATTTTTTCTCTCCTGAAGTCCAGGGTAGGGAGCTTACTGTGCGCCCTCCTTGCTGCCCTAAGGATCTTGAACTTCACCATTTCATGGTCAGTAAAGCCATGTCTCCTAAATCATCCTCAGAAAGAGAGCATTTACAAAAATACTTAGAAAGAGTTTAAGCTCATTATGTATACTGTAGGGAGCACAGAAGGAAGATGTATAACCTTTATAAAACCTACACATAAGCTGTCCCAGTGTGAGAAGATGATATATAAAAACATTCTGAAGTGATTACTTTAAACTCTTTGTAACTTGGTGGATGGATAATTATTGCAAATTTAATACAAGTCCAGTTGTAATTTGTTCTCTTCCAGTGAAGAAGTTCGATATTTCCTCCTGCTTTTGCCAGTTTTCAGAGGGAGCTCCACACTCCTGTGCAACTCAAAAGTAGTTTATCCCTATCAGCCCCACACTCACCCTTCACACACAGAGAGTTTTATGTGTCTCCACTGCCCCCACAACAGTGTTCCGTGTTGTCCTCCCATGACAAGGGAATTACTTTCTTCCTTTCCTCCCACCTCTTTGTCAAGCCCACATCATACACCTCTTCTACAGGTTCTTGACTTCCTTCCCAACTACCCTCTGTATTAGGGTTTCTCGTCGTTCCACTATCCATTGCCATGCCTAAAGCTCTGTGCCAATCTTAATATGCACACATTTCCCCTGAAAAAGGCCTCTCTGTTGTCACCTTCCCTTCTTCTCTCAGAACAGCTATGCAACAACCCTTCTTTACCAGCCACTCTTATTGGCCTGGGAGTCCCACTATTAAGGCTGTTCACATGCCAACCCGTTAGTCCATTTGGAGGATGCAGAGAGGACTGGCAAAGCATGCAAGGATAATGGTTGTCACTTACCCATTCTACACACAGCTGCAAAGGTGCTTGAAACTATTATGTTCAACAGACAAAGTCACTCTGCCATTTCATTTTTTTTCTTTTTCTTCTGAGTTTAAGATTTTCTTTAAATTAATTGATACATTGAATACTCCTTAAAATTTATTAGATGTGGCATTCCAAAATTAATACCATGTTACACAGGGACAGAGAAATGCAGAAAGGCTTCTGAGTTGAGCATAGGACCTCAGCAAGCTCAGATAGTTAAACTTTCAATGACTGTAAAGTACTCCAGTAGCAATAAGCCACACTGGATGTGTTTGCTTGGCTACTGACACACTCCTTGGGTGACTGAAGACACTCAATCCCTGGCCTCATACCTCAAAGCACAACTTAAACAGGGGCCAGTAAGCCCTGTGGTAGCTCATTGCTCAATCACCACTTGTCTCTGATACCTGTTATGTAAGTATGTACCCACGGATATCAGGAATATTTCCTCCTTAGCTAAGAGAACATAACAGTGACCAAAGAGGGGTGATACATCATTTTGTACTCCGTGATGTCACTCAGAAATGTCTTGTGCAAAGGCTGAGTTCATTTTAGTTTTGAATTTGCTCAAAGACAAGCTCTGGGTCCTTATGTGCATGCATATTATGTATGTGATTCAGGGTTCCTTTACTGGAACTTGTAGAAATGCTGCAATTGTCTTTACTTACTTTTCTTTGAATGGCTGAGACAAAATTAATACAGTTGTTCCTAAAGAGTTTTTGAGAGGAAAAATATCAAAAAAAACATGAAATGGTCATAAACAACCCTTCTCCCCTTTCTTTGGTTCACAGAAAGAATTTTGTGGTGAAGTGGGAAGGAACAGGGCTGGGAGGGAAAAAAGACATTAAAAAGTTGTGTTTGGGATGTATATGAAGGTGCCCAGGAAGGGTAAAAAGCCCTCAAGCCAAGTTCAACAGCCTACAGTTTCATGGGGAAGAAGAAAGTAAGCAACCAAGCAGGCCATCTGACTGGTCTGGGAACCCTCTAGAGTTCTGAAGGGTCAAACACATAATGCGAAATGGAAAAAAATCAGAAAGTCAGGGTCTTTCAGTCAGACGTGAGTTTATCCCCGTGACTGGAAAGGACACGTCAGCATACCCAGGGTGTTGAGGATTTGTTCCTACATGAGTTACAACATGTAATGCGTAGTCACAAGGCTGTTAGCCATGAGATCTGCTGTCTTTCTCTGCCAGAGTCCTTCTGCTCAAATGCAGAACCATAACCGTAAAACAAAACCTGCTGCCCTCTCCTTAACAAATAGACTTGGTTTCCTTTGCCATTGCAGCTATGACCAGCTCTTCAAAGAGTGCCTCATGCAGACTCTCACATTCAGTGCAGGGTCATGAGGCTTGTGGCTGTGTTTTGAGAGAAAAAGGACACAGCACTGAAATACTGGTCATTTAGGGAGTGAGTTTTGAAGTGAACTGAGGATGAGTTAGAAATCCCACTTTACACACTGTAAGCTCCAAACCCTGTATTGGAGTTAAAATCCTGTATATTACCTGTGAAGATTTATCCATAACACAAAGCCAGAGCCCCAGGTCTGGTCTACACTAAAAAGAGGTTGTTATGTGAATTATACTAGAAAATTCTTTGAATGGAGAGGTACTTTATATAATCAAAAGATTCCTTTTTAACAGTTACTTCTATACCAGCTCCCAAAAAGAATAAGAGGTAATATTGCAAGGAAAACATCATAGCTGTGTCAGTCAAGGAAATTATATTTTTTTTCACGCTCTGTCAGAGTTGTGTCAGTAGCACTTTTAAGTTTAGATTGGCACCGAAAGAGGCAAAGCCCTATGTCAGAGTTTGAGAATTGTCAGTGCTGGTACCCCACCCCTGAAAGCCCCTGTTTTTTCCCTTAATAAAGGATGGGAAACTAAAAAGTCTGCTGCAGAGGTTTAGAACCACCTTTCACTTAAACTGTGATATCTCTCTTCTCACTGAAAGTAATTTGTGAAAAACATTTTTTAAGTGCTAAGAACTAGTTAGGCTTGAGGATGTGACAGACTTCAACTTTAGAAAGAATTGAACAAAGCAGGAAACCTTGCGTACTTAGGTTTAGATTAAAGATAAAATGCACCTGATCTGTGGTTCTACAAAATAGAAATTACATTAGTTTTAATGTAAATGTTAAGCTTACTAATTTGTTACTTATTGATAACATTAAGCTTGAAATGCATGCTAAAAATTGTCTGGTAAAGAGAAATTCAGTATTGCTTGCCATTTGCAAATGAACGCTTAGTCTTTAAGAATGTCGCTGAATTTCAATATGTATGAGATATTCTGCTGTTTTTATTGGAAAAGCTTACAAAGAATGGCTTACAATAGAAGGCAAAATGTTTGATCTTTCATATGAAAGCTCAGTTACTGCTACAACTGTGGTCTTTTAAAACATGACTGAAAACAGACCTGGTTTAATATAATCACGTTTATTAATACTTATTACTTATGTAGCATTTTGTATGCAAGGATTTGACATATTTTATAAATATCAGTTAAACTTCACAACCAGGCTGCAATGCATGCAATACTGTGTCACTAAGCCCATTCTCTACAGGGATAAACTGAGATCCCTAGCCTACATCTATTCTGTGGGCTCAATCACTGAGACATGATCATCCATACAATTAAATTGCTAGCACAGTCCCTGGAATCATTTTTTACCTCAGCTAACCATCTCCCTTCCAGATAATGCCAGGGCAAAGGACCATTTCAAGTAGGTCATTTGGACACTGTCACCCTTTTCTGGGGACAAGAGAGCCTGACTGTATGGATTTAAGCTCTAAGTCCTGCTGCCTGAAAATGATCTCTAGCCATGTCCATTTACTAGCACAGAAGTAACCACAATGTTTCTAGCACACAGCACAATGTCATTCATGGATTCCTGATCTAATCCGGATTCTCCAAGCAGCACAGCTCAAAGAAGCATGCACTGGTCCTGGTGGAGGAAAGAGCTAAGGATCTTAGTCTGCTCTCACTTGCTCAGAGGTGTGCTCTCGTGTCACTCCCCTGAGATTTCCATGGTAAGGCAGGTAGAAGGCATCTGCTCTGCAATCAGAACAGGATGGGACAGAAAGGCATATATGAATGGATGGGAGAGAATGGTTGACTAATTAGAGGAGCTACCTGGGCAGTCCTATGCACAGAGGTAGGAAACCAGACACTTACAGTGATGCTGATGGGCTCTAGAGCCTAGAGCTCTCTAGCTTTAAATCAGGGTGGCCAGAGTGGTGGGGTGCCCAGCACAGTCAATTTCTCAGTGCCTTAGGAAACACTGTATTTTATCTTTCCAGCAGGAAATGATCTATCACAGAAAATGGAAGAGGGAAGACAGGAACTGAAACAGGAAGCTGTTTAACAACACCTTATTAAGAACTTGACATTCTTGGGAGAAAGGTGAAAATATGGAAAATAAGGAAAGGACAGGTGATGATGGCTGCTGCTGGGAAGACTGGAGGAGGTTTACTGCAGTACCGTTTTGGCCTCTCTCTGCAACAGTTGTTGCTCCATTCACCCCACGTACTTTTCCTCCTCTGGAAGAAAAGTACAGCCACAGTAAAAAAAAATCCTGACTTTCCAGAGGTGTCGTCTAGTAGTTGGATTTTTTTCTCAAGCAACCAGATGTCTTTGGCAACTGACCATTGCTCCCTGGGGCCTAAGTTAATTAGTTGAGTAGCTGGACTCAGTTCAAGCCACACTGCAACACTAATGTAGCTATATTACTCCTGGGGCTCAATGTAGTCTCTCTGCAGAGCACCAAGTGGAGGTAGAATCAGGGTCCTGGCCTTGTGCATGCTTCATTGTGTCATCTAAACTTGCCTAAACTCCATTCATGTCATTATTTTATTAATTCTATTATTTTATGGATTAATTATTATTTTATGGATAAAATATTTAACTATAATCTTATGGCTTATTGAATTACGTGAAGTAGAGCAACTTTTTAGAAGAGACTGAAAAATCTCTTAGAATGTGTAACTGAGACATTTATTTGCAATGAAATCCCTGCACCTGCTAGAACATGAAAAATATGGAGCCAGTTTTCTGTACCTGAGCTGTAAGCCTTATGCATATATCTCCGTGTTTAGGCATGTGTAGAATTAGGCTTTAGTTGCAAAGGATGTTCTCAAATTGAATATTTGAGTTTGGAGTCTCCTGGACGTTATCTTAAACTAGGTTTCAAGCCATCTAATGGAAACTTTGGAACTGTGAGTAGACAGTCACACCTTTGAAGACCTCATAACCTATCCATGGAGAATAAAAATCAAGCCTGGTTTGGAAGCCAATGGCTTAGTTCAGTTTCTGTTTGTAATTTTCCCTGTTTCTCCTCAATTTTTATTTATGCTACAACTTGCTGATGAAATTTTATTTGATTTGATAAAATTGCCATACAAGTACCTGGTTTATCCATGTAAAAAACAAAGTAATAACAGATGCAGAACATTGAATATTCTATTGCCTATCACGTGGCAATACAATTTCATAGGTAGAGAATGAGAACTGACTTCCAAATTCTGATGTTTTGTGTGTACATCCACTCAGCTAAAAAAGGATAAGCAGAGTTGCAAAGCTTGGCATACAGGCACTGTATCAGGCAGATGCTTCAACATGTAGCACAATGAGAAAGAACGGGATAATCCTCTTCCTGGAGCAGTGACAAGAGAAGACAGTGGAGAGGGAAGCTACAGAACCTGTGACCAGTGACCAGATCCACCTTTCCCTCCACCTCCATCCCTGACCCATCTGCTTTCTCTTCAGTTGACTTATTTTTGTGAAAATACTGCTTCCACTGGGCAAATACTGATGGCATGAACAACTTTAGTTTGTAATTGAAGATCCACAGTGAGAGATAAGGACAGGCTGAATTAATACATTTTGTGCGTGTACTGGCCACATCACCTCTGAAGCCAGGCCCATTGCTGCACGAGTCCAGTCAGTGAAGTTTTCTTCTCCATGTTCAGAATGGAGGCTGAGACACAGAATAACTGATGGCTCTGCTTTGTATTTACTGAGGGCAGCAGACATACCAGCTTATTTCAGTGCAGCATCGCTGAGACTAGGTGCCAGAAAAGAAAGAAGGTTCAGAGCTCCTTGCATTCAAACCTGTGAAACCAGGATAGAATAAAACATACCAAAAATGTAGTTCCTTGGAAGTTAATGAGCTAGAAAGAGGCCAGTTGAGAGGGAAGTTTTGAATTATGGGGACCAAGTGGGTAATTTTGCTTTTGATAGTCAGCTTCTCAGTGGGTCTAAGCAAACCAGAATATGTGAAAGTCTGGTGTTTATGAGCCAAAGCACAGGCCAAGCCTGTGCATGGCAAAGTTCTTTATAAATATCTATTATTGAAAAGAAAACACACAATATTATCACTTCATACTGTGATAATTACAAAGGAACACTGACAAAGTGTCACTGGACTGGCTCTTTCTTGACTTATTCATACACAAACATGAAGCTGGAGACAAACCCTCAGCAGGAGTCTTCACGTTTCCCCTACCACTACATATAGCTGCTCTGTGAATGATTTAAGCTAAGGTCAGAAAACATAAGTGAAATGAAGTCATGATCGTTCCAATTCTGGAATGAGATTTTTTTTTTTAAATAATATTATTCTTCAAAGACAAGTGAGCAATCACCTTTGAAAAGTTTGCATATACAGATGAACTGATTTCAAGTTTTGTCACTAGTCCACCCATGCTGTTCCAAAGAATCACTAAAATTTAAAGAATCAGCTGAACAGATAAAGGTCAGATGACAAAAACAATGCAAGGTCAGTATCAGACAGATGACAGTCTTGCCAAGGACACACTTAACCATGAGGTATTAATAATGTTATGTTTTTAACCAGAGGTTAATCTGCAATTTTATTTTTTTGAATTACCTAGAGAGGGATTCTTTCTGGACTGTTAACTTTTTTTAGTATTTAGATCACAACTCCTAAAGACTTAGCTATATTTTGACAGGTACTGACAAAGAGTGCCATGGAATTGTGACTCAATTGTCACCTTCGGCGTTTTCAAGCTGAAAAACTCAGGATGAGTGCTAGGTACTAATTAGAACTGTTATATTAGGAAAGCAAATACAATGGTGTCTAACATTAAACAAAGCACAGTTCTCATCACAAATGGTTTCTTTTGTGTGCGGGTTAGTCTAAAAAACCATTTTGCATGCTAATGAGGCACAAACAATAATTGCTAAAGTAACTAGTTTCACGCAATTGCAAAAACCACATAAAAAGCCCTATTGTTTGTTTTCTTATGATTTTTAATGCTAATTTTGCACTTGATAATTTGGGGATTTCATTTGTACCACAGTGTGCAATTTGGGTTTTGTGCGTGTGAAGGTGAAGGCTTCTAATAGGGAGTAAAGGGTAGGAGGAAACAAGCCCGAGTGTGCAAAAGTAAAAGAAACAGTCATTCTCAGGGAAGAGATCGGACAACCGGAAAAGAGTGGGAGAAAAAAAGCAGTGGTGAAAAGGGGACATTTCCTCTGTGAGAAAGAGGGAAATCAGAGCTGGGAAGAGGAAGGCTGTAGGAGCGGGGAGGCGCACAGACCAGCTAATGAATATCACTAAGCTGACACATCCTGTGGCTTGGAATGCATGACAAACCAGGGAGTCGCACAAAGATCTGAGGGAGCACGGAAAATTAGAGAGTAAAAAGTCAGATGGTTAAGCAGTTAAAAATAAAAAGTTTGGGGCCCTGCTCTTCCTTCGAAGGGTCTCTCATTACAGCCCATACAAACCATTTATAATCCCGTGAAAGAAAGATTGGACCCCTTCTATTTTAGTGTAGACACTGACTGCTTTGGCTGAAATTTTGCCTGTGTTTCTGGGATTTTTCCTTTCATCTTACAGTCACTTGACTGCAAATTAAGAGGAGAAAAACATACCATATGGCATTTTTTTTCCTCTGATTCACCCCAGCCTTTAGTTTGTTATTTTCTAATTGAATAAAATATCATATGGTTGAACTGGGATTTTGCAACGCCTTAAAGAAAAAGTACATTGCTTGGAATCTTTATACATCTCTGAGCCTAAAGAAAACCTACCTTTGGAAGCAGAAATACTATTTTAAGGTCAGGATTGAATACATTTTGCTCTAAAGTGCATTCTATACGTTGTTATCAGGGGAACTAAATTTTGTGTTCTTGTTTGTCTTAAGAAAATATGATTTTGTGTAAGGCCTATGCTACTCTGAAATCATACCTACAGCAAGGTCTAATGTAGAGAGCACAAAACTCGAGTGATGGTCAGAAATCATTTCCCTTTTGTGACAGTCGCTCTCCTTCCATTTACCATGATGTTAAGCATTTCTGCAGATATCTCTCTCCCTTCTTTTTCCCTGTGTGTTATGCTACCAGTGTTGGTACAGGAAATAAATTTGAAATCAATACATGTTGGTATTGTTAGATATTGTAATGAGTTGTGTTTTTTTAAAAAATCACATTAATCTCACTATAACTAGCTGAGCCCAGCACTTTCCCCCTTTCATCCTGTACACTCTTTCTTTTTCCGTCGCCAGGTTTCTGAATGTATTTTCCATAATAATATATCCCTCTACTATTGTTGATCTCTTCAGCATATTCCCCTACACAAATACTTTGCCCCATTCATTTTTGTTTGTAGTTTTTACCTGGTAAAATCATGAAGTCTCCAGGAAAATGCTTTTTACATTTTCTTGCTTGTCTGCAGCATTTCAGAAATATTACCAATTGCTACGTGAATAATTGATTCATAGCTGTCACAGCATGGAGGTGACATTGTACCTTCTTACTCTTCTTCCCCACCCCCTAGTGCTCGTTTAACCTTTTCTTCTTTTCTTATTCTTTGTTGACAAAAGAACCATTTAGATTTGGTCAGCACTAGGCTCTACCCATGCAAAGTAACTGGCAAACAAAGACAGAAGAATCCTTCTTAGGAAACTTTACCTTAGGTAGTGTAGATATTGTTGATTAATTTACTATAAACACTGTAATAATCGAAAAATATATAATCAACATTGTATTTAATTGGCACAGTGCATTTGCTACATAAAGACTATTTAATTCTCTAGACAATTAATTAAGTCTGTTTATATGAAAACATATTTGAGGGAAAAGCAAGAGGTTTATGCAATAGCTATGCATGAAAAAAACACATTTTTATCTAGTTTGAAAGACACATTTAATATAATACTCAAAGTCTAATTGGTCCACTACATTGGAGCATTAAATGCTAATTATGATTTGCCTTTCCTCTGCTTTTACGATGACATTGAAATATGTTTTTTTCTTGTCCTCCTTTTCCTTTTTTTACTAGATTTTTTTAAGCACACATGCACCTAGATAATAGCTTTATTCAACCAAAATACAGGGAACTTGAGTCTAATACTTCATGTTTCTGTTGATAGCATATGTAGATAAGAATTAGACTACTTAATAGCAAGTCTAAGAAAAATGCTGCTTGAAATGAGGATAATATTTTGGAAAATTCAAGGACACTGGGTATAATGTCTTGCTAAATTGGACATCTATATGCAATCATGATCAATCTTAATAAATGTAGGAGATACAAGGGCCGTCAGATTTTTTAAAAAGAAACTCTAAGATAACTTAAAACAGATTTAATGCATTCTTTCTATTAGGTTGTAGAATAAGTCCTTATAAATAAAGAGAGTTAATGATAAAACATTCTTAGGAAGTTATTCATGTGAATGATCTAGAAAAGGCAGACCTTAAAATAGATGCAGACTGTGAAATAGAAGGGGATATTAGTGAAAAACTACCTAAGGTAAACTAAAGCGTTAAATAAAGGTATATGTATTTCTGGGGCAGAAAGTTAGAAGAAGAAAGTAGCAACTTGGGCAAATCATTTTGTAGCTCCATGCCTCAGTTTCCCCAGTCAAACAGATTGAAGAAAAGCTAGAGATACATGTTATGAAGTAATGTGTTGGGTATTCAAGACTTATTCTTGCATTTGGAAGCGCCAGCAGTGGTTGCAGTCAGCATGCCTCGCAGACAGACAGAGCGCTGCACAGAGTCCAGCCAGGCTGTGCCTGGGCAAGTGTGATCTGTTCTGAGGTTACCATGTTTAGATTACCTGATTCAGATTAGCTGGTTTAGATTATTTACTTTCCACCAGCTCCTGTTCGCCCCATGGAAGTGGCAACAGAAAGTGAGCACGATAAGTTTCAGGAAAAAAGACTGCAGCAAGAGAACAGGTGAAGAGAGACCTAAGAGGCTGAAGGATCCTCTTCTAGTATTCTTGCCTTGCAAGGCGACAGACTGCCTGGCCTTCAGGCTTTTCAAGGGCTTTGAAACCTTTGTCTGAGAGGTGTTAAAACCGTATGGCAGCCGGGGAACTTCTCATGTCTGAGGCAAAATCCAGGTGTGGATATAATCCCTAAGTAAAGAGAAATTGATTTGGAGGAAATCCTGAACTCCATACCCAGAAACACAACACAAACACCTAGGTGGGCATCATCTGGCAGCACACAACCCGCTACTCAGCTGATCAGGGCCATCACAATGAAGCCCCTAGAGGTATAGCTTTATTGCTTTTCATCTGACCAACATCAGCAGAAACAGCATTAGCAGTGGGGGGACTGGCATTCAGGGGACACAGGTTGGTAGTCCATGTTGAATCTATAGTTACCATTGCTCTACAAATTGTCAGCAATCATGTAAACTAGTTTAAAATTCCAGGCATATGTCCAAAAGATATGCAGAGGGGTTAACACCACATACATGAATCACTGCAGACCCGCTGATGATATTCACACCCCTCTTTGCCCTGTTGTCACGTATCATTTCCATTACCTACCACACTCATCCTCTTTTGCCTTTCTTTTTGCAGAGGTGAAGTCAGGTTTCCCAGCCCAGAGGCTGTTACCAATTGAAGTTCATCAGGCTACCTTATATTTCAATACCTTCCTGTCTCTTCTTGGTTTTTGTTCTTTTTTTTTTCTTTGCTTTATTCTGCCCAAGCTAATCATTGTAGGACAAAAAAACTTCTTCAAAACATGAATGCTTTCAGCAGGATGCTTTGGCTGGAAGATGCTATAAAACTCCTGCACGTTTTCCTTTCCTCTTCAATAAATGAGCATATCACTTCATTCAGTGCCCAGCTACCACCAACCTCAGGGTCTGCCACCATAATTTTAACTTCTCAACTGGCCTTCCAGCCAATATCTCAATACATCGTACGTCCAGGATGACTTGCACTAGCGTTTTATTTACGATGCAATCAAAGGCTGTAGGAGAATAAGCAGTAACTGCTTTCCCAATGCATAAAAAAAACCCTCTTTCTTTTAGCCCTATATTATAAACATTTGAAAGTCTCCGTTTTTTCCTCTTCCTCTTTCTTGTCCTCTCAGAAAGAGCAGCGGGGGGTAGATAGAGTGCGCTGAATACAAGTCTCTAATTCGTCTACATTTAGAGTATGTTTTGCAAGGTCTATTAGCAGAAAATGTATTAGTAACCCTTAAACAACATGGTTTTCTTCAAATCTTCCTTGTTTGCTAGCTCTGGCAACAATGACCACTTCTTATAGGAGAGGAAATAAGCATCCACCTGCAGCCTTCACTAAGGTAAAAAGTGAGAAAGGTAACTTGTTATTTCAGCAGTACCACTGACTCACAGTGATATCTTTCGCTGGGAAGGACAGCTTCAACAGCTATGAAAGCTCTGATGACAAGCTATCATCCAAAACAGGATGCAGATATTATAATTATTTTTAATTAATATTGGCTTATGGAAGATTCCAGGAAGTGAGAAATGTTTTCCATTCATTCACGAAATGTAGGTCCCAGGTCTAAGATGCTTACATTTTCAGAACAGAGAAATACACCAAAAGGAAGAGAAAAACAATAGCCCTCAATTTATACATAGCTCACAAAGAGCAGCACAGCAGAAAAAGAGAGATGTAAATAGAGATAGGAGAAGGCTTGTCCATTTTTTGGAATTATTTTCAACTGCAGTCACAAATTTTGTAGTCTGCAGCACCAGAAACAATGACAAGACATGGGATTTAGCATCCAAATTACCTACCTGGTACCAGAAATGCATCTCCCAACCTGCAGTGCATTAGCTGACTTCATACTGTAATTGTAATGAATCTCTTATTGGACCCTTGCTTCCCTGGACAATGCCATATTGTAAGGACTAAATACATCATCAGTGAGCCTCATTCTCGTGTATTACACTAATATATCATTGGAATGACAACTGCTTCTGATGATATATTAATGTAATACATCAGTAGTGTGGGGCTCCTATGGGGTATTACTCAGGAACAGGGGCCATCTAAAGAAAACAGAGTCAAATTCAGTTTAATTACTGAATGAAAGGGCTATCAGGACCAAGGTTACATGTAATGCTAACATTCTTACATCATCCATGAGATTAATTTGCAACCTCATTACATATTAACCTTGCAATTTTAGATAGTAATTGTAGGATTTGGATTTGCCTGCTGATGCGAGTAATTCACAAACCATAACCTCCCCAATATTTTATAGTGATCCATGAATAATGCAGCTATTTTTATTCTGTCCATCTTACATTCCATGATAGTTAAACAACACATCAAATGTGGAGCTATAAAACCAGATTTAGGAAAAGAACACTCTGAAACTGTAGTCACTGGGCACCATATAAACATTTGCACTCACGCATTGTATTCAAAAGAAGGAGGCAACTAGTATTTGCTTTTGCAGTCAATTATGCAGCACATTTTCGTGTATCATTTGTCTTAAAGCTATCATAAAGCATGTATGGGTATGCTGGTTTTTTGTTTTGTTTTGTTTTGTTTTTTTCTTTGTGTGTTTGCGCAGGTTTTACTGTTCTTTTTTGAAGGAGACATGTTTTTTCAGAATTCCCCAAGGACCGAATTGGTGCATTCTACTGTTCTTTAAGTTAAGTTATGAGTTGGATTCTGAAATGCTTTTAACAAAAGGACTTCCATAACAATATTGCAGTGTCCACTGACATGAAATATATCCAGAGTCCTCTTCCCTTGGCCCTGTTTCTCCCTAATTTTAATGCTACTATATTATAAGTGGCCCAGAGAATGTGCCTATATATTATGAATCAAACTGGCACCAGAGGTGTTATCATTTAAACTGGAGCTTCTGGTGGTCTTTTATTTCATGTTTATTAAGAGTATAACCAAACACTGAAAAATTTTTCATAGAACAGCATATAGCATCAACCCAAAAGACATAATGTATATTCAATTTTATAAACATCTTACTGCATCTAATACAGATGCTATACTTATTCTTGAATAGACTGTTTTGTTTAATAAGCATTTATCTATTGTTAATGTCTTTGGAGAATTCATCTTGGGGTTTATACTGAAGATAAATGCAAGCGTGTGAGGGTTTATGAAAAATGTCTCAGCAAGTGACAGGAAGCCTGATATGAGTTACCACAGTCCGCTTCACATGTGGGGCAATCCACTACTTGTCTTGCATTTATTATATTTTCTTGCTAGGCATTTTCTTTTCATTTTCCTGAGATGCTTTGATACTATATACTTTTAAATACCAAACATTGACAGCAAATCTGAAAAGAATGCACGATGTAGAAAAAGAGACAGAACTACTGATGCAAAATGTAGCTACAATAAAATAAAGAAGAAACTACAAAGATTTTATTTTTTTTTTTAAAGTGGTGTGTGCATGAGGGAAGGGAATCAGAATTTAAAAGGAATTAACTGAACATCAACTGCGTGTCCCAATGATACGTGTCATTTTAGCTTACTGGGGTGATGTGTGTATTATTTAGAAAACCCGTTCAAAGCTGCTGTTAAAAATTCTCCCAAGAATAAATGGAATTCTCACAAAACAAAGTGTCATTGTCTTGTGAAGAAAGTAAATTGTGTGCATATCTGTCTACATCTAATCTTACCAAATCTTTGTGTGCCTTATACCTGGGATGATAATAAATAATGTATTGCGGGTGTGGAGAGAGGTTATGGAAGTATAGTAAATTAGTGAAAAGCCCCATGTGACCTATCAGCCAAGTTCCCAAGATAGGTTTCTTTTCGTTATTTTCTAATTAGTAACAACTTCTCCCTTCCTCTGTCGCGTATTTCCCTTAGCCCACGGTCTGAACTGAAGGCAGATCTCTTACAAACTCTATTGTAGAATCTTCAGGATGTCAGTAGTAGCTGGAATTAAATTAGATTTCAACTCTCGCAAATTAATGAGTAACCTTGAGGTGTTTGAATGTATCTGGTATGTCAATAACGTAATGCGCAACAGAAAAAGGATGAACTTTGCTCATACACCATGTGGAGGCTTTCCCCTGTGAGTTTTATGCAGTGAATTATTTACCAGTTATTGAATTAATCAGACAATTTTTACTTTTTGGCACTTTTAAAATCTGATATTTAAAATCTGCTTATGTGCTTAATTGAATGGACATCTGCATTCCTGCTCCTCAGTAAGCCAGCCCTGCTTGTTTAATACAGGAATTCAAAAATAAAATAAAAGCGCATTTCCCCCTCAGCATCAGCAGGACAGCCGGGTGAGACAGCGCGCTGTGCTGCAGACACCTTGTGCAACCAAAGAGTGTCAGAGAGAGAGGGGAGATGGACTGGAGTGCATCAGTCTGGCTGTACGCAGGGGCTGAATGGATTTGAAACACGACCAAGTCTGAATGGAATAGTGGTCAGAAAGCCAGGAACAATTACTTCAGATTACAAAATGCTTGAACGATTTACTTCACAAGACAACTGCACAGTCTCCTCGTGCTAAAGGACTATCAATACTATATTTGGACAAAATCTGATGAGAGGAGTTGAAGGGGTGGTGGTGGCGTGGGGGTGGGAAATTCGCATTGTGTAAGATGAAAGCAGCGAAGTATTTAAATAGAAATGTATTCCAGTAACCAAAATCCCTGCCCAACATCATCTTTGTTTCAGAAAGTCTGATTAGTTAACATATTCCATCACCTTGGGAAGAAAGCTGAGGTAAGCAGCTTAATTTATAAATGGATGGAACAAACTTATTTAAAAATTCTCACTACGTTATCATGAATCATGTAGGCCTATTAAACTAATTGCTAAGTAAATTTAAGCAGTATTACAGTAGATTTCAGTGAATTTATCATCAATCTAAAGAGATCTTTGGTGGTCTCATGCTGCCCCCCACAGATATGTCTCAGAACATTCATTATGCCATAATTACAAAGTCTCTTTGAAGAGGCTAAAAATCCCAAGACTCCTCTCATCAATTATTTTCACCTGTTAATTCATTTTGTGTGAGGTAATAACCTCAGCATAATAACAAATGTGCAAGTACTCCGATTTTGCAATTAAAAGCAGCAGGGCTCCTATTTTGATCATACAGACTGTGACATCCATCATAGAAAACAATTTGGGCCTAGCGGGATGACAGATGCCACACTGATGGCTCTACTAACTAACTGCCTGTCCTGAAAAAAAATGGTCCCGTTTCAGCCTGCAGCTGCAAGCTATCTGATAGCTCCTGACCAGTCAGCGGGGGAAAGCCTGCGGTGACTAAATTACTGAAAGGTAATTTTACTTCGCAAAATGAGGATTTTGGAGCCATATACGTATGCATACCAGTGGCTGGTGTAATTTGGAAACAAATAGTCCTTTTCATTTGAAAATGACTGGAATCGCTGCCAGTGTTCAGAGAGTATTGTTTCTCAGCCTTTTACATGAGAAATACGGTGTAATACTCATTATTTCTCCCCTTTCACATCTTATTAGACGCAGAAGGCAAGGTGGTTATCTCTGCTTTCTTTAGCTAAATCCGCACAAGTAGGATTTCTTCCAACCTCTGGACAGGTGCCTAAATAATAGAAGAGTGCTCATTTTAGCCTTTCAGTTCGTATCAAGGCTGAGTGAGCCCTGTCTGGGGAATGATCCCGCTATCACTGCCGAGCCTTAAAGTGATATGCCCTCATCCGAAACTCCACTAAAAACAATGAAGCAAACTGCGAGCACAGGCAGCTCATTAGCCTCGGGACCGATTCACCAAGGAAATAATTTGATGTTGAATTAATGACAGAAAAAGCTGTTGTCCTGACGGGGGGGTGGCGGGGTGGGGGCTGGAGTAGGTGGGGGTGGGAATGCATATACTCTAAAAAGAATCTCAGAAAATGCAGCCAATTTATTTTCCTCACTAAAGTGCATAATGTGATACTTTAGTATTGGACCAATTAACTTAAAACATTTAGTGCTGAAATACTGCATACTCTGAGTAAACAAGACGACTGATTAAGCCTATAACTTTCTAACGGGAAACATACGATGTTGCTGTCAACTAATATGAAATATGTCAACGCGGTCTGGGATTTTTGGTTTGGGTTTTTTTGTCCTTTTTTTTTTTTTTTTTTGTGTTTTTTTNNTTGGTGTTGCTTTATCCAGTAAGTCTAAAATCTGGTGACTGGGGGGAAGAAGCTGGACTGTTCGGCCTGCTCACAGCAGCTGATGCAAATTAGGAAGGAAAACCATACTACTGAAAGAAAGGTGGTAGGTACTGTAAGGATTATGTTTTCAGATTTCAGCACACTAATGCAGAGCAACAAAAGATCAGCAGAGGGCCAAAGGTTAAGTATAGCATGAACTTTCTCAGTGGCTGTGCACCTTAAGATGAAAAGATAGCCCTGTTTATGACATCTGCAGACTACAATGCTTACCATTTTATACTTCCCTCCCACACTCTCTGCGGACAAAGAGCTGTGCTCGGCTTCTTGGGNCTGTGCTCGTCTTCTTGGGAAAAATGTACTGTTTCTTACTCCATCATATTACTCTCATAAACCTTGTCAGCAATAAAGGATGTATGGGTAGGCAGAGGCAGGGATGTGCAGCCAGTAAACTGCATAACCGTACCAGAAAAGATACCAGCATTTCGGTCTTTCAGTTGGTTTTCTATTCAGGAATCTGCACCTCGTGGAGCTGAGGTGGATTCCTGGGGCAGGGGGGTGCTCCAGCTCAGGCGGACAGCGTGGCTGAGGTGTTTGCCCAGCATTTCCAGATACAGAAGGCAGACTTTCCTAACCAGATGCAGGATTTACAATGCAGAACATGTGAGCTTCCTTTTTTCTGTTTTTTTTTTTTTTTTTTCATGATTATACTGCGATAAAAGCAAACAAAAGAGATTAATCAAAACAAGTAAATTAGTATTACCCATCTTAGATGTTCTTTAATGCAAAGCCAATAGTTCTTGCCCTTTATGCACATGCTCCTACAGTAACTAATGTACAGTGGCCATCAACAAATTACGACTCGTGACACTTTTGCTGCTGCAATATTAAGCCCAAAGTCCTATGGAGAAAATATATGGTTTTTATTACCAAATTGTTCTTGTTTACAATTCTAATATCCTCTTCATTATCTACTTTTCCAGACATTTTAGGCAGTTCTGAAGACCTGGGGCAGCACTAGTCCTGTCATAAAGAGAAATTAATGTTGTTAAAGATGGCCTAGCTGCCCTCTGGGACAGCTGAAGATGTGAAAATATAAGGTTCTGTTTTAAAGATGAAAATGATTAAAGGCACAGGCACCTTGCTCTTAGTGCAACCACTAAAACTTTTAATAAAATACTTCAGCAGAAAAAAGCTGCTTTACTTCTTCCACTGTAAGTCTTAAGAAAAAGAATGAGAGAGAGAGAGGCAGAGAGAGGGGGGGAGAGAGAGAGAACTTTGTTCCATAAGAAGAGGCTTGCTTTAAGGACTAATAAGCGTAAAAAGGACCTCATCATTATAAAGAACCTATTCGTCTCAGCAACAGCTCACTTAATAAAGACTGGATGATAGAAAAACCAGTAGAGCTGTCTCCAAATAGCCAGTAAGCTAATTAGGTGCATTGTAACAGGTAGCCCTTACAAAAACTGACAGGCTTAAGCCAGCATGCCGCAAATACTTAAGAACATCGTAGCAGATGTACAGCAGTTATTGTATCCTCTTCAAGGCTGTTGCTGCTGCCACAATTTTATAAGCTTACACACCTCAAGCCCTTAAAGAAGCTCAAAATGGGTTTCAGTGGGAGAAATGAAAGGGGGGGGAAGGAGGGAGAGAGAGACAAGAAACACAAACCTGCTGAAGATATTATATGAGCTTTTAGGGGCCCCAGACCAAAGAGACCTTTCAGAAGGAATGGTTCAGCTGCCTGGAAGAAAATGGCAGGAAACACAAAAGACAAGAGCATAACCTTTGTCCTAGCAGGGATGGAAGAATATCTGTCAGAACTTCACCTTCATAATCTTGCCCACCTCAGTCATTTTTTACTGGTTAAATGAAGGTTACAGGATTTGCTCTGAAGACAAAGTGTCCCTTTCTCCTTAAAAAATATTGTTGAAGTTAAAAGGCAAGTTTACATGCTCATTTCCCCAAAGCGTCATATTCACTGCTCTCTCTTTTGTTTGGTTTTTGTTTGTTTTCTCTACTTTGGGAAGAGGTCAAACCTTACAATTGTGTCTCTCTCATATGCTTTTGATTTTCTAGCAATAATCTGATGTAACTGACGGTATACAGAAGCCATTTGAGGACTTCTAGGTCCCTTAATAATAGTAGTAGCGCTGCAAAGGAAACCGCTGCTGGTCTGGATGCTCAAGGAAGTCTAACTTCCCATCATTGGAGCCGGGGCTGTGGTATTAGGCCACTTTGGGTAAAAGCCCACGGCAACAGAGAGGTCTGGAAGCAAAGGGAGCTTTGCTCTCAAGTAGCAGTGGCTCTTCAGAAAGCAATGGCTTCTGCTGGAAACCACGAAGGAGCCAGAGGCCTCAGTATTAGAGAAGCGGAATTATGCGAATACACCCCCACTCCAGCTGCATTCATGTGGAACAAGTGATGCAAAGAATCTCTGTCAGGATGCCTTATTTCTGATCCACAAAGATAACTTTATCATGACACCAAATGTAAATTAAGATCTGCTAGCATGTATGTGAAAAAGGTATTTTTCAATACACAGTGTTATCAGCAGATGCTTTAAAATCCTTCCCTTTCCTTGGGGTGAATATACTGAATAGCACTGTATTCCTGCAAGAGAGATCTAGTACTATATTCAAGACCGGAGAAAATACTATGAGCTTTGCAAATCCAGAGACAGTTATGGAAGTAACTTTACATTAAGGAAAATATCAGTGCCAAAATGCAGTCTACAGCCTCTAGAGCTCCAAACAAGGGTTATTACTTCCAAAGATGTAAACTACTACACCAAATAATTAAAATATATTCTTCTTGTGATATAGACTATGAAAGTGTTAAGACTTAGTAAACAGGATTAGTTTGTAATTATTGATGCTCTTTCAGGGGTGATTATATAGTATGATGGTATGATGCTAGAGGAGCATCTATATTAGGATCAGCCTATGCTGTATTACACATACGCTTGCTCACACGTAAGCTGTTATTTGAAAACAAAGTTCAAAACTGGTAAGTCAGAAGGTGCCAGAATTAAGGTTGCTTGTGCAACATTAAGTCACTCATTGAGGTATACGCATGACAATGTGCAGTTTAATTACACGTTCAAATTATTTGTCTTTTGTAGGAAGTGTGCCTCATTTACTTTGTGGTCTCATGTCTCAATAATTTTTACAAACTGACACGGTTCAAATCCTTCTGTAAAGCCGGGTATATTAATTTCCTTATGTGCTTTCTGAGGGTAGGCACTCCCAAAATATCTGAAATACTGGTTTCTTTCCACGGAAACCATGTGACAACAATATTCCATTATTCTCTTTTTACAGATGAAAATTTAAGGATGAAAAAAAATTAACATCAGAAATGTCTACTAAATTCGAGTGCCCAGGTGAAGAAAAATGGACCCTGAGTTTTGAAAGAATTTTAGAGGTTTTAAAGAACTTAATCTTTTTTGCATGGCTGCAGTAACTTCAGTTGCAACTTTAAGTATCTAGCACATCTGCAAATCAGCATCTCAAATATATGCAGGACATAAAATTATTGTTAGTAGTGTAGCTTAGGCAGCTTCCCTAGCAACATATAGGAATGCTGTGGCAGAGACATAAAAAAAACAGTTTCCCAGGTCAGCACTCAACTGTTTCAGCTATGAGGGTCTCCCTTGTCTTCTTCCAATCCCTTCCCTCATCCACTTCATGATCCCTGGCATGCCCAGCACATGACCTTTCTACACAACTCTGATTGCTCTCAAGAGCATCTTACGTCCCCTGTACTATGTCTGTTGGAAAAATAAAAATGTGTGACATATAATTAAAGACTTCATCTTTGCATATATACACACAAAAGAAATAATCTACTTTTAACAGTTTTTTATGTTGTTTCCCATATATTAAAAAAAAAAAAGCAAACCCAAACACAAAACCAAGAAGTATTACCATGTTTGTTCTGCTGAATAGAAGAATATTCCATCATGTAATTTGATGGTCACTGAGATGACTGCCTCTGTCTCCACACTAGTGTGTTTAAGGACGTGTTCACAGATGACATCAGCTATTTACCTTTGACTGTTAACAGTAAACAGATAATGAGAGATGTTGCTGAAATAGCAACAATGGAGATGCCAGCCTGGGACAGCAGGTCCTCCTGTGATGAGAAATCACAGATGCAGTTTGGTGGAGCTGTAGCTTTATTCCATACCCTACTTGTTTTTTTGTGATTTTTCTCAATAAAATGATTAGGATTTTGAAAAAGTTATCAGCAATTGAAAGCAAGGTATTCTAGTGGGAAGCACCTCAATAGCTAGCAAAACGAATAGCTAGCCTTGCCTTATAAAATGACCACAGTCAATAGAGGAATCTTTGCTTTATTGCTACAGTAATGGAAGATGTGGGAATCTGGTGTCACTTGATATCGGAAAGTACAGAAAGGAGTACTGTGACCTCGCCTGTGGGAAGAAATATAATCAAAAGAACCAACCAGCATCAAAATAAGGACAGCATAATATTTATCCTAACAACATTTCAGAAAGTTTCGCAAACACTGAGCAGCATTAATTAAAATTATAATTTCCAACATGATAATGCCACATGTGCCGCTAGCCTGTAACACTTGCCCATACTCAGTAAAAATGGCCTTGTCTCTACACACTGTGACAAATGGCAAGATGGAGACTCAATGCAATTGGCAGACATTAAGGTGCCATCACAAAAATCAGTGAAGTGAGGAACAAAATTTTAGTCCCACCAAACTGCATCTGTTACTTCTTGTCCCAGTCAGAGTCCCAAAGTGGGAACCACAGGAAAAGTTGCCTCAGCCACAGCTGTAGTCACAGCTTTATGGAGAATTCTCCATGCAGTACTGCCTGCCTTCTCCCTCTGAGCCTTGGGAACTCTCCTAGTCATCATCATCAGCAATAGGACCACTATTCCTATTACTTTTCAGTCATCCAGCGGTAGTAATTAGAAAGTCTTCCCTGGGCTTTACAGGGTGTGAGATTTATAGACTTTAGGAGCTTAGGTCCTGTCTGCAGTGAGTAGAAGTTACCAGAGATCTGTCAATTTATACATAAGGTTACTGTTGAAATGAAACAACACAACAAATCAAAACTGGAATAAAGATCTGGTATTTTCTTAAGACAGGATCACAGCTGACATTTCTTAGATAGTTACGTCAGAAGGTGGCATGAAAGTTAGCATATATATGTAATATAGGCCACTAAAATAGTATTGACCCATTAAACCAAAGTGGTCCAAGAACAAGAACTTCTTGAATGCTGTTTTCATTGTCTTTACACTATAAATGGGTAAATATGCATCAGAACAAAGGTAACCTTGATGCTTTCTCTATATCAAAGAGTTATGAAAAAATAATGGCTACATGTGTTTCTTTATTAATTCTTTATAGTTAGAATTTCCAACTTTAAAGCAAAAAGCTAAAAAAACTCTAAAACAAAGAGGTGTTCTGGGATGTAGACAATAAAAAGCTCTCAGTGGTGTAAAAGAGCAGCAATGTTGGATGCTAAAGTGTCTCAGAAATCAAACAAATAAAAGAAGAAAACAATTAAATAAATATAATTCACAAAGCTCCACAGTCAGTATAAACATCAAGCAAGCAACGTTTCTTGTCAGTCCGGGAAAGGAGAACTTTCTGGCCTCAACAACCACATGCTGAGATTTCTAGATCTCTTGTATTTCTTATAGAAATAGAACACTAAGAGATGACAGTGTGAACTTGCTGAGCCCTAATAAAGTTCTTCAGGATGCTATGAAGCATAAAACCACTGAAGCTGATTTAAAATGTAATTTAAAATGATGAAAAATGTCCATACTTTTCCAGCACATTTTTATATTAAAATAACATAGTCTCATAGTTCTTACATCAAGCTGTATAAACAGAAGAAGACCTAGAGGTAGTTGTGCCATCAACAGAGGTAAACTGCATCCCCACATCAGCCATATGTGAAAAAAAAATATTCTTGATTTGTGTGCAAGTTCAATAAATACACAGGAACCATTTGGTCAGGTGAAATTAATCTCATGCACTTCTGCAATTCCTTCTTTTGGAGTATGGTCTTCAGGCTTCCATTATGCAAACATATTTTGGGGGTATTTTCTTATGTGGGTTTGGGGTTTTTTTGTGTGTTTTTGATGGATTTTTAAAGTAAAGCTGTGTTTCCATGTGAGAAGGGTGTTCTTTTGATATGTGGGTATTGCTCAGCTTCGAGAAATTGCCAATGTCTCTGGTAAACTGAACAAAATTCTCTCTCAGTCTTGGGTCCTTTCCAGTCCCTTTCCACAGATAAGAAATGTGAAATTCTCTTCACTGTGAACAGTGCATAGTCTTGTGCTATTCCACAGGATACTGCAGTGTTTTGACAAAACTTCTTCTCTATAAACTTTGAAAATATAGCCTGCTCTGCTTGAATGCATCATAAGGCAATTTTACTTGTTAATTGCAACTGCAATTAAAGCAAATTTCCCAATCTGATTGGCAGGTGGAGGAAGACATGGGCATGAGGAGAAGTTGAAGAAGTAATCCATTCCAAAAATTTTGGCCAGCACAGTATTCACCATCTCAATGTGATTCACATCCCAATGTGTTTGAGCATGCCTCTCCTCAGCTCTCACTGTGCAAGGGGGAAAGGTTAATCTTCAGTTGGTTCCCTTCCATTCTCATGCAATACTGGGCAATGGGATCATGAGTCCTGACTTATACAAGAGAAGGGTGCCTCATTCCTCACTTTCATCCATGTATGATAACCTAGCTCCAGATTAAAAATTAAGAGAGACATGAAAAAGACTCTTCTTTTCTCTTCCTGAAGTCTGAGCAATTTTTTTTTTTTTTTTAAACTCTCTTCTGTTAGAATTGTGGCACAGATCAGGTCTGGTCTATAAATTCCAGCAGCAGACTCCTTCATCATACTCAGACTCATTTTTTGTGGTGTTGATGTTGTTCTCAGAGGCTGGAACAAGTGTCTAATTGATTACTTATGGAATGAAAAAAGACCTAAACTGGAGGAGTGATGCCAGAATTTCTGCACTTCAATGTTATCTTTAAATCTTCTTGGTCTGCCTGTTTGCCTGACTTCTTTTTTTTTTTTTTCAACAATGTTTTTGTACACAAATTTGCTACTAATTTAGCTGTTTCATTCCCCTTTTATTACTCTCAGTTAAATTCTTACATCTGGACCCTGCATCCCAGGTGTATTAGATCATATTAAAAGCCTTCCTTCTGCTCTTTGTTCTAACGTGCTCTTTCAGCTGGAAAAGATAGTGCACAGCAGTAGCGCTTTGAACCAAAAGGTCAAAGAGCTTCCTGAATTAGCAGTGGTCACTGCTGGTCTAGATATCAGCTTGTTTGTTGTTTGGATTTACCTGAAGTTTGCAGTTTGCCTGGCTCTTTTAGGAATTGTATTCAAAGGATTATTTGAAAAGGTTCGTATGATTCAATCTCTTGTTAAAAGACCGAAATCTGAAGGTAAGCCTGCTCTGTGGCTTTCTAACTTGTCTGACTTTAATTGTAAAGACAAACCCTTTGTAAAGGATTGCAGAGGGGCATTCAAACATTGAAAGTTTGGTTCCACTGTATCTGAGGACTTAGGTCTGATTCAAGATGAGAAGGGAAAGGAGGATTACAAGCTTAAAGCAAAGATAAAAATAAGTTTGAAACAAGCTTACTGGAAGAAAGAGAAACAAGCTTGTCGTGACCTTGCCACAGGGAAGAGAACAGGTTTACCAGAGGTTTCCAAGAAGGTTAAGACAAAGGCCATCTTGAAATTGTGATCCATTTGCTCCTTTAACCTGCCCCAATTTTAAGTGAGTTGGCTGTGGTTAAAGCATTTAGAAAGGGTGAAGTTTGATCTCTTCTTAAAAGTGCTATGGGTTCTTCTTTTGTAAGAACAAAAGCAAGCTGCAGCTAGATTGATTTAATATATTTCTATCTTTGCAAATAGCATGCTTAACATTGCAGCAACCACAGCTGCATAGATCTGTGATGTGTAGTAACAAAAAAAATGAATCAGTATCCCTCATTTCTGCAATACCAGAATTCCATAAAAAGGGAGGAGGCAGAGGTGTAAACAACAACAAAATCCTCTCGTTTAATCTATGCTACTGGCTGGCTTTTCTGTAGACTTGGATTAATCAGCTACAGTTGTTGCATAGAAGCTAAAGGAGGGGGGTGAAATCTCTAACTAGACTTTCCTCTGTATTTCTGATAACTGTAGCAGGCTGCCTTGCCAGCAACAGAAACATATAAAGTTCAGTTTCTTTCCAGTGAGATAAGAGGATCTTAACCAGTGACTGTGAGCACTGCGTTTCCTATTTCACGCTTAGTGCATAAAACTTTGGTTACCTCTCTTCATATGTCATGGACTCTTTAACATGAAAGCTGCCACTACTCCCCACTCTGGAAGTCTAATTATTTTAGGATATTTCTTTTTTCTTTTTAATAGGAGACTAAAATTGTCTCACCTTACTGTAAAACAATTTTTTCTCTTTTTTTTTCCTTTTTTCCTGTTTATCTTTTCCCTTTTTTCCTTTTCCCCCTTTTTTCTTTTTTTCCCTTTTTTCCCTTTCCCTATGTTAATATCTGGAGATGCATTCATTACACCTGCAGATTCTAGCCCTCTTATCTGTCAGCTTTCCTGGCTTTGAAGTTGCTGTCCACAGCTAGGAGGGAGGACTTCCGAAAGAAAAAAAAAACAGTCTGTGACTGAGAACATGTAATTTGGAATTCGGCAGCTGCCTCACCCTTCCTTGTTCTCCCTGCTTCTGCTACCAACAAGTTTCTATGCTTTTTGCATCTTCATTCCATTTTCCTTGGGGTTGATACCTCTTGGTTCCAGGCCATATCCCCATCATGACAGAATCCTTATTATATCTTCCTGGGCAAGATTAATTACAAGCAGATATATGAATATAAGTGGTATAAGAAAAGCAGTAACTGAATTTGAAAATGTCAGTGGGGCAAATAACTAGCTTTTATGTTGGTAAGATTCAAGGCTCCTCTTACAGTTATGGGTATGGTCAAATGAAATTCTGGTCCAAATAAATCAGAGACAAAATTCTGTTTCCTCTAATTTCTGCAGTCCAGATTTTGCTTATAGCTATCACTGATGATAAACAAGATGCAAATAACTGTCCCAGTCATTTCAGAATATTTGTACCTCTCCTCATTTTACTGCTTTAGAGCTATCCCCTCATGCTCCTCATCTCATACTCCCCTTTGTGCTTTCTTCAATATCAGCCCAATGACTACAATAGTCTTGTAAAAGCCTGATCTTAAAGGAAAAAGGGAAAGCAACTATCAAAGCTAATCTCCTGTTTAAAGACACCTCATCCATTTCTACCTATAACTATTATATCCTTATAGCCATATATTCTCAATAGCTATATATCAGCTGTGAATACAAAATAGGTAGATACAAATGAGCCATATTTTGCATGGCTAAGCCACCTGGGTCCTCTGGTCAAGGTTGAACTGGGCTCAATGGTTACACTGTCTGTTGTAATAAATTAGTAGCGGTTTTGTGCTGTGCCTCTAGCTGTAATAAGGATACATGCATTATGGGTGTCACCCTGTCTCTGAGGACAATTTTAATATAGCTTAGACAATAGCCTAGCTAAATAAACAATGAACCAGTCATGATATAGAAAAACAGTGCAAGCTCCAGGGTATGGAGCTTAGCAAGGGAAAAGAAAGAAGAAAACAAAACGTTAAAAAGATTAGCAAGCAACAATAGGAGAGACACTTATAACATCCCTAGATAATGTAGGGTAGTCATTCGATATTGCTGTTGATCCGACTCAGCAAGACATATAAAGATAGCTCTAACATTAAGTGCTTGCTTAACCTTTGTTAACCAGCTTTGAGTAACAGAAACATGCTAAAAATTAAAACCAAGTAGCACTACTATTGCCATTGCCAATACCCAGCTAAAGCTGTGGTCAACAGTGTGATGAAAGGAAATCCAGAATGGATGAAAATGAGAGTAATGTGATCAACACTGGTACCTAAATAGCAGGCATTTCTGACCAGACTATGTAAACCTGTCTAAATTTAGATTCTTACAGCAAGGGTGAAGCTTACTCAGTTGGCTCCTGTCTTTCACTTTCCCTAAGTCCATGTCACACTGGACCGTTGTGTGGCCTCCATCTTGATCTATGACTTCTGGTCTGTCTGTTTTCTGAGGGTGCTGGATGTAATGTAGTTTTGGATATCACCTACTAGTGGGCTAACCAAAATAAGTTCCAGTAAAACATCACAGAATCATAGAATCACAGAATGGTTTGGGTTGGAAGGGACCTTCGAAAGTCATCTAGTTCCAACCCCCCTGCCATGGGCAGGGACATCTTCCACTAGACCAGGTTGTTCAAAGCCCCATCTAATCTGACCTTGAACACTTCCAAGGATGGGGCCTCCACAGCTTCTCTGGGCAACCTGTTCAAGTTTCTCACCATTTCCTTCCTTATGTCCAATCTACATCTACCCTCCCTCAGTTTAAAACCATTACCCCTTGTCCTGTCACTACATACCCTGGCAAAATATGTTGCTCTATCTTTGGTTTTAGCCACTTATTACATAACAGATGCAAAAGGGTGTCCCCAGAGTCTTCTCTTCTCCAGGCTAAGCAGCCCCAACTTTCTCAGCCTTGAACAGAAATATTTTATCTGGTCACAAATTAGTGCCATAGTCCTTTCCTTCTCACAAAATGTCTTCTTCCCCTCTGATCAAATGCAGGGATTTCACAGACTGAGAGAGGAGAACCTGATAGGTCTAGATTATTGTGTGCAAAGTTTTGTAGCTCACTTCAACCAAATTGCCTCATCAGCTTAATTGTTTGTTCATTCAGGATGTCTTTGTACCTCCAAGCAGTGCCTGGTACCTAAACTTATCTGTATGTCACTTATACCAGCATTGAGTAGAGAATTATTAATTTTGCTATGTACTTCCTTAAAACATTCATCAGAGTGGTCCAGAAATCTAAACTAATTAAGATTCACAAATACTTGTATGGAGTGGTATTATTTTTTATCTTTTTTTACAGAAAGGCAATTTACAGAAGCTTTAGGTCAAGGAACCAAGTGTCCCTGAATTTTGGGCCCCAGAATGAGATGCTTAGATCCCAATTTCCTAGGACATTTAGTATTTTATAGCACTTTACATGGTTTTACAGCATGTTATTTACAGTGTTCCAATCAGCCACAGTCATGTTTGTGAGACCAAACACTTCCGCAAATGCGAAAGCTATCAAGTAGATTACAAGGAAAATGAAGAGCACATTCAGCAGTCGATTGTAAAAAGTTGAAGTGACTTCCCTAGCCCCACACCGGCATCCTGGTAAGAAGCAATTTTCCAATGGGACATTTAAGTGCAGTACCCATCTTTTCCTTTCTTCAGATCCTAGCCTCATTTTACATGCCCTCCAGCTTCATCAGCAAGTTCATTTTTTTGCCTCACCTCTATGAGAAAAAAGAAGCATTTTTTGTGAGTGGAATTCATGGCATTTACTACGAATAGGGTGTGAAACTATGATACTCAGTGTTCCTGGTGTACTGGGACATGTAGAACTGATAGCTGTAGGTAGCTAAACTCACTGGGCGATGAAACGGCTTGTACTGTGCTTGTGTTTGTGCTTATGGAAGGGTGAAAGGAGAGGTTTGGGGAAAGCCCCATACAACACCTGAAAACAATGGAAGCCTGAGAGTGGCCTCAATTAAGCACACCAGCTCAAGGGGACCCTTGTGGGTGAGACTAGAAGGTTTCCAAGCTCCCAGATGTGTCTGGGAGCCTGGTGGTCATATTCATTTCCACTTTGGGGTTAGGCAGGGCACTGGCAGAGCCCTGAGCACAACCTGCCAGTTCTGTGGCCTCCTTCCCCCTCTAAGGACTTTGGCTGCCCATGCTTGGGGTCAGCTCTCATGTTTGGGTCAGAGCTGAGAGAGGCAGAGCTGTAAGGGACCTGTTCAGGGGCTCTCCCTCTGCTTGGAGATGCTTTTGAGCTCCAGTTGTCATCACGGGTCCTTGCCTGAGCTGCACCACAGCCATGCCTGTGCCCAACCTTGTACCTCCTGATCCTGACTTTATGAACTTGCTTTCTGGCTTGACCCTGGACCTGGCCCATCACTAGCCTGCTGGCTGTGATTGCTGGGCTGAAGCTGACCTTGGTTCCCACCACCTATTCTCCTGGTTGGGCACAATGGGATGTCACTCCATTGGTGTGGCATTGACTTGTCAGCTTAGGTGTCACCCACAGCCCTCACCTTGACCCCCCTCGCAGAGCAGACTCCTCTGCCTCTTTCTCAGTGGGCATGTACCCACAACTTTGGTCTCACACTTTTTGCTCACACTGAAAATGAAACAAAACATGTCAGCCAAACAGGAGCCACATTTCACTCCAAAAAGAACCCCTAGACAGGCAACTGAAAGACCGAATCTCCCACGCACATGCCATGGCATCACCAAAGGTGTCCACGTTACTCAGTATGACTGTACTTGGTGTACAATCTGTACTTCCTGATTTCCCACTGCTGTATTCATATGACATCTCGTTCTAGTGAAAATTTTTGGTGTCCAAAACTGTATATTTTTTTCTTAACTTCTTTCTTGGAAATGACTGTACCTTTTGTATCTGAAATTTCCCAAAATATGTAACTTAAGGCAGCTGTCTGGCATGAGAAACTTCATCCTGAACAGTTTAAATCTAATAATATAATAAGCAAGAGTTTTATTGTGGAGATTGTTAGTCAGTCTTAAGCATAGGCATCATTTTTTGTGTTACCTATAATAACAGGTAATACTTGTACCAATTTATTAAAGGCCAATGAAGATAAATATTCTACATGTTAACACATCACTTGTTCCAAGAACTGTGAAGCAGTCTCTTATCTAGCAATCTAGTCTAAAATAACTTGTAAATGACAGCACCAGAATACAAGCTTAGACCTCCTTCAGGAAAATTTCTTTACTGATTTGTAGAAACCTAGCTTATGACATAAATAACTACATGCCATTACATCAGGGAATATTATCAATATCCCCAGAAATTCACCCAGCATTCACCTTTTAGAAAGCCTGTCCTACTCCCTGCACAGAAACAGCATGCTTTCATGGATGTTTTGATATACTATATAGGCATGATACACAAAATACATGTAAGATGCCCGTTGAAGCCATTCAGGTGAATGAATATATTATTTAAAGGTAGATCACAACTCTCAAGTGACCTTCAGATTTGTTGTGAAATGCAAGGGGGTTATTTCTTCCCAGTTCTCAGGAAGGAATTAGAGTATAAAATTAAAACAGAAGTTGAGAGACACAGGAAATAGCAATGATGCTAATTTGTTTGATTATACACACATCCATGAACACTGCTTATTCTTCCTGCAGAGAATTTTGCTAAGATCATGTGGTACAGTCATAGAAAATTTTGTGGAGTCTTCTAAATGTGGCTGAATGTGGAGTTACAACGCTCTGGCAACATATCTACTTTTCATTGAATTATACCTTCTTTCATCTTGCAGCTAAGCGGAGTATGTGAATACAAGAATTAGGGACCCAAGGCAGATCAGTGCTGCCTTGTTATGAGTAGGTGTCCTGTTTTATGTGCCTGATGTCAACATCAGAGGAAGCTCACTGCTTCAAATTCATTGTGCTGGTTAGCATGAAAAGCTGGCATCAAACAGGAAAATATTCGCTTTAATAACTGACAAAGTGAGCTGTGGGCAACACTGAAACACTTCCACACTTCAAGGCACAGCCCTTGAGAGGACAGAGGGACAGCCTGCTTGCCCTAGCAGAACCTGCCAGTTCAGTTGGAGTCTACAGCTAAAAGCAAGGAGAGCAGAGTGACCTGAACATGCTCAGTGTTACCACTATGCCAGCTGAACAGCTGAGCAGCTCCACCACAGCCAGTAGAGAGCACTTACACTATAGTCAGCTACCTGGGCAAATGAATCGTGCCATTTCCTTCTGACAGGAGACCAGGATGCAAATTCCCTCTTTTCTTACATGGGGGGAGAGAGAAGTCAGGCACTGTGCCAGAACTTGACAAAAAAACTAATGCAACCTGTGAGCATTCTTCCTTTTAAGAAATGTCTAGCACAGATGTGGGAGAACATGGCAAGAACAGTGTTGTATGTTGTCTCACCAAGGTACCAAAGGCACATCTGTGTAACATGGAATAGCACTGAGAAGAAGTAGATGTGAATCCAGCAAGTGATGTGCTTCTGTCAAAATAATACTATGCTGAGGTTAATTAGTCCTGTTTTTCAAGCCTCTTGCATTTATTTGTGCAGACTTAGCTTGTTCATTCCTGCATACATCACATTGTAGAACTGAGGAAAATCGTAAATGGAAGAGGACATGGAGAGGCTGGAATGCAGTCCTGGGAAAAACAGCTATAAAGACTCAAGCTGGGTCATGTACATGCAAATAACTACATGCAAGTGGACACAGATGTATGTATTTGTGGGCCGAAGTACTCCTAACAAGCTTTTTAGAGGAAGGAACTGATACATGAATTTCCTGATCCTCTGCAGTTTGTGGGCAGCAATGACCCAATACCAGTAGTGAATTGTTAAAAAAAAACATTGTTCTTTAGGGAACCTCCAAATCATGAGATTAGTTTATGTATCATTATATTTCTTTTTAAAGTTTTGGAGTCAAGCTACTTTGCCTTCCAGCATCTGAGCCATTAGTGAAGTTGAATGAGTAGCAATTTCTGAATATTCCAATAGTATTTTTTGAATAATTTCCTATCCATCGCACATTTCGTGAAATTGCCAGCTTGCTGATGAATTTGAAAAATGAGGCAACTTCTCCAGAGAACCAAAAGCCATTTTACCATACAGTGCTTTGGCTGCTGGAAAATAAAATAAAAGATGTACTGGAACCCATAGTCATCTTAGTAGATTAGTACTTCATTGTCTATCACTTTTATGAAACAATGCTTTTTGAAGTCAGATATCATAAATCATTATTGATTTTCTCAGAGAAAATTTTGTTCAGACCTTTGTCCATGACCTCAGAATGCATTGCAGATGAGAAGAGAAAGCACAGATTTTCCTGGACTGAAAACTGAACAGAAGGAAGCAAGTATGGTATTACAACCATGGAACCTGTGCTGCTTGACAATGTGCATGTTATCTAAGCAAAGACTGCAAGATAAATTCTTTTATTACTATGTACCAATGATATTAATGAATTGGGTGAAATATAAGTATATTGTACTGACAACAAATATATTTTTCTAACACAGTGGTCTTCTGAATTAAGCCAAGTTATACTTTAAAAAAAAACAACTGCTTAAATGTAAGTAGAAGGGAATTCACACACAAGTCACTCAGGTTTGGAACACACTATTCATGGAACCTTAGTTCTTTGCTAGAAAGGGCATTTCTGGGGTTAACTTGGCCAAGGAGATAATTTGTCACTTGCATTGTGCACTTCTGCCAAATGCAAATACAGAAATACAATAGGATGCAGTTTTCATGAGTGGTGTAGAGTGTATGACAAAATCCCTTTTCAGTGACTAAACAGCAGCTCAATAAATAATCCTGCTAAAGGGAAGGAATTTATTGTTTTTAAAGGTGAGATGTGTGAAAGCTTCTATTGTACTTGATTTCCTCCACCTCCTTTTTTCACAACATAGAGTTATAGAGTGGAAAAATATAATTAATAGTTTGGGATTTCTGAAGCCCTGACATCAAAAAAAAAAAAATCTTGCACAAACTGGCTTGTCTCCATCAACAAAAAATAAATTTCAGAGGAACCTAAAGGAAGATTTAAACCTTTCATTATGGGAAACAATAAGCACTATTGAAATGTCTGTCTTGCCACAAATAAATGATCTAATATATCACTTGGTTAGGAATGGATGATTACACTCCTTCAGAACCTGATAAGCTCTTCCCAAATTCACCTAGAAAGGTTACAAAAAATACTTTTATCAAGCAGCTGATAAAAAGTGAAAGGAAATACTTTTTAGATAGCACATGCAATTAACCTGGGGAAATCATTGTCAAAGGATGTTATTGAAGCCAATTGATTATTGGATCTTTGACAAGGTGAGATTTGAATATGAACAATGAGAATACACAGCACCTCATTAAACTGAGAGAACAATGTGGTAGGATTGTTCACTCTCGAGTTTCAGTACAGAAGCCAGTAACTAATTGATCATGGTTAAGAAACTTCATACACAGATTTATCATTCATAATCATCCATTGAAGGACTTCGATATCGCTCTAAATCATGTTTAACCTGTTAGTCAGAAACACGGTAAAGGACTGAGCCATCTCTAGTACAGTATAGTACTTGATATTCAACATATCCCTAAAACTTCCCTCTGTGGTCAAGAACCATATAATGGAGTATTCATTGTGTTTGACTTGAAGGGAGGGAAAGATGGCCATTTGGGCTTGCTTGCATGAGGTGAGTGAATGTGTGTGAGTTGGTTCAGGTTGAGTAGAGGTCTACAGGAGGTCTACAGCTCTGCCACAGCCTTCCCCCCTCCCATCTAAAAGCCCGTACCTGTGGTGCAGCCTGAAGTCATCAAAAGGATAATTAGTAGCAGCTTAGTTTCTGTTTTTCCCTTCCTCTAAGTCCTTCCATGTATGCATGGTAATTTCAATGAGAATGCAGCCCTTTATTTTGCATTCCCGGTTATAGTGTATATTTGAATTTGGAAGGACTCTCTTTTACTCCAATGGACTTTGAATTAGTTCTTCTAGAAATCCCCACTACATGTCTTGTTTTCACCTGTTTTTAATGTTAATAGGTCTAGCAATAATTTATTTTTCAAATTTCTGTATGGATAGAAATCCCGCAAATGAATACAGAGCCAGGGCATCATTTCCATATGTGATGAGTTTTAACAAAAGAAAAAATATTTGGGGCTAATTTATCCTTCTAAAATATAAATGTTGTGATTAGCACTGGAATGACTTCTTACAGTTCGAAAATAATTAAATAATGATGAAAAAAATGTTCACTCACTGCATAATGAATCCATCCAACAGGGTACAATAGACACAGTCATATTAAAACCTGGATCATTACCCTTCTTTTCCTGCAATTAAGGGCTCCACAGGATGTGGATGTTCCATTGATATCAGTCAGTCTAATAACACTTTAATTATTTTTAAAAGTCAGATAAGACATGCAGAATCTGAAATAAAACTAGCTCAATATTGTCACACAGAGACGTCGGCTTACCTTCTCCCTGCTTGCATACGCTTTCAGAAAATATGTGAGCAGAACATGAGTGCAAGTACCACATGCTCTAATGCTATCTTACTGAGAAGTAACCCTGTGTCTATCATGTCATTTGTTTCCTTTAACTATTCCTCAGGGATTAGTTTGACTAGCCTATTGCTTCATGTTTGGATAATGTGGCTAATCCTTTCCAGTTTCATTATTCTAATCACTTGCAAGCTGGCTCCCTTTTGCCTGACTATATGGCAGCCAGACAGTGCTTCTTTCCTTTGTAAAGTGGCATGCACTGAAAAGGCAGAACACCTTTTTTGTTGCCTCCATTTAAAAGCCAGGTTTGGCAGCTGGTTTAGTGTATGTTTCAAAACTACGTAGACAGAGGGGCCTTTGGGAGATGATGCTTTGCATCGGGCTGTCTTCTTAGATCAGTGCAGACTTTTTAGATTTTCACTTCCAATTGCATTCTATCCATAATTTCTGTGTTTAATTGCTAGCTATAAATGCGCATGCCACTGAACTATCTGAAAACTTTGAAAGGTTTCATTTTAAAGTGTCCCTCTGGTGATATAATACACTTTGTAAGAAAAAGATATGTTGGTATTACATGCACTCCTCACGTTCCCTCTATGATTTCCATGTCATGTTTGCACAGTTTACTACTAAAAACATGCTTTTGCTGTCCTCACTGTTTCAAATTCTCTATAACTTACAAAGAAATCGATGGACATTTTCCTTTTCTTTGTGCATAAACACACAAAAGTCATCATAATGGCCCAAGAAGACAAATTTAGACACCACTTCAATGAGCATGGAAGATGCCTTAAATAATGAAGCAAGAGCCAGAGAAGGAACAAAACAGTTTGTCATTTGTTTAAGGAAGGTAAAAAATTCAAAATGTTAGATGGAGCAATCAGATTTCACTACCATGATCACTACAACAAGAATTTAACACAAACAGACAAAGCTACTTTTCTTTTCACTATTTTCAACTTATTGAAACATTTCTCAGCTTCAGATACTGCATCTGTAAAACTGAGGCAATCATTCATACTTACCTGTCTGCTCTCATTGAAGACATGTAAAACTCTACTTTTATGTTTGTCACAAGCTAAATACCACTCACAACTCCCGTTTTAAAGATGAGAAAACTGAGCTGTGAAGAGGTGAATTGCCAGCTCTGAAAATTTCCCCTCAATTACGTGACCTAAACTGAACTTCTCATATAATTTTAAGCATATACCTGAAAAGAGAGTTTCCACTTTTTTTTTTTTTTAATACTGTCTACTGAAAGAATAGTTCTGCCTTTGGGCAGAACTCTAAATTGTGGATTTATCTGATGCAAAAAAAAACAAACGGTGGAATGAATTTAAAGATCAGTTTCATTCACCTCATATTCCTCCTGGTGTTATTCCAAGTGGCTTGATTTCTTCAGAAAACATCCTGAGTACGTTTATTTGGCTTCGCCTCCAAATTACCTGTTGCATCTGTCCAAATATGCACTTTCCAAATGACCAGCTCCATCAGGCACAGAACCTTTCTGTTCTCTCTGTCTTTTGCCGATGGGAAATACTCCCTCCTAAATAAAAAAACTTGAGCCACCACTGAATGTTGTCCAAGAGCTTTTCAGGATAGAGACCGTCTTTTGGAGTTACAAGTGTGAGAGAGTATTGGTTGATTTTCTTTTCTGAACTCTGTAGGGTTTTGTGCTTTCTGTTTTGTGCAAGGACAGCAGCTTGTGCATTGACTCAGTGTAGTAAAATCTGCCTGGTCCTACAAGACCAGTCTATTTCAAACCAAAATTTGCTGAGATGTTTTGGAAAAGGTTCACGGAAGACACCTATCAGTGGCTCCAAACTTTGATTGTATCTCAACTATGGACCTGTCTTCTAGCATAATAAACAATAAATGATGAGACACTTGCATTAAATATTTATGTGATTTAAATAATCTATTGCAAGGACATGGGGAAGAAGGGAGAAGGGGTGAAGAGGGCTGTGTATTGGCCTTCTTTGCAAATCTTAATAATAATGTGAAAATTAGATTGGGGATCCGATCTCAGCCACCATTTAAGTCCATTGCCAGTCAACTACCCACATGTTATATGATGCTGCTGTCTGCCAGTATATAGTAGTATGATCTGTAATGTAGAAAATGTCTAAGTTTTGCATCATATACATATACATAGACTCACATACACCAACTAAGCACCACAGAAATTAAAACTCCTGCCCAGTTCTGTTGACAGGATGATCAGGTTGGGAAAAAGAGACTTGCTTGAGGCTAAAGGTGAGATGAATTTACAGGTTTGTGGTGAATCGTTTATGTTTCTCAGCTGATTCACACCACACTGATAGCTTCCTATTTTCTTGATAATTAAGTTGGTCTTAATGTAGTAAAAAGAAAAAAAAAGGTATGGGGAAATGGGCAATCACTTTAAATCCACATTTCCATAGACATTCTTTTACCATTGTGATAAATATATTACAGGTTCAATTTTCCTGGTGAAAAACCTTGCTATTGTCTGTGTTGTTTGCTAAATCTAGGTCAAGAATGAAAGGTTTAAGTGACTGAGAAAAAACAACTGGTGATCTTTCAAGCAGTTAATCAGAATCTGGTTAATTGTTTCTATTGCACTCAGGGAGGGAAATAGATAAAATGAGAAGCAAACTACTAGGTAGTGTCAGGGTTTGCTAAACCTTTTCTTAATCTGTCTAAATGGATAGGAGGCAAAGAATGCAGTATTTGCAACAGGTTTAGTTATGAGATTTTATATGGAGGATGCACTTGAAACTTCTCTTAGTTACAATATTTATTCAACAAACTACAGTGCTGTTATTATGTTTTTTAAATTGGGATAAATGAAAACATAACCCTAATGCATGCATTTTATACAACTGTCTTGTGATTTAAATGGTCCATTGTAACAGGCTAAGACCTTTTGTAACATTAATTCCACTTACATTATTGTGAAAATGGCATGCTTTTACTCTGATTTGTTTCTGCATGTACAGAGTCCTTGTATACCTCTTTCAGTTTAAAAATAAAAATACTGTTTTGCCTTGAATTTGCGGAGTTAACCTTACGGAGAGAGCTAGTATTAACATTTCTTGTTTGATGCATTATAGTGTTCACAGAAGGTCCAGCACTGCTTCACGGAAGACAAAAAGCTTTTACAGGGCACAAGGTGTTCTTTAGGTGTTCTGCTTCATGATACTGGAGAAGGAAGGAAGGAAATAAAAATACATGTTTTTTAAACATTTGGAGAACTTTCATTTAAGGAAAAATATCTATATACATAATGAAGACATCCAATGACTTTTTACTGTCTTTCTGTCTTAATTCTGGTATAAAATCAATTGAAGTCAACACAGTCTACAATTTGAATGGTCTGTGGAAGTTTTAGATCTTTGTACTCTTGAATGTAGGATTTCTGGGCAATTTTCTTGGGGTTTGGGTTTGCTAAATACAGCTTAGGTTGCTTAATATTACTTTACAAGCACCCATAAGTCTTGTCTTGGATTAAAACATCATGTTAGAGAAATCTGGCTATGTTATCTTTTCCTTTTGATGGTCCTAGCTGATCAAGGGATTTTAAATACTTTGGTGATTCTGGACCTAAGCAGCCTTGTCTGCATTAAGGAAAGGAATGCAGAATTTGCCTGTATGATCATAGCTCATGGGAAAAATTACATTGATCTTGGAAGGCTGTTTCTACTCTTTAAAAATGCCATTTTCTATTTCATTTATTGTTGTGTGCAGTCTGTCTATTTAAGTGCCAGTAATAGATAATGCGTAATAGACTTATTCAAACCCACCTGATATTAAGCCATGCTTTAGCTTTATCAATGTTGTGTAGAAAGATTGTGAATTTGAAAATAATAGACACTACATTTGATAGCTTTCCTTTCACCAGTTGCTTTAGGTGTTTTCTCAGAACACCTTGTCATATACTAAATTAGAAGAAGCCAAGAAGTCTAGATAAATATTTGGGATACCAGTTCATAGTTGTATGATTACTTAGTTTGTCTATTTGTTAATGTCAGCTTCAGTTTGAGAATACATAATACTGAGAAAAAACCCAAACCTAATGAACTTTTTGTCAGAACTACAATGGAATTTTATTAAGAGCAATTAAAAAGAATTCTGACCTTAAAGCAATAATCCAGTTTTCTTTGTATCATAAACTTGGAAAGATTTAAATTAAGATAATTCATAACTTGAATTAGATTATTCACAACTCAAACCACAACTGTATCTCATCATCTCCATCACATGGATGTGTTTTTTCCGTTAAAAAGGAAAATACATTGAAGATAAACTTCTAACACAAGTAAGGCTAGAAGAGAATGTGACAGTTACCTCCCTTGTTGCGATTTGCCAAGTGATTTTATTTAAATCCAAATTCTTCAGTTATTGAGGGCAGTGAAAATTTGCCTTTGATGCAGCCATCATTTAGCTATTTGGAATACAGTCAGATGTATGGCACTACCCATTTGTGTGTTAACATTGGATACGGCATATACTGAAGCAGCAAGGATTCCTTTGGAATGGAGGTGAGTCTTTGACAAACACTGGAAACAAACACAGAGGACTTAAAGTTTTGTTTGCTTGGTGGGAGGAAGAGGATGACAAAGTAACGAAAGTTTGGTTCTAATAGTTCTTATTATTGCATGCTTCATCCATGAAAGCATGCACTTAGCTTTAAGCACGTGAGTAATCCTACTAATATCAACTCTTTTCCTCAGCAATATGATGTAAATAAATGCATACTGTTAAATCCTGTAATCTTCTTTTTCTGTGCTGCAAATATCTAAGCTGTGAGGTTTTCTTTTAATTTGTGTTTCTAAAACTTTTTTAAAAACATTAGCAATTCTTCCATTTATCATAACTCAAAGACAACTATTTTTATTTTTTTTTACATAAAATCTAATAAAAGTCTAACTTAGAGCGGGGGAAAAAATGTAAGAATTTGTGCTTAAATTCATGATCTGATTTTTAGAAAGATTATAAGTGTCTGAAAGAATAGTAAATAATTCACGTTATCTATCCTAAGTTATACAATATTGAAAATAATCTTTGACATAAAAAATATCCCTAAGAAGCTACTGATTCTAGAATTTTGGGACTAAGTCTAACTGTGGGCTTGTAAAGGTCTTCTGCAGAGAACAGCTTTTCTTAAATTTATGCACAGAAGCTATCGGCAGTTCTTATTTCACGGTTTTTTTTGGTGCCAACATGGTATGAACAACTAAATTCAATAATTAAAAGAAAATCCACTGGCTCTTCATGTAAACCATAGCAGGGAAAAATTTTAAACTGAAGCAACTCTTTTGGTTAGGAGATGGAGGACAATAGAGAACTAAATTAGACTATAGGCCCACCTTTTCTATAAGTGAAGTTAGATAAAATTAATTCCCCTGTTTCACTCATTCCCCCACCTCCCATTCTTCTCCAGTCACAGATTGTTTTATATGCTGTTTTCAATTTCTTCTTATAGCAATGTTCTCTATGCATATAGCTTTCTCCTTTGTTATGGTAATTTTATATTATATCTCAAAAAGGATGTGGAGAGAGGATTGGTATAATCTAAAAATTCCAATCAGGAAATAGAATGAAATCATTTTCATTGTCACCAACAAAGTCATTGTGCTGCATCACCAGTTTTTAATGAGAATAGTAAGGAATAATATCAGTTAATATTGAACAAATCTCACTCAGCAATTTTTGACCATCACAAAAGCTCTTACCTACAAAAACTACAATTTTGGAAGTGAGAAGCATGTCACAGTCTTTATACATATATGTGCACGAATTAGAAAACTGTAGCTTAGAATAATGAACACAATATGATTTTTCACTCCTGTTCCAAACATCTCAGTATGCTTTAAGGACCTTGTCATATAACAAAACAACTCCAAACTTACTAAGTATTAGCCATCAAAAAGTCTTTCAATATGCATTTTAACTTATTTCTCCCTTGTAAATAAGATATATATATTTCACTAACTAGGCAGTTTACACTAGAGTGACTCCTTTAAAATCTCAGACCAATATTGAAGATTTTCTATGAAGCATGTAAGTGCTTGCACATTTGTAAAACATACAGGGATAGCATTTCAATGAAATCCAAATAACCCCATTATTTTACATGTGCAAAAAATAGTCTGACTAGACTGCCAGTCTGTTTGCTATATTTAACAATTAGTTTAATACACAGGCTCCTTGAGGACAAAAGACAGAAGGGCTGCCAATTTTCTGTATGGTTGGTAGATCGCTCATAGCCTCAGGCTAATGAGCTGTAGTTTATTTCTCTGACCCCTTCCTGCAATGCCTGTAACGGTGTTTGAAGTGTGGTTCTAGGGTTGCTATCATCCATCCTGATTTCACATTTCTAATTAGGCCAAATGTATTCTAATCAGAATGAAGAAAATATGAAAATGCTGTGGCACAAGTAGAGTTATAACGATGCTATTCACTGGCAGCATGATAAAAAATAAAACAAGGAAGGGCAACAGTGAAAATACAGACGTGTTTTTGGAATAGATTTCCAAAAAAGCTCAGCACGAAAGACTTCCAGTTTAACCGCCTAACGATGGCTGCATTTTTAGAAGATACCAGCATCACTAACAATTTTATTCAAATATTTTAAAGGGAAGAGAGTTCTTCTGAAACTTTGCCCCTAGTTGCAGGAATCACTTCAAAGTCTAACCTGAGATAATTTGCATACTACATTTACAGAGCTCTCGTAAATTAAACATATAAATAAAGCAGCCTCAGATATTTGTTCTGGTATTAAGAAATGACAGCCCTCTAATTCATGGGAGCATGGTTTTCTTGGCCCTGATTCATCGAGGAAGCGAGCTTGGACCACACAGCAGTCATATCAGTTAAGGCTGATGGGGTGTCTCTGTCACTTATATGTGCACACCCTTAACAAGATCACGTGGAGTATGAACCCATGTAGGTGGTGGATTTATCAAGAAAACAGGGACTATTTCTTACATGATGTGAGACGATTAGGAGGTGGAAGGGAGACAGTAACACATATGGAGGTAAGCCAGAGAAAGAGAAGGGCGAGTGAAGACTTTGAGGTAGGCTTTATGTGTTTTGACAATATTTTAAAATAGAGATCAAAGAGGCTACAGGGAGCACACAATGGGAGGGGAAATGAGAACTGGGTGGGGAAACTCTGGCCCAAAAAAAAAAAAAAGAAATGATGGTGCTGCCCAATCAAATTTGCATAGTTATATAACTTTCTGAAAAATTTCTCGACAATCAGAATTTTGAAGAGGCGCTGATTATTGCTTAAACTGAGATTCTCTGCAGTAAATTCCAGATTGACCAGTGTTAATGTGAAATGTGGTTCAAAACACAGATTATTTTTTTATATGAAAAAAAAATTACTGGCTAAAAATATGACTAACATTCTGCCTGATATTACTTCTTTATCAGTGAAGAGAATATTCAACGGTTAGTATGATTATCACCATGGCCTGTCAAAATGGGTAACTAAGCATTTTATGTGAAACATATACAGCATTGCTGAGGATCCTCCTAGTCCTAAATTGCCCTTTTCTATCCTCCCTTCTTCTCTTCCACCCTCTTCCCTCCCTGTAACCTTTGTTCTAACCCTCTGTTTCTCCTTTCCCTTTTTCTCCAGTCTCCTCCTAACTTTCCTTTCATCTGCTCTGTTTCTCCCACCATTCAGGCTTCGCAGATGAGGTTTGCTAAGGCGGTTACTATTTTGCTTTTGCATCTGCTCTGAAAGGAATTTCATTTAAACTTGAAGCAAATGCTGGCCGTTGGCCTACGATTCATTTACCAGAAATGTTTTTAAGAGCCTGGCAGATTGAAATACAGCTTTTGATTCACTGGGAAGGTTGTGATTGACTCCTAGTCTTCCACTCCCAGCCTTAGAATTGAGTGTAGATAAATGCAGTTCAGCTTGTTTTGTTCCTGAAATAAGTTTCTACAATGGCACTCGCACCCTGGGACACTTGTTCCCTGGAGGACAGCCTCACTTTACTGAACTGCTCTCAGTTCACCAGGCACTGGTTCAGTTGTGTCGATTCTGCCTGCATCTGCAATATTTTCAAAGGGTCTGAAGCCTGAACTACTTTAGGAGACTTGAAGGAAGCAACCCCTGCACTTGGCTATCGTATTGCGCTGGTGACACATGACACCCTTTGTGTACCTGCCGAGTTCAATATTGTGAAAACTGACACTCTTATTCTTGAAATGGGCCTTTTGACTGCTTTAAACCTCTAAGTTGTTAATGGATGTGTTTCTTCCCCAACAGAACTGAATAAACCTCCGTGTTTAACCTCTGTCTCCGTTGCGACAGGCTGTGCTGAGTCCGACACTGGGCTGTGCTCTGGCACTGGTGCATCAGAAAAGAAGTGATTCCCATACAACAGAAACTTAGATGTTTGACTTTGTCTGGGGAAAAAAGCTGTCCTAGGAGCTACAAAAGCAGGAAAAGAATGGCTTCATAGAATACACTAGCTCCCAGAGTAGGAGTTTCAAATTCTTGCCAACAAGGAAAAAAGAGATAGTGTTATGCATCTGAACTTATGCAAGCTGAATAAAATGATTTTGAGGGACAATCACACACTCCCACAGACAGGAGGACATAAAATACCAGTGATATGTAAATTCTTTTTTTATCAAAGGTTTTCCATGTAGCACAGGTATTATTATCCTGAATTAGACCAGTGGTGCATTTATCCCATTCCTGATTCCCCCAACATGGCCAGTAGTAGATGCCTCCCAGAGGTACTCTACAAGCACACCTAAAACAGCTGAGAAGAATGGCTTACAGAGAAAACACTTTTTCAGCTTCCCTTTTTGTCAGTTTAGCTTATTCTGTGTCAAGTTACTTGTTAAGACCTTTAATACTGTCATTTGAATGGGACAAATTTTACAGAACAGTCCGGGCACGTTATTTCAATTACATACTTTATAAAATTCACAAACAGGAAGACAGAGGCACTTTCACACCGACGCTCTGAATTTATGCTTTTATTTAATGCCGCCTAGAGAAGGATGCTGCTGATTTTGCAAAGCTATTTTTGGGTCTGTTGTTACTGCATAGTTTTATTGTGCTTAAGAATACACCAGCAGATTCTGAAGAGAATTTCTGCACTGTATTATACATATGAAGTTGGTTGGAAACTGCTTTCTTTTTTACCATATGGCAATTTAACAGGATGAAATGATTTTAAGATGCCTGATCTCAAACAGAAGTATAAACTCCATTCCTGGGCCACATAGTAGTATCCAAACAAGTAGCTGTGGCTTCTGTGGTCCCTCCTGTGATCTTTTGCAAACAAATATTTTCCTCTTAAGTTTATTCTAAACTTTCAGTGATTATGGAAGTGCTGTGTGACATTTTTACTTGTGACCTATTAGTTTCAGACTAATAATACATGTTCTTGTTGCAAGATAATTAATTCCTTAAAACTTATGTATGCATTTGATGATAAATATTGAAATTGTGGTAAGAACTATGTGAGACAATTCCTTCCATGAACTTTGTCTTACATAACTGAAGATATTTCAGGTTTTACAATGCATAAAATAATCCATAAAGCCAAAGTTTTTCTTTCTTTATAAAATAAGTTAATTGAGGATATACACAATCTTTTTACCAATGAATAAGAATCATCAGTACTTTGTATCAAAGTTGGTGAGGATATTGAGTTTCAAGTCCATGGAAATATTTTAAGTTCTCAGAAATCTTTTCTTCTCGTTCAGGGCAATCTTTTCTTTCACTAGTTCACTTTGGAAGCACAGAGTCTGCTCCATGCCTGGTGGTCACATGTAGGCCTGGAAACCCTGGGAACACGAGGAGTAATGAAGGTGGGACCATGCCAGGCACTGGTCCCACAGTATCAGGCTTTTAGTTCTATAAAACAGTCCAGTGGTTGGTAAAGGAGACGGGTGCCTGGGAAGTGACCTGTGCTGACATGGAGAAAACAGGCACCTCTAAGAGAGTATGCCACCAGCAGGGCCTCTGAAAAGCTCAGCTCCGGGAGGTAAGATACGCCGAGCAGCCAGCCAGCCAGCCAACTGTACAGAGGGAAAACAAGCCATCTAACTTTCAAATCAACCTACTCCTTGCAGAATGTTTTAAGTGAACCAGCAAAGGAAAAATGTTTTTTTCTGAATCCCCTTCAACCCGTTTTACCAGTTCCCTATCTTGATGAACCAGAACAAACTGATTGTAATACTGTCAAAATCACACAAGGATTTGAGTTCTAATGCCACCACCATAACACAGCCACAAACTGAGAAGTCTATAAAATTCTGTAGTACTTTCTAACCATTTCTCAAAATAAGTATAACTGTGTGTAACTGTGTAATTTATTTGCATTAAATTCTGGTACCTGATCCTTCTTTCCTAATAGATGACTACAGACATCCTTGAACCTTTCAAAATGGCTCTAATAAACAGCCTCTACATTCTCACAGTAACTAATTAGCAAATAGCCTGAAGCAAATTTTATTGCTGTGTTGCTTCCACAGCTGCAATCTAGTTCTTGCTAGAAATTTTTACTCACAATGGAAATCTGAAAACTAGACTCTGACTATAGACTTCATTTCACATCTGTGGGAATCTGCAGAATTTCTAGAAGAAGAAGCATTAAGCATAGGCACACTCATCCATGCATTACCCTCAGGCCAATTGGAAAATGGAATGTTTTAATCAGGCTTTAAAAAACTGTTTGCAAATGTCTAACCCCAAAGGAAAAAAAACAAACCCTAGAAAGCTTTTGCCTCAGCTATCTCACACAACTACCAGGTAAAATTATGTGCTCAGGTGTCTCCCAAAATATAGCAGTAACATACAGATAACATTGCACACTAATGGTGTGCAAAGCCCGACTATGATAAAAAGATGTAAAACATCCAGTACAAAAATACATGTGACAATGATAAAAAATAATAAATAGCACCTCAGAATTATTTGAATATTTTGTAGGGGGCTTGTCTTCCTTGATTGCTAAAACAGAATAAAATAAATAGAAAAAAATGGTAATTTTTAAAATAAGGGTTACAGTGGAAGAGGTCTTTGATACTTTATTAGATGCTTAAATTATTTACTTTTTGATGGTAAGGAGCTAAGGAAGCACAGCCCTCACCTAAACTGAGCATCCCACCCCTTACTTGTCCCTTACATCAGGCTGAGTGATTCAGCTGGTCTGATGTTGATCTCAGTTTCAGAGTGGGTTCTCCTTTGCACAAGACAGCTGGGAAGTGACTGTCTTGCTGTGTCTCAACTGGCAGAGCTGGGTGGCAAAATCAATCTGTTCAGATTCATGGTCAGTGCAGAACATCGTGGGGCCGCTGACCAGCTGGCCAGAGGCATGAGCCAGGTCCGAGGTTAATCAGAGAAGCCCAGAAAGGTGTTCAGGATGAGCCAGGGATGGGACCGAGGGTCCTCGACTGGGCTGAAATGGAGTCCTGGGCCATGGACAGGGATGGAGGAGGCCCCAGGGAGCCTGGGCAGGGACAGGAAGGGCTGTTGGTTGTATTCAGGTCCCTAAAACAGAGTGACCGGTCACGGTCAGTTCTAACTGACACTCATTAATCACAGGTATGTTATTGTGTAAAACATTATCATTAAGCTGTGTGCATGGAATATAATACATGTGTTAGAGAACATGGGAATGAGTGTTGTGGTCCACAAAGGAAAAGTGGTTTATTTTAAAGACTCAGCAAAAAATGAAAACTTGAAAATCCAACATTGTGCTGCGTAAGTCTCATGCAAATATCTCAAATACTCCTGAATATATTAAATGGCACCAGAGATCTGTGTTTAGGCAAGTAGCTGGAGACCGTAAATTGAGTTATCTACAATCAGATGGTGAATCCCACTTTTAGATCTCCTACAGGAAGTTTGTGCCATTCTGGAACAGCTCCTAGAAGTCATCTACAACTTCCTAACACAGCGGGGATCGCACTGTATGCCTGTACTTAAGTGAAAGAATTGAACTCTCAAGTGCCGAAAGCTTGTTCCCTATACATGACATAGATTTATAAGCTCTCATTAAAGGCAAAAGAGGTCTATCTAGCCAATAGGATTTGGAGAACTATTCAGAAATAAAATAAGCATTTGCAATTATACAACTGAATGATTCTCCAGATTTCTTTAACTTTATTGACTATATCTCTATTGCTTCTATGGGGAACTCAGATGTGTAACTCACAGGTAGACACCAGACCTAGGTTTCTACAGTTTAGATCTGACTCTGACCACAAATATCTCCAGACATATCCAGTGTACATTGTCATCTCCAAAGTGGTAAATGGCAAATAACAGCTAAGTGGGACTGTTTTTTTCTTCAGGTTAGTGAATATTAATTGAGGGTGAGTGTTTGAATCTGAGTGACCTTCAAAGATGGATTTGTAGTGATCCCCTGGGTTTGCATGTTACTCCTGGAACGTCTGTAAAAACAGGGTGTGTTAATAGCAAGACCTTGTTTTGAAGTATCTGCCTGCATGTCTGCTGAACTGTAAAAAAGTGAAAGAAACAGAGTTAACCTAAGTGATAGATCTGCTGAGACTTTTTCTTTTCATTTTTAACCACTCCTCCTGCAAAATCTGCAGCTTTAAAAAACCAAAACCCTGGGTGACCTGAGGGTATTCAGGAGAGGCACGAGGTAAAAAGGCGCATCTCTGCTGACCTCCATGGACAGGCTGGTACCACAGAGGCCTCTAAGGAAGAAATGTCTCCTCATTACATCTGTTGGCCAGGACAAACTTTCCTTCTGGAGGCAAGGTGAGCAGCTTTCTTGCACCTGGGATAGGGGGTTTGTAACAGTTGTTTTCAAATAAAACTAAGTAACCTTGGGAAGGCTATACTGATTGCTTAAGTTTGTTTTGGACTGGCATTAGTCTTGTACAAACTTTCCAGTCCAGGCACTCCAATCTGATTTCTGATTCAGTTCTGGAAGAAAACCCCCACATTTTTGTATTTCAGACAAGAAAAAGTAATTGTTTAAATCTTCTTTATTTGTGCTTATCTCACTGACTTTCCCTACTGTTGTCAGATTCATGGGAAAGGGATTTTGTTTTTCCCTGAAGGGCTGAATACAGGTAGTGAGGTTCTAGACTACCCTGGAGAAGTGGGACAGCAATTATTACCCAACAGTGCTCCAGGAGTACCTTATAACTGGATTTTTTTTCTGCCAGTGACAAAATGACATCTGTGCTCAGGCTTTTTTACTCCCACAGCAGGTACATAAGGTGATAGGTGATATAGCTGGATTGTAGGTAGCAGAAAATTCTTCTTTCTGATTTTAGCATTTTAAAAATCTCAAAATTATACCAGTAGTCAAAAGTTACAAACAGTCCTATTAACTTAGATTTCCTCAATCTGTGGCGTCATACAATTTTTCGTTTCAAAACACTGACTTCTATCTCAGATGAGAGTGATCAGATGTGAGTAGGCTTAATAGAAGTAGGGAAATTTTCCAAGTATATTCGTATATTCCAAGTATATTTGTATATTCTCTTTTTTTTTAAACGGTTTCTCTATAAATTTGGGGGATCTTCAGATACTTTGAGGTAGCATCTGCAAAATGCATCTGTTTGTACAATATTGAGGAGTGTTAACCTCCCCCTCAGGAAAGCAGGCTCAAGTAATTTGTGATTAAATGTGTTTTCAGAAAGCCAGTATCTTATATTAATAACTGGTTATATATAAGTCCACCTGCTCCATGATTACATATGGTATGAAGATTTTGATGTTATCTAGTCATACTCTGAGAACCTTTACTTCTCTGTTTTCTGTTATAGATACTGATCTGATAATGTATGGTTACTAACATTCAGATGACTTCTCCAAACACAAAATCAAGGTAAGATGTGTAAAATTTGTATACTATAAGGACACTAAGAGCCATTGTGATGGTCTAGCTTGATCAATTTATAATGTATCTATATGATCTGTATGCATCTTTTTATACCATTGGTGACAAACAATTATTGCTTTACTTCGAGGTTTCTGCTGTAATGACTCTTGGCTAAATCTTCTTTTCTGGTTTTTATAATGCCCAGCAAGAAAATTCTAAATAGCATATATAACTTAATTCCAATTGAACATTGCAGTCAGAAGTTACTGTCTATTTCTTTTTCTTAAAGATACAATAACAAAGTTATAAACAATAGAAAATTCAAACCCTGAAACAATGTTGATCCAATGCTTCTACTTATCTGATGTTGTTTTCAGCTATCTTTCTTATTTGCTTTAATTGTAGAGGGTATTTGGTTAAATAGGTTATGCTTTTCCACCACAAGCATCTACCCTGGGTTAGGGACTGGCTTCTTCCCAAACATCTTGTCTGGTTTCATTGATACAGAAGCTTCTGCATGCAAGGATCTGCCTGTGGAGTTGATAAGCGAGCTGCTGATGAGCTACCTTTTTTTTCCCAAGTGCAATTTTCCCTTGAATGGTTGTTGATTATGAAGAATATCCTCCCTCTCATGTCATTCAGATAAAGGTCTTGTGCAAATAACTCTTTAGAACTAGGTTCCAAGTACTGTGTATTTAGCAAAAAAGTTGCATTTACCACATCCCCATGCACAACACATTTTGCTGCTCCATCTAGCTGCTTTTCTCTTCCTGACAGTTGCTTATTCAGTGCACCCTTTTTAAATAAGTAAATAAAAAAACAACGATGAAAAAAACATCTAGCATTGTTGTTCAATTAAGTATTAGGTATTCATGCTGAATACCCTGAAATAATTGTAGCCAAAAACTATTACTTCTTAAATTGTAGTTTGGATTTGGAGACTGAGGGCAGTGTTTAAAGAATGACAGACTATTGAATGTTCCTTATAGAGAAATTTGTTAGAGTTCTACTTATTTGGCTACTTTAACAAATGAACTTAGCATTATTGAATTCTGAGTGCAAGTATTTCTGCATTTGGACACTAAACACTCCTCTAGGTATATAAGGTGTTATTACATCTAACTGAGTGGGAGTAAACTTTTTGTGACACCCATGTCTTATTAGAACACTTTGCGAAAATATCTTGTGAAATTTGTTTGCTGTAAGTACCACTTGTTTTTAATACAGAAAGACATTGAGTCTTGCACTCAAATAATAAAAAAAATAAGTACTGATGGTGCTTCTCATTTTTCAAGAGCTCTTTAGTTTTCAAAAATTGTCTAGTCCTGAACTGAACATGAAATCAAAATCTTGAATACTATAAATCTGTAAAGAAGTAGGAGGCAGATTTAGATAATTCTGAAAAAAAAAAAACACAATATCTATTTGGTTTTCTATAATTCATTTGCCTTGTAATTATGCTCAATTATTTTAATGAAATTTTGTTTTGATGCAGGAAGACCACATCAGTGCTTATGTTTTGTTAAAACAACAGCTGCTACCATTCGAAAACATTTTTGTTTTCTGTCTTTTAAACTGTGTTGAGTCTAACATTTACTTACCAGCGGTCTGCATTTTCTTGGCATTTTTCTACAAATAGCACATATTCGACTGATAACCTTCTCACCAGATTGAATAGATATATACATTCAGCCATCTGTAAACTGAAGAATATTGTCTGACGAAGTTCATGGGTTCAAATTAATCCCTACACTTCAAGGTCTTTTCTGGATCACGTGTCTTCTGCTCCTCATGCCCTCCCCTCTCTCCCTCCCTCAGCGCTGCCCTGGCTGGTCTCTTCCCACAGCTCAATCTCTCATTTCAGCCCTTATGTGTCATCTCATTGTCTCCAGCACGCTGTCTCCTGGCCTTCCTCCATGGCCTCCACCCATTGCGAGCATCGTGTTTGCTGAAGGAAAAGAGGTTGCTTTGAACCTTCCACTTGACCCCCGTCGATGATGATGATGTCTGAGTGTCACCTCTTAGCAGTGCCTTGAAAGATGTGTACCACGCTCAGCCCCTCTCTCTGTTTTTTTTTTTGTTTGTTTGTTTTGTTTTTTTTTCTTATTGCACCACCCACTAATTCCTTCCACTGTGACACTGCTTCACAGTTTTTGCTGGAGATTCAGGAGATCTGTGTTCAGCATGCAGGACTGCCAGAGATTTTTTTGTGTTTGTATGTGAACTCAGGTAATCCACCGATAAAAACACATGTATCTCTGTTTCACTTATGCAGATGGGTAAGAGGGAATCTTGAAAGTGAGTTGTTAATTAGCATGCAAACTGAGGATCCATGTAACTGCCTCAGTAGATCTACCTTTATGGCCCTTTTACAAATATTTCTGCATCTTCTGTGTTTGCCATTTACAATGCTGCAGCCTTTTTGATTGTCCCAGTAAAACACCACTCTGTATACGTGTGAAGCCATCTTTTAGATTAAGCTAGCAAGGAAGCTCATGACACAGAGTTCCTACTGGAAATTTTCCTTCCCTACAGGGAGTGAAAAAGTAATTTTGACCAGCTGTGTGAAAGGGATTTTGGGAGGTGTTGGTTTATGTCAGACAGCAGTCCCATACACTGTACTCTTAGCACAGGAGAGGGAAGGGCAATACACGCATCCAAACGTGGAAGAGGACTGGAGCAGACCAGCACTCAGAAGCACCTCTGACTAAAATCAGGGTGAATACCTCATCTAGAGCATGTCTTTTTGCAAGTGATGGGATTGGTGGCTTCAGTTATGAAAACATTTTATATCAAATTGATGGAACTGCAAGAATATGACCTCGTAACCAGCTGCAAATGGTCTGTAGCTTACAAATATGAAGCTGTGTTATCCTGTTAATGTATTATGTTTGAGTAACATAGGAGAGTTTATGATAAATTGTAATACACCCGTGGCCTTCGAACTCCAGATGTAAGCTCTGCCTTTTATGGGTTGTGGGAAATCTTGGGATTTTGACTGAAATAACCACAGGAAAACAGGTCTCATTCATTTACAAAAGAAATGTAAATGCAAATTCACTTCTGTATTGGTGTAAAAGTAGTAGATGAAAATACACAGGAACTTCTGTCAGTTAGGGTTCAAATGAGGAAACATTTTTCCCCACAAAGCTGTTTTTAAAACAAAAGAGCTGTAACATTCTAACTGTAAAATATGAACACTTAAAATTAAAAAGATAAAATTAGTAATGGCCAAATTTGAACTATTCATACAATTAAAGAAAAAAAGAGAGAAAGCAAATCAGAATTGGAAAAAGGGAGGGAGAGAGGGACAATGTGAGAGGTGATTTTTTTTTTTTTTATTAAAAAAGCATGCATAAAGAAAAAAAATCAAAATATTTGATAATTAGCATGAAAGGTATTTGGCTACTGGCATTTTCTTTGTAATGTTTTATGTATGAAAATAGTTTTATAAATAAAATGCTACGGGCTTTTGTTCAAATTGATATTATGTAGATTGCAGCGGTACTGAATGTCCAGCAGCAGGGAAAAAATAATGAACAGAGACATCTTGGTATGAATTGCATGTATAGCCTTATTTCACAGAAAGCACTTGCTGAAGCTACCATGCAGCAAGCCAAATACCACACATAGGTATCACATCGAGTATTAAAAAAATATAAGAATGGGTATATTATTTTCTGTGAGACATTCTCTGTTTTTATAGGCTGGTTCATTTAGAGTCTGCTGTGAAATACCTTAAAAGGTAACACAGTATTCTGACTACAGCAGTAATTTATTACACCAGTTAATCTTGTAAAATTGCCCTCTGGATGTAATAATTTGTTATTCTTTTATTAGGCCTTCTTCTGCATACCATGTTTATCATAAAGATGTCACCAGTGTGATGCCTAGCAACCAGTACAATGTTCCGGAGGTGTTTGCATACATTTTCCTGAGGGAGAGATCTGCCTCGTCCCTGCTTGGGAGAGCTGTCAGTGTATTCTGATGTATGAGGGATAAAAGGAGTCCCTGCTGCAGTCTCCAATAAGCTGAAGTCACGGCCTGAAAGCACTGACTTGGGCATCACTATGCTGTGTTAGAAAATGTGTCAATTATCAGATGGACTGCCTAAGGGTATCGCCTGGGTCTAGGTCATAAAACCATCAGGACTAAGGGGGAAAAAATTGATGAGGAAGTAAGTTGAATTAATTGATAACTAGGAGGACTGTATGTGAAACGTACACGCTATAACCCTGACCCAGACATTTTCTTTCTTAAGCTTTCTTCCAGTATAACCAATGAATTTGGAAAGTCTAGAATCCCTCCCAGTTTTGGCCCAGTACCCCTTCAGTCTATCCATGCTTGTAATATTTTACTGACTTTCTTGTTATTTCCAAAAAATTAAGCCAAGCAAGACAAGGAGCTATAAAAATAAAAGGAAAATCATGCTAATATTTTATAGCTATTTTTCTATTATTGCAATTCTTAATATACTGTGCAACTGTTTGTATGTGAATACAGTAGGGACCACTTAAATGTCTAGCCTGAGGCCTGATTCATGAAAGCTTTATGCACCATTTATGTAGGTATCTGTGGCGTTTCCTCAGAAAAAGTAAGGAACACACATTTTTTTAGAAAAGTTTATTCCTCTACACACCCCACCTGGCCATAGCTCTCAGTAACAGAACTGGGAAGAACATCAAGGGTCCTCTAAACATCTGGGCAGTTCAGAATTTTAGATGTAATAATTAGTAGTGATTATCCAGTTATACCCTGGAAGTGCAGCAGCCTGCACATGAGTACTGTGGCTTCATTTTGGTCATTCAGAGTCAGGTATATAACACCATCGACTCATTATGATCTACGTGCCTTGACAGGACCATGGGATCTGGGTGTTTGCCAGAGGGCAGGAGTCACTCCAGGTGAGATTACAATTTGTACAGATACTCTCCAATAAAACAGGGATTTTGGAGATGTTTCTCCTTAACTGAACAACTTAACTAGGCAACTAGTTTTTTTAAATGCCACTCAATCCATCATTTTCATTACACTTCCTTCCTTCCTTCCTTCCTTCCTTCCTTCCTTCCTTCCTTCCTTCCTTCCTTCNCCAAATAACTATCTACCACCTTTAACACATTCATTTCTCATTAATTCAGTTGTTCTCATAGGAAACCAAGCTACTCACATGGAGGCCTCCAACATTCACAAGTACCTTTCACTTGCTGCTGCTATGCCACATTGTGAGAGCACTGTCATGCTTTGGCTCCGAGTGTAAAGTCAGTACTTGAGTAAAAACAAAAAGACACTTCTTACCACACCGATAACACAAATTCACCTCTCTGTCCTAGGGGAAATTTGAAGATGGACAAATAAATGCATTTTCATCACTTCTTCTCTTTGACGATGTTCACTCTTTAGAGAAGACCTCTCCTCATGCAGCAGTGCAGGATTTTGTACGAGGTAGATTGCTGGATCAGCCGCACGTGTGAATGCAAGACATTCTTTGTAGATGAAAGGAAAAATACAGTATAACATCACCCTTTTGAAAATAGTCTGGGAATTACAGCCAAGAACTTCTGACTTTTGCTTGGCTGGTTTCTCCACACTCAAGACAGGGAGGGAGCGACGAGCCCCGCTGAGCCTTTCAGAGCAGCTGAACACAAGTGTTGCCTGTGCTCCTTGCTCTGTGCCCTGGGAACCTTCACTCTGCAAATTCCTGGGACAGTCATATCTGAATCCACAAGAAGTTTGCAAAATCATAGCCAGAACCAGTGAGAAATTGGAATAGCTGTTGCATGGGAACCTTTATGTTTTCAGGAAAAAAAAAAAATAATACTTATGAATCTGATTATAACTTAGTTTTTAAACTTCTCTAGGAGGGAAAATTCTGGAATGTATTTCCAAGGTGTTTTCACTGTTAGATTTTCCAAAATATTTCTAAATGTTTCTGAATACTCTCATGATGTCTATAGCACTCTGTCCTCTTCCCTCCAGACAAGTTACTGAGTACTGGATGGAATACGACCTATGTCTTAGCAGCTTTCTATGCATCAGACTTTTAAGGAACACAGAACTTATGAGTCACAGCTGGAGTAGCCAGACTGGCACTAACACATGGAGGATCTGGAAATTAATTTCTGAGAGAAAACTGAAATTAGCTGGAGAACTGAAGTCGAGTTTTGATTTTGGAGAAAGCCTGCTTTCCACCTGACAATCATTCTGATAGCAAATCACAACAAACTCTTCCACAGCACATCTGGATTCTGAATTCAGTAGGAGCACTACGGAGAGAGAGAACAATATGACCCATATTGCTGAACAGACAAGCAGATGCACTCTAAACCACCTTGAGCTTTTTTTTTTTTTTAATTTCAGCAAGCTTCATTCCTGAGTCCTGTGATTTGCAGTAATCAAGCCTGGACGTGGCAGTTGCATGTATCCCTGTGCCAGATGACAGTCTGATAGAATCTGGGGTAATCTTCAAGGCAGACAGATGAAAGGGAATGTTTCTTGCACTCATGCCTACATAGGTGTGACTTTGAGTTTAAGAGGATCCCAGACCATAAATCTAGTAATATTTGCCTTTGAATGTCTTGTTTAGGGAAATCCTGAACTGCCAAGATAGGTCAGCTGTACAGGGCTACATTTTTGGCCCTCAGTCTATAGCAAAACTCTACATTGCAAAAAGTAACATGCAAGACTATTTCCTCACTTTCTAGGGGAAAACGTCCACCAAAACCCAGAATTACTGCTAGAAAGCAACAGAAATGAAATAGACCTTTCCTGAATGATAAAATAAAGGGTTAGGACACTCTCAGCAACAACTGCAAGAGGAGTAATCTGGGGTTCAGTTTCCATATACTAACGTCTCTAGTTTGTCTAAAGTACACAAACATCTCATAACTGCAAAGGTTAACTAGGAAATAGGGAATTTGGGGATATTTCTAGATGTCCCTGATTCCAGTTGTCTTTTTTTAACAGCTTTTTCTTTTTTCTTCTGTTTTGACAGTTGTGTTTCTGCTCCCCGTAGAACTCAGATGTGAGAAAATGTGGGTAAATAGTGAAAAGAAAATTAAGGACATTCTTCAGACTTCATAAGGAATCTGTTTGGAACTAATTACAATGTTGACCATGAAGAAAAGGGAAGATGGGAAGCTCTTATTTGGCCTGCTTCATCCTCTAGATATAATGAAATAAGCATTACTGTCTTAAGTCTATAGTCACTGGAGGTAATAACAAAATTCTCACTGATTTCAATAGCAAGGGAAAAATTCTCAAACCGCCCAAAGACTTCTGACATTTTTCAGTAAATCCAAGAAGGCCAAATGTTATACTGTTGTAACTGACATTCTTTCTGCTCTTTACAATCTGAAATAATCAAGTGCTATGCTACAAAAGCAGAAAGATGATGGGTTCTGCTTCCAATATACGTGTCAATATGACAGAATTCTGACAAGAAATGTGGGGCAATTACCTCTTAAATATACAATAATAAAGGACAAATCCTGCTTCCTCACTCGGAGGAAGAATGCTATCAACCTTCATCAGTACTGGGTTCAGCACCTGGAATCACAGCTTTTTTCCAAAGCGTGACAAAACACAGTTTGAATAAACAGACTGCTGGAGATGAAACAAAATTGTACAGAAGATGCATCTGTGCTTGCACAAAGATGTTAATTTAGTCTTCCTTCACCTTTTTAAGGATAAAAAAAAAAAAGAAAAAAAAAAATCAGTTTGAATAAAGCTAAGTTGCAGTCTTAGTGTAACTACTAGTAAATATAGTAGCTATTTTATAAGCACTGCTGTCATTTTCTTTGACTAAAGTTACAGAAGTTCTTTGAATTTTATATAGGGGACTAAATTTGTAATGGAAAATGATGTTTGATGGTGTTTAAATGCAGAGTATGTCACTGTATAAAGCATAGGGCTCTTTTAAGTTATTTTTTTTTAACTTCTTGACATGTGTCACAATTTGGAATTCTGCTCTCATGGGATAAATGCCAGATTACATGGTGTAGTATTTTTATCCTCTGTACTTTCACTGTAGAAGCATACAACATCAAAGAAGAGGCAGATCACTCACATCAGCAGAAAATGGAATAGGACTATAATATGCTTGCTTTGATCTCTCCTTCTAATAATTATCTTGGCTACATGCATACATTGAAAGTAAGATTTGAATTAATAAGGCCAAGAGACCCTGGAAAATGTAAGAAGGATATCTGAATACTAACTTTGACTATCTTTAACAAGATAAACTGCAATTGAGCCTACAAAGTTGTGGATTGTTAATTTAAGGCAATAATCCTTAAATGTTATTCTTTCTTAAACTTGTCACCGCTACATTTAGCAGATTCAATCAGTCCAATTAAGAGAGTATCTTTTCAAAATCACACTCACCTATAGTTGGGATTGGGAGGGTGCTATTTAGCTAGCATCCATTTGATTTCATATAGGTTTTCAAACATGAGGGCCTACGGTAAAAATCATTAAATTTATATAAAAAAGTCATCACTACACAGTCTGTTATCATTAAAAACTATTCTAATATTGCCTTAGGAAAGATATTGCTTTTGATATGGAAAGTAAATCAAATCATCCACATCCACATAGGATTTATACAGAGGCAAGAAGCATATTGCATGCCTGGTCAGACATTTTTTACATTTTTTAACTAGTGTTTATTGCTATATTGTGGTTTAGGAATCTTATTTCAGCCCGATGTGAGCAGAAATTATAACATAAACAAGGTGGTTGTGTGTGAAAGCCTCATATGGTTAATACTGGCTGGAAAGGGGGAAACCTACTGCAGTCTGACAGTCCCAGAGAACGAAAATATGTTAGTCTTCTGCTTCATTTCTGATGTGTGAGAGTTACATCAGTAGTTGGGTAGAGAGCACGTTGCTCCCAAACACAGATGTTGCAACTTCAAATTATTATTTGATAAGTCTTGGCTGAGCTACTAACCATCATGCCCTGTAGTGTACAAAGGGATGCATAACGTGCTAGCCAGGCTGACTTAAGCACAGTATGCATTAAACAAATGAGAGCGAGCACGTCTATGGTTAATATACCAAATGCAAGTTCCAAAAAGCCACTTGAACAAAGGCAGTCTGTCAAAACAGCAGAGGCTGCTGTTGTCCTCAAAATCCCAGTCAAAGGTTAAGAATGTTCTTTTAAAACAGGGTTAGCTGGGCATACGTGTAATAGATCAACATGCAGAAAGAAGTGCTTTGAAGAAATGCTCTCTTGGCTGACAACAGGCATGCTTTTCTCATCTGCTGAACTTACCTGACAGTGGATGGGAGTTGCAAGAGAAAAGGTTTGATTCAGCGAGGATGTTACAAACGGCTTTGTTAAGTTCTGAGACCAGCATTTCTAATGGAAGCACAAGCACCACTAAATACTCATCGCCTGGTGGTCTTATGTCAGACAGAGAAACAAAAGGAAGTGTTTGTGAGCAGGTGTAGCTATCATCAGGACAAATTTCTCTGCAGAGAACACTTGTCATAGACACTATGATATTTGCAGGAAAGCACGATGTGCTTCAGCAGTCACAACTGGTCTCCTGCCCTGAGGTTCTTATACTCCCAGTAGCTACTGAGCTCCCACGTTTGCCAACCAAAATTCAGAAACCTGTTTTTTTTTCCTGACTTGCCAAGTTCTTTGCTAGTTTTCAGTGTGGGAGAATAGGTCACTAGAGTCAAAGCAGTGGCTGGGAGTAGGTCCCATGTAAGCAAAAAGTGTTCCCAGCAGTTGTTACATGCAAGCTTTCTCCAGCTGCACAAAGTCCAGGCACAGCATGCTGGGATTCAGGTTCCCATCAAGCCAGCCACTTCAGTAGAATCGGCCAGGGGCGATTTAGGGAGCACCTCACACTGCTTGGGCCTAGGAGGTAATTCAGCTTGGCTGCACCTTCTTAACACTGCCAAAAAGTGGTTAAGTTCAAGATTTCTTTCCAGTTGCAATGAATTATTGTGGTACACTGTTCTAACAGGGGATAATATAAGACATCCACAGAGGTTTTGGAACACAGGAGGCTTCTTCCTCCCAGTCAAATTTCGACATCTGATACATTTAAAAACGTCTCAAGCTATTCTGTTACAATGTAAGGATATAGAGGCAGTTTCATTTTATATATCTGTCCCAGAAATATTCCAAGTAGGTGCTACGGTAATAGAATACTGTGGTAAAGGACAATCACAGTATAACCCCATCAGTGGTGCTTTTAACATACCTGTTTAAAATAAAACTATTGAAACTTATCGTAGCAGTATGTTGTTCACAGTACTGGCTTATTTCTGAACTCACGAGACATAGAAAGTTTCTTGTAAAAGTTAGGCTTTCACTTCTAAGTAAACAGCTGTAGTGGGTTGACCCTGGCCAGCAGCTAAGCGTCTACACAGCCGCTCACTCACCAGCCCCAGCAGGATGGGGGAAGGAATAGGAAGAGCAAAAGTGAGAAAACTTGTGGGTCGAGATAAAAACAGTTTAGTAAGTGAAGGGAAAAGGCTTGGGGGGGGGGACACACGACACAGACCAATAACAAAAAACCCACTGCAAGTGATGTAAAATCAATCACTCACCACCATTCCCAAGCAGACCGATGCCCAGGCAGTCTCTGAGAAAAGACCAAATTACCAGTCTGTGTTGCTGAGCATGACAGCATACGCTCTGGGTTATCCCTTTAGCCAGCTCCTCAGCTTAGCTGTCTTGGCTGTGTGTCCTCCCAGCCTCTTGGCCATCCCCAGCCTACTTGCTGGGGAGACAGGGTGAGAAACAGAGATGGCCGCGTAAATATTAGTCAGCAACAGTCAAAACACTGTTGTGTTATCAACATTGATTTGGTCACAAAATCCAAAAACATGGCACCATACAGGCTGCTGTGAAGAACATCAAGTCTATCCCAGCACAACAGCAAAGGTTTGTACCCAAGGTTTGCCTGACCTGATGACTCAACATCCACCTTTTAAAAGAAAAGGACTCAGGTACAAATCTAAATTGTTTATTGTATAAACCAGTGGGATTGGAAATTATTGCCAACTAATATTCAGTTATGTTGCAGAGAAAGATGCAGAATGTAAACTGTGCGTTGTCAGGTGGTAAGATATTGGGTACACAATTTTGTCATGATGGCGGGTGCTCAAGGACAGATCTGGTTTCATTTCAGTAGAAGAACTGGGATAAGAAAGAAAAGAAAAAATAGTAGGCTGCTAAGAGTCTTGATTCCACAGGGCAAGCTTTAATAAATTAAGGGAAGTAATTAGAGAGATCAGCTACACCTAGGAGTGGTGAGACAAATATTTAGGAAGTCTGGAAAATCTTCAAATCTAAGATGTCAGACTCTGTATCCAAAGCAAGGGAAAAACCATTCAAGGAAGGAGCTCCTGACACATTTGAAAGAATAACCACACCAGGAAAAAATATACAGAAAAACAGAAAGCCTACAGGGAACGGTAAAAAGTCTTCATGTTTTTATCTAGAGGCATAAAAAAGTTGCTAAGAGCCAAGATAAACTCATGCAGATAAAGAATGTTAAAACAAAGAACAAATTGTTCTTTCTCAATACAAATTTGAATAAGAACAAAAGAGAGTGTGATGTCCATGGGGTATGCTAAAGAGGAAGTATTTCCAAAAGTCCAGAGCAAAATCAAAAGGAAAAAATAAATAAATACTTCATCTCATTTTCCAGTAATGAGTTGATGTAAAGGCAAGGCAAGGCAAGGCAAGGCAAGGCAAGGCAAGNAAAAAAAAAAGATATTTAAAATTTCGATTTAAAAAAAAATCAGATAAATGAATTGCTGAATAGTTTTTCTGAGTTCAGTAAAAGAAAATTAATACATCAATGCAACATAGATGTATACATAGCCAATAACTAGACAAAAGAAGTGAGGAAATATAGTAGTCATTTTCTTCAGAATTATATTCAAAATAGGAAAGGAGATAAATTCTCTGTCGTGGTTTGGGCCAGACTGGCCACTCAGAGAAACTGACTGAGGTTAGTTAACAAGAAAGGGTGTTGATAGTGTTGGAGGGAAATTTATTTGGAGTTCCTCAACGATCAGTCTTAGGTTCCACACTGCATGATATCTTCATTAATGGCTTTTTCACAAAAAAATAGCAGTGTACTAACGATACCTGCTGATGCTAGTATTGGGAATATCAATAGTAAAGAAGGATTGGGATATCGTGCCAAAATATCTGTCTGTCTTTGAAAGCTACAATGCTGGAAACGGGTTAATATTTAGTAATACTGGGGAACTAAGAAAGGAACAAAGAAAAATCAGCTAAAGTGACATGGTAGCATAGGGAACAATGCATTCTCACCTGATCACACAACCACGGCTAACCACTGGTTAAACTGCCAGTATGTCAAAGCCATGAAAACAGGAAATGTTTTCCAGGGGTCTAAAGGCAAGGATGCACTTGTACCCCTGAATACTAATGAGACTTCTCTGGGAATAACTTGTGCCCATCATCATGATGGTCACTCGCCATCAAGAACGTTTTACAGAGGATGGGGTGATCACAGCAAGAACTATCTGAATGGCCAGGAGAGAGGAGAAGCACTCACAGTGAGCAGTTGTCTAACCTAAAAGCAAGAAACCCAGGAAGTGATACGCTCGAGCCAGTAGAAAGAATAACCACCACAGAAAGGGAAGATCTCTTCAAGCTAAAAGACTCTGGTATTGCATGGGAAAATGTTTCCACTGTGGCAGCTGCATTGTGATTCAGAAAGTCTCTCTGCTGAGGGAGGACTAATTCTATGTCACCCTAAATGAGAAACATGTACGTGTAACCATGCCAGAGAGTAACAATACAGAATTTTTACTTTATTGATATCTCCAAAGACCAGAAAAGACAAAAGGACTTATGTTCTAGAGTAAAAATTATGGCTAGCAAAAGCGGAGATAGCCTTCTGAGCTAAAAATAGAAGCAAAATTAATGTGGTTTCTTTTTCTTTTGGTCTCCGTACCAGTGCTGTAGCACTGTCTAAGTGATGAACTAGTGCCATAGAAACCTTCTTTACCATAAGACCATGGGCTAGAAAGCCTAGTTATCATCCTAAAATGAATTAAACTGCTGGCTGCAAAGCAGGAATTGTTTTTTTCTAGAAAATGTACCCTTTTTTCTATAAATATTTTTATATATATTTATTTCAAAATTAGTGAAAGTGTAGCTCTTCATCACTGCAGCTCACTTAGGAAGTTTTCTCCATCTGCACAACCTCTTTGTCACACAAGTATGCAATCTTCATATTTAAAATCTGTTTTTATGAGAATAGCCTTCCTTGCGTAACAAGTAAATAAGCAAAAGCAGACGTTGGAAATTTAATGGAACCATATTTTTATGAATACTTTTGCTCAGTCCATGACAGGATTTTGATTAGGTTTTTTTTCTTCACTTTGCTGTGATCATCTGTACTCTTATTGCTGGGCTTTTTACTTCTTCGTCATGAATGTCTGGAATATTTTATCCAGGCAAACATATGTATTCATGTATGAATGAGCCTATTTGCATGTGAATCAACATATTTATACACAAACAAGTTTTTTTTATCATGAAAGTGCTTGCCCAGCTGATCTATATATGCACATGGCAGAAAATTGAATGTAAAAATAAAATTTAATGTAAAATCTGCTAGGCAGCCAATAAATCTGGCCTATATATGTCTTTCCTTTCTGGACAGGCATAACTCCAGCTTTCCTTTTTTCTTTAAAATAAAACATCAGGAGACCACATACACAGTGAGATTATTTTTTTCCCCATCTCTCTACCACAGGAATGAATTCTGCAAGTGCTCAAAACTCCAGTTAAAGTCATTAAAAACTGCAGGTGCTCAGCACTCTTTAGAGGCTGATCTTTTGAAGAATTGCTCACAAAAATTTGCATGCCTTTCTCCTAGTGTTCACAAAGTTAACCTCACCTACCTGTCGTTGTCACCATACCAATGCACCTTACAAATGCTACGTCTCCTGTTCTGTTAGTCAAGGTCTGGCCTTAAGTCTCTTCTAATATGGGTCTGTCTTTCTTTTTTCTCCTCTCAAGAGACTAAGAGAACAAACATTTCATTTTCATAAATACTGTCAAAATAACTGTTGTGATGAATTTTACATTTATCACCTCTATTAAGTAACAATCATTATGTAAGTCTAGTTTGATTACCATAATTAAGGCAAAAAGTTGAGTTTAAAGGTTTCCCTAATAGAAATGGGTTTTAATAAGCTCTTGCTTTTGTTAATTTATAATAATGTGCATTATTTCCAAGCTCATAAATTTGAATTATAACTCAGTATAATATGGGTAGTGTTTTTTATTCCTTTGGGTTTAAAAATATATGACAGTCATACTAAAAATTTACAGTCCTAACTGGTCCAGTGTCCCATCTTTGAACCTGGTCAGTAGCTGAAGACTAGGTAAGAATTTAAAAATAGATGACACGTGCAATGAATAATACTTACAGATTTACTACTCCAGTTTGCATCACTGTTTCTGGTTGTTTCGATGTCTTGCAAAAGAGCTTGAAAACAGCAGAAGAAAGGAGGGATGCTACAGAATAGGAAACCAGGGAGTTACAGAACTGATGCAGTAAGTTCCAAGATGAGGCAAGGTATTAACTTGTAAAGGTTAGGCAATCCACTGAGAAAAGAAAAAAGGTACTATGCAAGTTAAGTGCCTATATTACAGAGAGAGAAAGGGGAAAAAAGAGTTCTGCATAGCAAACTTCTAAAAGATTTTCTGGGCTAAATAGTTCATTAAATGTTCCCAGCTCAGATACAGTTGTAAACACTATCCGTTCAACAGTAGCAGGTAAGAAAATGGTGCATATAATGCAATAATTTATGAACTGATGGAAATACCAACTCTGCTTTAAAATAGTTTGATCCGTGTTTTAACTATGCCTAATTTCAAACCTTTCAAGCTCAAGTAAGAAAAATGTCATACACAGAATTTGGTTAGTCTACTATCTTTCTGAATTCAGCCTGGAAGAAATGGCAGTTTTCCCTACTGTCTGCAGCATACCAGGAATCTTCAAAAGGAAAAAAAAAAAAAAAAGAAAGGAAAGAATAAAACTTTAACTTAATGGTATTTAAGTTGGAAGACTTTTCTTCGTTGTCAATGGTTTTCATATAATTTCATACCAATTACCATTTCGAAAAAAAGTGATATCCAGCTCCTATACCATTTGTTCATCCCTCTTATCATCTAGGGGAAAAACACAGAGCCACCCGGTTACCTGTCATAAATGGCAAACCTTTCTCCGTGTTGCCCAGTATTAGGAGGTCAGTGGTGATGGAGGGTGGGATTAAGATAAATTTGTCCAGTGTTCAATAAACTCAGTGGGCCCAATTCCCATTTACGCGGAGACACTTTATAACATTGTGCAGGGTAAGAGGCTTTAAATTACATACATTTTCAGCCACATTAAGGCCTTTTGTATAAATGAGAATCATCTGATCTGAGCCTCTCCAGTAGCTACAATGGAGCATTGGATCAGGCAAATATGCCTATTATTAACCAGAAGTATTAAATGTCCTCTTCTTATGAGCATTACAATTCCACAACATTAATCATGATCTTCTTCCTAAGAAAATACGAGAAAGAAAAAGAAGTGTGTGTGCTGTGTCATTTGCACATTGTTCATATCTGATTTTATAGTGGCAATTTCTCAAGACTTCCATGAATGGGCAGGACAGCACAGATATCCCATTCCCTTACATGGCTGACTAGCAGACTGTAACTTGCTTATTGCTTACTCACTCACAGTCACTTTCTAACCGGGAAAAAATCCTTATTCCTTTCAGTTTTTGCAATCCCAATGAAAAACAAAATGTGTAACAACACGATGTATTTGGCCTGCTCCCGTTAAATAGAGCCTTTTCAATTTTCACTTCCGACAGAAGATATGTGACAAATGACATAGTAATTTTCTTATTCCTTCATGTTCATAAAACATTGATAATATGATTTTTACCTTCCCTTTGTTCTCAATTAAATGAAATGTTCCAATACAATTAATGTGTTCTTGCAATTTAGTTTTTCTTTAGAGGTTTCTCTTGTCTCTGATTAACAGTATTTTCTATCCATTCTGTGAACCCCCAACTGCTATTCAGAATGTTTCATTATGCCTGGCAGCTATCAATACAATTGTGAACCAATATCATTTTAATTGTTTCACTAATAACTTGTTTTAAATGATTCAACAGTCATCAGGAAAGATAAGTGCTCTTGTACCCTGCAGGCTCGTAGGGATGATGGTATGAGGCAATGTAACAGAGTGCTGTATCAGAATAATGAAACCGTATGCACAAGATAATGACAAAGCACTTGCATTGCTGTAAAGATAAATGAAAACAGTAGATCTTCTTTTCACTGTAATATAACATCCATTCCTATCTCCCATTTCAATCATTAGACTTTCCAAACAGATTACTACACAAATACACATATGCAACATGTCCCACAATAATAACTGCATGCTCCCATCTATCCAGGCAGATGGTGAATGATGGAGTTAACGAGCTTTACAAATGCTCTTGTTAATTAACAAAAATTGTTACTTTCTCATTTGAGGGGGGCTTATAAATTAGACTTAATTACACTAGATAATTGCAACTGCCAGCTACTGTGCAACTCGCTCATGTTCTGTTCTTTCAATGGCAAATCAACAATTGCAACCCTTGCCTATTTGTGTAGATGAATTTAATAAGCAAACAGCCCTTTTATGTTAATGGTTTACTGGCATTCATGGGTTTGGCAGGAGAAATGTGCTGGGGGAGGGTTTGCTAATGGCAGCACATAATCATATTAATTAAAATATAACTGCCATTTAAAGATTTGTAGTGTAGAATTAGAGCATGTTGGGAACTGAGAAAATCAAGCTAGAGTGCATATTAGCACCATTACTCTGTGCTCCCTGCACAGCAGTCAGCAACCTCATGTGTCATAAATGTAATTTATGAGTGCTGTTTTCTTTGAAATATATGTTTTTAGTTCACTCATTAGAATGTAAAAATTTGCAATGTCTGCTTCAGAAGATTCAAAATAAATTCCCTTAGAGCTGAGACCCATGATCTGGTTTTAACAAATCCCTCAACAAAGATTTTTTTTATTACTTGTATAATTTCTTATAGTAAAACCAAACATTCAGTCCTTTGAAGATGGATTCCACGCTTTATTGCAAATGTAAGTCACACTATCTCTATAAATTCTATATTATTAGGCATTTTATAATTCAGTATCATTTTTATGGGGTCTTTAATAAATACAGCCTTTTTTTTGTTTGGCTTTGGAAAAATAAGTGCAAAAATTTTACCACTTTAAATTCGGTCATGTAGAAAGGCAGTGTCAAAAAAGCTTTTCAAAGCTTTGGGGGTTTTCTGTTTTCCTGGATCCCCTTATCAATTTACAGGCATGTTTTTATCTAAATCAATTCCATTTATACAGTTTCCACAAAAACATTGAGATATATTTTCTGTACGGTGTAGTTACCTATTTGCTTGGATCCCTGGGAAAGCAACTTCCCACAAAGTCCCTCTGAGAGAAAATGATCCCTGGAATTAGAGGCATCTGAGTGACAGGAGGCAAGAAACTGGAATCAAATTAATTCTGTAATTTCTAACAGTATAGAGGCAATGCAGTCCATTATTTATATATGTATATATGTATATAGGCATTATAGCATGTAATACAAATGTTTTTTGTGTGTGTATGTTTTGTTCACAAAACATTTGTATTACGTTATCTTCAGGAATAAATCACGGTTTAAAAGTAATTACTATATTGTGACACCTGAGATTATCACATAGTCTTTCCATACTGCAGAACGCAAAAAGAACTGAAATCCCAAATATGACATGATAGTAACTTTGTAATTTGTTTTAATGTTTGTTTGTTTGTTGTTGGTTGTTTTTTTTTTCCTTAAAATGTAGATCTGAAAAGCAGCTCACCAAAGAGGAAATCCCAGTCCCTCTGGAGCCAAAGACAAACCCCCATCACCTTGTGAAGTGTGCCTTATCTTGCAAGTTAGGGAAATTCTCAGCAAAATGGAAGTGTTATGGTACCCACAGGATTTTCGGCCTTACAGGCTGACAGCACAGAATTAGAAGTGGCACTTCTGTCTCTTATTATTCCAAAAAGAATTGTCACTGGGGAATATTTCAGCATCTAGCAATCAGGGACTTCTGATTCTTCAGCTGTTATGAGAGATATTGCTGTCTTTTCACAGATGACATTAGGTAGAATAATTTCATTTTCACCCACCACCCCCCAAAAAAATATGCGCCCTAATATCTGTATCTTATCTGATGTAATTGACATGACTGTAATGGTTGTTTATAAGACTGACTCTAGATCTGACAATATATTCCAGTGTTTTGTTATTATCACTGCATATTATCATACAGGCATGATGGACAATCACTGACAGATATTTGAGCAATTACAGCATATTTTATTGACAATTCTACACTGTGAGTATACATTAATTATAGTAGAGACTATATCATACCAGTGACAATGACACTATTCAGAGCACAGTCGAAATAAAATCTTTATAAGCTAATGTACTAAAGTGGAATAGCTACGAGTAAAACTGGAGGTCTGCATTTCTTTGTTCTAAGTTAGTCGTCTGTGGTGAAGACTGCTATTTTTATCGTCTGCTACGAGTTCCTCTGTAAACTGAGGTGTTTTTTTTTCTGCACGGCCTACTCATCAACGGGGCTCTTGCAAATTATCTTTACGTTATAAGCAAATGAAACTCCAGAGTTACATTAATTGCTTCAGAAGTTACCTCCTGAAGAGAGAAGGGTCCAGGTCTGGATGTGGTGCCTGAAGCCTCAATAATAAATATGTCACAAACTGCATCCACTCTGAGTAGAAAGCAAGGATTGGTTTTTTAGCTGACCAGGACCTCCTTTTTTCTCTGTTACAGTAATAATCTCCCCAGCAGCTGCTAAGGAAAGTTTTGAATCTCATGATTTCTATTCCATATGACTCTTTGATAACAAAGGGCCTGATTCAATATCCAGCGAATATAATACAGGTGAGAAGCATCTCAGAAAATCAGAAAAAGCTTTGAATAGCTGAGAGGATCAGTTCCTAAAGTTTCAGCAAAAAATTTCCCATTATAGGAATTGCAAATAAGCCACCTCATTTTTATTTCTTTCTCATATATTCTTTTGCCAAAAATAATGACTATCCACATTGAGTTTATGTGCAGGAGGTCTTCACTGAGGAGTTAGGGCATTGAAAAGGAGAAAAGAGCAGAACCTGGAGGGGAAAAAACCTATGCTCACACACACAAATGCACATGCACCATCTCTTCATACTGCCCGTGGAGGTGGGTAAGTGGTCAGCAGGAAAGGCGCCTGAAGAGCTGAGGCTGAGGAAGAGGCTGGCAGGGAGGAGGGGAGCAGGCTGGGAGCTGGCGGGCTCTTGGAAGCGCAGGGGAGATCTTGCCGAGGTGGGGAGTAGGGACTGGGGTCCCTGGGGCAGGCAGGGGGAGCAGGATGTGCTTGCAGATCCATCCACCCCACGATAGCTCTGCGACAGCAATGCCCAGCACAATGCTCCCTCACAAATCTGACATCCTTCTCTTTGGTATTAGAATTTGCAGACTGTCCTTAGCCCTTGGCTGCCAGCCCTGAACTAGGTACCACACCATGATGGAGGGTGTTACTTTCCTGCAGCACATGCCCAGTTCAGTTGCCTAGCTGCTATTTTCCAGCTCAGTGGCTTGTTTTTTTCTCTGCAGTGCTCAAAGCAGTCTTTTCCTAGCTCTCAAGGCTATGCTTCTCCAATGGCCAGTGGCTGACCACCACTGAGGTGTTTATAGCTCTGGGCCTCTGTTCAACCTGCGCACGTATTTTCAAAAGGGCTTCACTGTTATCCCACACGTTAACACCAGGAGACACCTGGTACCAAGCTCCAGTTCACACAGCATGTTCTCGAAACAAGTTGATAACAAATCTTATAGGCCAAGAGTAGGATCTTCCACAGTTAGTACAAGGTAGAGTTAGTACAAGGTCTGTGGCCCATTACTGGCATAGATAATACAGCTTTTATTGGGCCATGGGGCAAGAAATTCACACCTTTTTTTTTTTTTTTCTCTTAAAAAATTAACAAAGACACCAGCTGGGAAATTCATTCATGATGGAAAAATACAAAACTCCTGAGGCTGAATACTCTTTGACTGATGAGTCTTACAACACTGGAATCTTGTAATTCAAGATGAGACAGGCAGTTGTGCTTTCTTTCCATGTGGTTTGTGTCAGTTGAGGCACATAATTATTTGGTCAGCTTTGTTAATTTTTCTCGCCTAAACATCGGTGAAATCTGATTACATAAAGTTGTGTCATTGCATGCCTTTATCAAGCTAAATGCCAGGCTAGTGACATGGGAAGATGGACTGTAAAAGGCCAGCATTCCCCAATAGTGCCATTTTCTTCTATAGTGAGTGCTATCAGAAATAGGGAGGTGCAGCAGTTCCGAAGAGAAGACATAAATCCATTATCATGGCATTCATTCTAAACAAAAACAGCCGCCACCTTCTGTTACCACTTCTTCCCTCACCAGACAGACAGCACAGCTGGTTGAATAAACTTGCTGCTTCCTGGAAATCAGGCATGTCTCACTCAAAAAAATGTTGGTCAGTACCATGTGCCCATCTCTGCAACATGAATACTGAAAGAACAGCATCCAAAGCCATGTTTTGCATATAGATGAGCTCTCCAGAAAACTCCTCTTTTTGTGAATTCAGATTTGTGCTTTTCAGAGCTCGAGCCACAAACAAGCAGGCAATTTCTTGCTTCTAACTGTGCAAGGTCCCACTTGAGTCTGCATTACTAGAGGTGACTCATAGAACCATAGACCAGCCCAGGTTGGAAGGGACCTTGAAAAAACATCTGGTCCAACTTTTCCTGGCAAAGGGAGCCTTTCTAGCATTCTCATCAGTTGTGTCTTGAAAACCTCCAGTGACAGGGACTCTACCACGTCCCTGGGGAGTTATTCTAATGAACAATATTTCTCACTGTAAAATTTCTTTCTTATGTCAAGATAAAACATCTCCTGGTGCATCTTGTACTCATTGCCCCTTGTCTTCTCCATGTGGCTTCTTGGTAAGAGAAAGCCTCTGTCCTCTTTGTAGCTGCCCTTTAAGTACTGGAATATTGTGATGAGGTCCCCCCTGAGTCTTCACTCCTCCAGTGTGCAAAGACCTAACTCCTTTAGTCTTTCCCTATAGGGCAGGTTTTCCAGACCTTTGATCATCTTTGTGGCCCTCCTTTGGACCCTTTCCTTGTGCACATCTTTATTGAATTGTGGGCACCAGAACTGGACACAGGACTCCAGGCCTGATAAGCGGTGAGCAGAGTGGGATGATCTCGTCTATATTTCTGCTAGTAATGCCCCTGCGGATGCAACCCAGGATCTGATTTGCCCTTGTTGCTGCAGCAGTGCATTGTTGATTCATATTCAGTTTGTTGTTGTCCACTAGGACCCCCAGATCCCTTTCAGTAAGCTTGCTCCCCAGCCACGCAGATCCTAGCCTGTACTGGGCTCTTTGGTTATTCCATCCCACAGGCAGGACTTGGCACTTGTCTTTGTTAAACTTCATACTGATCTTGCTTGCCCACTCTTTCAGCCTGTCTGGGACTCTCTGTAAGACGGCTCTTCCTTTTGATGTGTTCATCTCATCACCCAGTTTGGCGTCATCAGCAAACTTGAGGGTGCTTTCGATCCCATCATCCAAGTAGTTCATGAAGATGTTGAACATCTTGGGGCCCACTATCAATCCCTGGGGCACCCCGTTTGTGACAGGCTGCCAGCCTGACTGAAAAACATTGATTACCACACTCTGAGTGTAACCTGTTAGATAATTTTCTACCCATCTTGCTAGTTTGTCTGGGAGAAAGCAGCAGGAAACAATGTTGAACACTTTGCTGAAGTCCAGGTAAACAACATCCAGTGCTCTTCCTATGTCAACAGAAGATATTATTTTGTTGTAGAAAGTGAACAGGTTATTCTACATTGTTAATTTGCTTTTGATAGATCTGAATTGATTATACTTCAAATAATCACCCCAAGCTACTCCTTTGCACCAACATGCACAGAAACATCAGGTAAAAAACACCAATATCTTCAGTGACAGTTGGAACATAATCTAGAATAGTGTTTTTTGCTGGTCATCTTTGACTTCCTAATTTCATAATAAAATGCTAAGAGAATCAGATTTTTTTTCTTTTTTTTTTTTCCCCCTGACTTAAAGCAAAAACCAGTGATAACAAGACAATAACTTCAGCTTTGCAAGTGTGTTTTTTCCTCACTACATGTTTCTCATTTGGAGAGCTGGCCTCTTACTTTGACTGCTTATAATGCAAGGCCCTTAGCATTGTACTGTCCAATAACAATTGCAAAAAGCTTCCACTAAAGAAACCAAAACCCAATTATCCACTCTATGAATCAACAGCAAAAATAATGCAGAAATCCTTTAATCAACAGATCTCCAGATAGAAAAGGTTTCCTAGACAACGATACAATGATGTTGGTAGTTATAGTGGCAACGTTCCTAAAGATCATCTTGGAATAATCAAATGTCGGCAAGACAGTGAGAACAACACCTAACATAATTTCCCTAAATCCCTCCTTAGCTATAAGTCTTGTGCAGATGATTTCCAGATGAGCATATGTAGCTGGACCCACCCTAAGTTACATGGTGGACAAAGAGAACACTAAATATAAAAAAACACAATAAATATATTAGGGTTAAGCTATTGGATCTTGCAGTCAAATAACAGAAAAACAAATCCACAAACAGTAATACAGATTGCCAATAAAGATGTGGTCATTGGTTAATTAACACCACTAGATTTCAGAGCATATGAGAATTCATGGAGATGGGAGGAATATTATGCCATAAATGTTTACATTAATGTAACTGTGTGTACATGCATGTAATTGTGTCTAATATTCAGTCACTTTTTGTGCAGGCCACAAAAGTTTTGTTCTGCCCTGCATTGATGAAATGTGAGAAATAAATCTGGAGTAAAAGTTTCTTGTAGCTGCCCTTTTTTTCCAGGTAGCTGTATGAATACTTACATTATTGTCACTGCTGTTAAAAGCTTTCCTCTTCCATGAGAATTCCTTGAAAGTGAATAAAACTAAGGATTTGGTGGGGCTTTTTTTCATTTAATCAGAAAAAAAAAAAATCAATTTTTTTCTTTTGGGTAGTATTTATCCAGTGATACTCATGTGTGTTCTCTAATTCAGTGTGTCTTTTTTAAAGTTTTGGTCTATGTTCCTTTTTCCAAGAATAAAACATTACCATATTGAAAAGATTGGCCTTTTGAAAATCAAGACAGATGCTGTTACATGTTATTAATTGCTTATAAGCAGTTACTGTACAAATCAAGAAAGATCTAGATGAGCATTAATCAGCAATCTGCATCACCTGTGCTACACAACAAAAAAAATTAATGCCAATACTGAGTATGTTTCCTACCAATTTACCTAATACAGCCTATTGTATATTTTTCTTCCCCCTTTTCACAAATTATGTTGTAGATGAATCTGGCAGACAACTAACAGTGCTGATAGTAGCTGCACACATCTTTGCTTGTCTTCTTCCTTCTTACCTTATGGTGCATCTTTGAGTTCTGTCCACATCCAACAGGCCAAGAGGGGCAGTGGGGCAGTGGGGTTTGGTTACCTAGTTTATAGGTTTTATTCTTAAATGCATACATCTTATTTTAGAGCGTGAATTATTACAAAACAGCTTTGTAAATATGGCATAGGGCAACTCTTGATTTTTTGTAGAGCGTATGGCTACTATCCAGGGATTAGCTGGTGATGACACTATGTACACAACTGTAATGACTGCTGGTTTTGGACCCCCCTCACATCCCCAGTCCCACTAACCACCTGACAAGGGATTTCCAGCCTGGCCACGTATTGCCCACCTCTCTCATAAGCCAGAAATTTAACAAAGCTGTCACATAAAATAACAAACCGTTATATCTCCCATGTTGCCCATATTTCCTTCCATGCAAGGCCGTTCGACAGAAAGGAGTACAAAGCCAATATGCCATCCAGAGGTATTCTGTCCTTTATTTGGCACTTATATACAGAGTCAAAACAACAAGCTGGAGAACATCTCAAGCATTCCCATCTGCTAATCTGCAAATGATAGGCAGTATTTATGCATATGAATAATTCTGGTAAATCTGAGCTAACTCCTGTAATGAAAAGCAACTGAAATCACCCCCTTAAAAAATGCAATAGGTGATTTGAAAATCTTTTTCTTTGGGACACCCCAATGTCTAACATCTCTGTTAAGCAGTGGGAAATGATATTATACTGAATGGTGCGTTCATATTTCCTATTCTTTCACAGTGTATCAATATCTATCAGCAATGTGAACTGAGTGAAATGGAATAGCTGTATCTCGATGCCTTGCCCGTGGTGTTCTGATTGAAATGCTTAGGAAGTTTCCTCAAAGGAATTTCATCCTAGTCTTCGTTTCCCTGGCATTTTGCCCATTGTACCATTGGGTACTGCAGAATATTCAAACCAAAAGTAAAAGCGGGCATTATGACTGAAAAGTTTTAGATTAAATGAAAGATGCTGTTAAGCTGTTTATAATACATAAATGGTAGTTTACTTCTTTGTAGAGGTCCATAGAGAATAAACCAGAATTCCCCTTTCATTGACGTCAGTGAACGTGGTTAACATCAGGGCTGGCTAAGGCATGAAATTTCCTTGCTATAAAATTACATTGACAACAGTGAATATAAAATTCTGTTTTACAGGAACAGCTAAAACAGATAAGAGTTAAATTAGGAAATCATAAATACTTTCCTTTTTGTGTTATTTATGCTCTTTATTAACAGCAACCAAAATGATAGGGGATAAGAGCAATTCAGTGAAGGAAAAAATGTGTTCTACTTTCCTATGACATCTGTAAAACTCATCAGCTGTTAAAGCTTTCTATTTGCTGCAGAACCATCTACTATCTATAACCACACAAATATGAAGCAATTAGGAAGAAACTAAATCAATTATAGAGTTTTGTGAAATACAGCTCTGTAGCTTGCATTTACTACTTATCAAACCATTCAATAGTTTTTTCTTTTTTAAAAACGATCATATTTTCAATCACTGATTTATAAATAATATGTAAGGCATTTCTTTTGATTAACCTGTTTCCTAATCAAATAGATGTCATACAAATAGAAAGTATTCAATGTTTTTATTTTCTACACTGATTTCTTCTTTCCATTTTGATTTTCAAATTTTGGTGCTTCTGGAAAACTCTAGTCTGAAGAAAATTGAAAAGACGAACTTCAGCAAGAAAACAAATGGCAATGAACAAAACAAAGGTCTATAAAGCACTGAATGAATGATATAGAGGATATACTGAGTATTTTTATTGCCTCTGTTTCACAGCACAAGAAAAAGGGGACATTCAGGGATACTGAAAGGCAGAAAATTCAAAACTGAGACAGGGAAATATTTTTTCTAAACTATGCACGCAAGATGGTGCTGAGACAAAGATTAAAGCAAAATTCAAAGTGAGACTGGATTTTATATGGATGATCAGACTGTCCACAGCTATAAGTTAATATGTTGTTGTAAAAAAATCTGGAAAAGATACAAAATTGAATATAATGATTTCAGAAAAGCTCTGTATTTTAGACATTGTACCTAAGGCAAGTTCCTTTAGCTTTACTCAGAGGCATTTAGGACAGCTGTCAGGCAAAAAGTTACACTCGCTGAACTACAAGTCTTACTCAAAACATTGTTGCAAATGTTCTACAAAACAGGAAATCAATTTCCCTAATAATCAGTTCAACAGCAATTAGCTGTAACTACAAATTGGAAACTCAATGTAAGATATCGTACAGCTTCTTATTGTGAACACAGATGAACATACAAAAAAGATTTTATTCCATTGCTGCTCTTAAGTGCTGAATATGAATCACTCTTACTTATATGCTTTGTTTTATGGAACAACATCTCACATCCCACTCTTGCTCACTGACAAGGAAGAATTCTCAATTGTTACTCTAAAAGCGCAAATTTCCATCATTCATTCTAAGAGGTCAAGTGAGAAGAGGTTCATGTAGTCCAAGCTGTTGAAGGATATCAGGATTTCAAATGTTCTGACCAACCCAAGCCTAGAACTTCTGTAGCCTGTGTAACAGCCTCTTAGGCTATTTATTCTAGCTTGGGGATAGAAACCAGCTCAGACACCTTTGATGGTCCAGAAGAGGCAAAAGACTCACATTGAGCAATACCTTCTCTAAGTAGTGTGGCACTGACTTCTGTGGTCACAGAAGACAGGACTGGGTCTTATGATCTCATAAACTTTGTAACCTACTTGTTCCTTTTTTTTTTTTTTTTAATCAACAAAGTCCAGGATTTGGCATAACATTTTTTTTTGTTTAATCTCATAATAAATTTTGTACATAGGTGAATAAAACCCGGGAAAATAATTCCCTTTGTCAAATGTTTTCCATTCAAACCTTTCACAGGATGAATTGCCTTGCATACTCTTTAGCAGATAACATTAATGCTGACACAGCCCCTTCAGTTGCATCTCTAAAACTGAGTAACTGCTCAATGCACTCCTCCTCTAAAAGGGTTTGCTGGTTTTGTGTCAAGGTAGGTCAGTAACTACTTAGTGCACTCCACTTCTGAAAGGGCTTGTTGCTTTCATGTCAAGGAAAGTCTGGAGGTAACAAACAATCAGCCAAAAAAATTAACATTATTCATGGCATTGAAAATACTATTAGCATTGTGAGGAGAAAAATATTAAAAAGCACAGACCTATTGAGTCTTTTATTCTTTATTTTCATTAAGCAATGGTTTGAAAATTTGGGGGTTAGAGTTTTTCTCGGTTACTGATCATTGTCTTTTGTTTATGCTGTTAGTTGGTTAGGCACCAGACAGAACGAGTAATAATGCCCAAATCAAATAATTTGAGATATGAAAGTCTGGTAAAGGCAGATCTCAGATGTATACCTCTGCTTCTGTAATATCCCATAGGAAGCATACCAGAGTGAAACTATAGCTGGCAGGTATCTACTTCAACATAAGGGCAAAATCAATAGCTTAGAAAAAAAGCTGTGTCACCCTTTCAAGCACAAAAAGCACAGACTTACTGAGCAATTAAAAAGCTGAAAAAATTAGGTGTCTTGGCACACTTAACTTGAACAAACGAATTGACTTTGGGGATGACACACCCACACTGTATGCTTTTATGGGAACATACTAGTTAACATAACAGCTGCCACAAAACATGAGATTTATGTTGTCAAGAGATCTTTCTAAAAGTAACTCAAATTATCAATATGCCCAAGAACATTTGGTATATAAACTGACCCATTTTCTCAGTTTTTTTTAAATGTATCTTGTAACAGTTATGCCCTGATTTCCTTTGACTTAAAATTAATTGTTCTGAAAACGATGAAGGTTAAAAGGCTTGGCTTTGGGATTGGGGCCAAAGGACACTGATGAATATATGAGCTGATGGGAAACAGAACAAACTGCTACAGAAACAATTGGAAATAAGATACAGTCTAAGGAGGTTAGTGAGAAGAAAGTCATTTGGGCTGAAGCAAAGAAAGATATGTGGGTATTTTGGAACAGGCCCCACTTCACAACATTGTTGATCACTGTAAGGAAGTGATTTGATGACATGTCTTTCTTTTCATGTATGTGTAATTTTTAGTGAGATTATCCTTGGCTGAAGAAACTGAAGAGTTCTGAGACACTTCATCACTGCACATTCCTGGCCACGTTAAGATTTCTTAGGAGCAGGCACTTTTCCATTGCCTTCCATGTCTTCAATTTTGCCAGAAATCATGAAAGAAGAAGAAATTAAAGACTGATGGAAAATTCTTTAGTAACACAATGAATTCTTTCCCTATAACTAATAAAAAATCTAATGAAAGACCCCACAGGTTGCCATGTGTGTCAAACCATACCCTGTGATATTGGCATTGCTTAGGATAATTGAACTAAATTTGGGGAGTGAGAGATATTTTTTGGCAAATTATTTGTTTACTTGAAAATTAATCTTCAGAACAGCCAAAATTGTTTATGTGTTCTACAGGGATTGAAGGACTAGTTTTAGATGGGACAACACTGACAAAACATTTCAGAAATGTTGAAACAGTTGCTTACATGTTAAAAACCAAATGCTGTGAATTGTCTGAGACATTGAATTTCTGAACAGGTTTAATGGCTAAAGGAAAAATTTGGCTTTGCAGTCACTGATTCTCTTCTCTGCTTTGTCTCCCCTTTTTTTATGACTCTAGTGTTCTCATGACCTAAACCATAATCAGATTCAAATGTCTTATCTGCCTCTGGAGATCTGAAAATACAATGTCCGCTTCTTTCTCACAACAAAGCCTTCTCCAACAGGGCATAGGTGTTTTTAAGGAAGATTATTCTCTATATCATTTGTTGTTACTATTCCATCTTGAATGACACCTAAATAGTGACTGACCTCTGAAGTAAATACATGTAAGCCAGGAAATGTACCCAAAACCACAGCTAGAATTTAAATTTCAGACTTACACATCTTGGGCAAGAATATTGGGCAATACTTCTGTGGTTTGAGCCATGTGTTTCCTTGTCTTTTTTCAGTAGTGCCCAGAAATATGAGGTTCATTCCTGGTTTTGAGTATCAGTTAGGAAAATGTATTTCAGATTCTCTCATTCCAGTCTGGCCACCAAATCAAAATCTCAAGTCTTACCAAAAGTTTCACCAAACTTATGAAATGGTGACAAGACAGAGGCAATACCTCCTTTACAGATACCTCCTTTGCAACAGGTTGAGCATTATGCCAGTAGACAGTAACAAAATTCCCCCAAACCTTCAGTCTCAGAATATGAAATAACTGCTATATAGAACGAAAGGATAGGCAGCAGAAATGTACAAGGTGAGGAGGACTAAGAAAATTGATTATATATGATCTCAAAGCACATGTATTTATATGTCTCAGTTCTCTACGTTACCTCATATTTATTTCTTTAAAGACAAAAAGTATTTCTCACTTCCTTGCTTTTGTAACTTTGGGCCTCAGCTTCTTTTGTTTTATATATATTTGTATCGATATCATACTGTGTAGTATCATAGATATTTTATTTAAAATTTTTACAGTTGTTTTAACATTTCAGCACATGAGCCTCAATGGTTATAGTTTGGACTGTTAACAATATTTTTTTTTTTATATTCTCTGACTAATAATGTCTTTCCGGTGTGACTTAAGTACATTTTACTACGCAATCATGGAACTTCATTTACTCCTGAGAATCCTGATGACTCATTAACAAGGATATATCCTTAGGTCTCATTAGTGTAGTTCTCACTATAATTTGCAGACGATTAGATAAGTGTCTTTTTACTTCTCCGTCTTCCTTTACAGCACATGTAGTCTCACAGTATGCCTGGAATGATTATAGCAGATAGATATTTTAAATCATTTTTCCTTTCTTTAGACTCAGTCTTTTTTATGGGCATCTATTCTCCCTTTCATTTAATTTTTTTTTTTTTTTAATTGTACATGACTGGTTTTAAAGTGGGTAATCATTTCTCACTGTGGTGCCTCTAACTACATTAGAAGGCTTTCTCTAATTCCTTTAATACTTAGAGAATCACAAACACTGCAGGATCCACTAAGGTTTTAACAGTACTGTGAGTCTACTTATAGGAATAGCTCAGAAACAATACATTTTCTGTGCACCAAATAAAAATATGCATACCACTCCACTGTCCCTGATTTTGAGAGCTGTTTCTGATTACTGATTGAAAATCCCTTCTGTTCCTTATTAAAGACTGAGATTCTTTTAAAATACTTATTTACGGTGGCAGTCCTAAGGGGCAGGCTATGTATTTAACTGCCTACAGCTTCAAATCTCTTTCAACATGAGGCCAACTCTGCGTTAGGTAACTTGTTGGGTGAGTGGTGCCACATTCCTGCTCTGCCTATGGGATAAAGTAGCCATGGTACAACATGGCTCATTTGTTCCTAGACTATCATTAGCGTTAATGAGCTTTGCATGTGTACATCAAGGAGAGGAAAGGAGAATCATAGCTTCTTACGCTTAATGTTATGTATTCATGGGTCCTCTCTGGCTTAAGTTCTTTCTTTCTGAGCCAAATTCTGCATGCCTGTGAAAAACTTGAGTAAACAGGCCATGTTCAGGGGATATGTGATGGACTGAGAGATGGAAAACACTCCCCCACCCCCAGACTCAAATTTGTGACTGCAACATATGTGATACAACAGAGGGGCTATCTAATAATTTTTTCCTTGACCCCATCCCTTTGTCAAACTCAGCCCTTTCTTGCAACCCCTATAAATCTGCTGTGAAGACGTATGCCAACAAGTAGGGTGAATGAGCAGCAGGGATCCCCCTTTGTGACCTTTTCTTTATGTGACACCTCACTCCCCAACTAGCTGAACCATTGTATTTAGGACCCTTTGCCCTCACAGGGAAGGGGTATGATTGTTTTGGAAAGAAAAAGCAAAAACCAATGCATAAATAAGAGGGATTCACTCAGAAGGCTATCTAATAAACAGTTAGGTGAAAATATATAACAACAGGGTGCGATACCTAAAGTAACGGAGATTTTTTCATAGCATGACTTGCAAAGAACGCACAGTTAGAAATAGAGCCCACATAGTGAATTCTATCCTGCTGAGGATAAACTCACCTTCTGCCATCTTGACCACACCACTTTACCTTTATATGTTCTTTTTGTCCTCACTGAAAATCAGAATAAAATTGCTTCCTCGTATCATTAACAGAAGATGTCAGAGCACTGGAAGTTCTAAAAGACAGAAAGCTCAACTTCTGACTTCCAAATACTGACTAGTTCTCTGTCCAAAGAATCATTCAGACCCTCCTCAGACTCAAAACAAAGTATTTTTTCATGCAAGTACATTACTACCACTTCTGTATCCATACCAAGCCCCCTTTTTGCAAGTGCAATAATCTCAGATGATTCTATTTCTTTGCAGATGTGGTGGGAGAACTTCCTCCTCCTGTAGGTCTCCAACTGTAGCACAGCAATACAGGCTGGAGTGCCTTTTTTCCTGTGAACCTGTGGTACAAGAGTTATCTTTTACCAATAAAACATGAAATAATAATAATAAAAATATTTTATCAGCCACAATGAAAATTACATGATGTTGAAAATATCTTGCAATTTAAAGCAAGCTACTTATTATAAGCGAGGAGGCAGGTGTTTGGCTGAACTCTTTGAGGAACCGTATGTAGAAATAGATGGGACAGAGCAGGGGGAAGAAAATCAGTACCTGGCAGGCATTGACCAGCTAATAGAGGACAGAATCATAGAAAAACTCAAGCACCTCCATAGTGTCTGGGTGCCCTCAACATGCCCACTTCTAGTATAGTTTTTTCCCCTGGGTACCTGGAAGCTCTAGCAATGAAATGGAGGAAGGTTGGATTTATGAATGCTCCAGGACAGATTTTTGGAATGAAAAAAAAATATTGTATTCCATCTCACATGTATTTTAAGTCTTAGAAATGTTTTCTATTCTCAGTGTACTTTTTACCATAGACCAGTTTTGGTAAAACTGAGAGACTGGTGATGTGTGCAGTTGCTATGAAGGAACGGGCCATGGGCTAGCCCAAATGTGGCTGCCTGACTTACTGCCTGTGACTGGTGAAGCAAGCTGAGCAGTGCATTAACTTGTTAAGTGAATAGGTAGTCCTTTGTGCTCTGAGGCAACACCCCAGCCATTCCTCTAACAACGTTAGCAGGCTTGCAGTAAGTAGTCACCCAGAAAGGTTGGTCGCATTTTGCAGATGATTTTGGGATTCTCACCACAGAACATATCTGTTCACTTTGCAGCTATTCAGAAACAGCGCATGAGAAAACAAGTTTCAAATTTTTGTTCAGTCTCATTTAGATTAAGCACTTGTACACACATATCTGATAGATTTAGTAACAGCCTTGTCCAGAATGGATTGCTTTCAATCTCTTCCACTGGAGAAATTCTGCTTGTATTAATAATTAATCATGCAGTGTATCAAGGACTTTGGCAAAAGTCTCCTACAGCTTTGTCCTAACAATCAAGCTACAGACTTGGTCAGAGCTTCTGCCATTTTCAAGTTCCCTCTGCAGGACATTTTTCAGTTTGTAGAAATAATTTACTGAGGCAGAGAGAAACTAGGTGCACAGCCCGAGACATTAGGGCACTCACAAGGTTTAATGGAAGAGCTGTGTTCAAGATGTGCTCTAAATCTTTCAGAATAAAAAATTAAGCCCAGATTCCCCAAACCCTGTGTAAGTACTCACCTGTGGACCACTGGTTTTCTAGCTTTGAGCAGAAATTCAACCAGAGACCCAGAAAACCCTTCAGAATACAATGACAGTGGGATCAGGCACCTTTCTGCAAAAGCGACAACTTTGACAAGTCAGCATATTTGCTAGGAAAAAAAGCATGTTGACAAAAATATTCTTGATCACCCTAATTGGAAACTCTGGCCTTGACTGTGAATCTCTCCTCTGGTATGCAATTATAATGGGTAGCACTCAACACAAAATCTAAACCAAAACTGAAAACACTCTGCGTCTTCTCAAGTTCTGCTGCTTGAATTAAATTATTAGAGCCTGCTGTAAAACAATAATGATTTCTACTGTCAGAAACAATGTTTCAAACAGATGTGAACCACACAAAGCATATGTGAAAAATGTGTGATCCACACACTAAGGTCACAGGAGCCATTTAGACGCCACATGTAAAATATGTGAAACACATGTGGAGGCATGATGCAAATTCACATTTAGTTTGTCCTTTGGCAAGTATCAAGATCATAGGCTAAAAGAACTAAATCTCTCTGAGGCAAACTTTGTGCCTGTGAAACTTTCAATCTTTATAAAAGATTAAGTTTTTTTAAAAATTCCCACAGGGCAGCCTTCTTAACCCCTCAAATTATCCATTGCTAATGCTGCCTGATACGTCCTTAGTGATGGAAAATTCTTGTTACCCTCTTTCTTAATACCTACCAAAGCGAAAGGTTAACAGCTCTCTGCCGTCTGCTGTTACACAGCTAATCCTCGGGTGGTAATGCCGTTCTCACCCAGTGGGCTTGCCCTGCTTTATCCAAGCATGTGAGGGCGTAACTCAGGGCACCAGGCAGGAGAAAAATCTCACTGAAGGGAGTCTGTGGTGTTACAAGTTGCTCACGGATTGTGTTTAGCTGATGGCAATGCTAATGCTGAGGATTTGGCTCTGGGTGTCACTCATCTCACCTAAATTCAGTCTCAAAAGTGTTAGTCCTAAGCCAGCTGTCTAGACCCTGCTGTCAACGAAGAGAGAGGCCTTTCCAAACTCCACTTACTATAGGATGCAATGAACTCCCTCTGGAGGTGCCTCGTTGACTATATAAGCGGGCCAAGGAGTTAATTGAGAAAAAAAGCTTATCATCTAGATGGCCAAAGTAAGATGGCAACAGCCGCTGGATGTACACTGTGCGTGGGGAGCCCCAGCCACATAAGCTGATACCACCTATCTCCTCCACTGAAGCAGAGAGAGACCCAGGCTTTGTTTCAAAGATGAGACCTCAGCAGTGGGCAAGTGTCCGCATTGCACAGGATCTACTCACGACATCTTTAAAAGTAGTTTCTGATGCACCCTGGGCTTGCAGTAGGGAGGGCCTTGCCACAAGGCTCAGAGCAACCAGGCCCCAAGGAGAGCCTTGTGTGGAGTAAACGTATGGCTTTTCATACCCATGTCCCTAGAAATCCAGTGTTGTGGGAAACTGAAAGGTCTCCACCCTCCTCGATTTCTCAGCCACTTTTTCATCACCTCGGCTGCGCCACATATGAGCTTGATAAAGTCAGAATTCAAGTAGGCTCTGTCTCGGAAACTGAGAATAAAGGTTTTTACATAGGAGAAAGTGTTACAGATTGTGGACCATTTCTTTCGTTGCCACTTTTTAAATGACTCAAAAGGTAACAGAAAAACCTTAAGGGGATAATGTATCTGTTCCTGTTGTAATTGAAGACAATGGCAAATTCCCCTTTGATTTTAAAACAAGAAAGGTAAAACATTTAATGGAAAAAAACAATGTATTAACAAAGAATTTAAATTTAAGGATAACATTGATTTCATATAGACTCGCATGCACCCACTGCAATCTGTCTCTCTCAGTTGTATGTCTGATAATGCTATACTTTAGGAAAAAAATGTTTATGAAATATTCATGGCAAAACAAATAACGTCCATAAAAAATCAATTATGAAGTCAATTTGATTTTTATAATTTTTAATACACATATCTGAGGTGCAGAGAGAAAAAATAACTAAGCCCTCAGCAGACCATTATAAGCTAGATAAGGATTTACAATACAAGATACAGCACCCATAATGCTTGAAGGATGATGTCATGTCTTAATTATGTTAGCATTTAGTGGATATACATCAGCTCCACATCTTCAGATATTCAGAATTTACTGTGCCCTTTCTTTGACCCTGACTTTTTTTTTTAGACAACTGAAGTAGGGAGAACATATTCAAAGCAGATTTTCTTCCAACATTCACGAAGAGACTTCAGACAACAGGGGTTCAAGCGAGCACTAGTTTTAGCTATTTTTCCATCTCTGTTGCTTGCTAAAAGTTTAGAATCACAAGCGGCTGATGATTCTCAACTCCCCTCAAGGGTCTGGTCCCACGCCATCAAAAGCCACATTGTCATTGTTTTCTGTGGGTCTTGAGGGTGCTCAACACATGAAAAATTAGATGACTGAAAGCTGAAGCTTTTTTTGGTCCCACATCAATGGCAACCTGCTATGACTCTGCAGGACCATTTGCAGGTTAAACAATGTAGCACACACAGATTTGCAAGTTTGTTTTTTTCTAGAAAGGAGATTGTTCCTTCATTCCTGCATTATGCTGCAAATGTACATAAGTACCTCCCAATATGCAGCCACTACAAAATCAGTCTTTTCCTTGTAAAGAAGGAATTTACATGTTTAGTCATTTTTGCCAGGCATAAAAAAGGTGCATTCTTTAAGACCACATGGTATTAATTTTTTTTTTTTTTTAACAAGATTATTAGGGGAACAAGCATAGGAAGGATCCTTGCAACAATCATCAATATTTACTCTTAACTTTTATTTTTTAAGAGCTTGGCTAAAAGCCCATAGAATTAGTCAACTCTTGTGTTCAAGGAGATTAATGAAGTTTGGACAAGGGGCAAATGTGTCTGAACGTCTTCCAGCAATTATATTTTTTGGTTTTTTTGTTTAATAGAGACAAGTTTTCTTTCCAGAAAGGCTACAAAATGACATATAAAAAATGAAACTACAGTAATCCATTGTTCTAAAGCTGCTTTTCCCAAAGCGCTATCAAGACTTGTCTATCAGACACAATCTCTGCCTTTTGATGCAACGACAGTGAATATACATACGCAGATTCACACCCAGCGTAGCTGCAGAAACTGTGCCTTTTAATTCCAGTGAGTCCTAACATCTCCTCCCTCAGGATTAGCCCCAGAAGAGTTTTCCCACAGCAAATCTCCACTGCTTTCTATTGCAAGGATTTTCACCTACCTTCCACAGAACAGAAAGGAAAACNTTTTCTTGGCAGACACTCTGGCTCTCACCATGCCCCCCCACTCCATCCACTTTCCATTAATTTTTGCTGGGCAACAGCATATGCTTTGGATCCATGTCACCCATTCCATTAGTCAATAGTGCTGCATAGATGTGCAGAAGGAAAATATGCATATAAAACAAACTGGGGTGAAGAAGGGAAGGGAAAAAAAGAATATATCCATCTTGCGATTCTTTCTCCCTTCTCTACAGACCCACCTCTGAGCTTGGATCTGAGAGGGGAGAGTGCAAACAAATGTGCTTCCATTTTCTTTTTTTCTTATTTTTTAACCACATTGTGTTCCAAATGCAATTTTAGTAAGAGTACTCTCCGTATATTTCCAAATAGGTTTGTTTTGTATCCATAGAGAAGAGGGGGAAAGAAAAAGAAAAAAAAAAAATGAAAAAAAGACTCCAAAGTGATTAACTCTGTGATAATGAAGTCCAGTTTTCGATGAAGCACACGTCACGGAGTGAATTGCTGCTTGCTTTGATTTGTGCTTGAAATGTGAGACATACTGATTCCCAGATGGCTGTTTCATTGTGCAGAAAAGCAGAGAAACACATACATTTCAGTTAACTTGCATATCTTTTCATTTATTCATGTAATTGTGATATATATTCCATATTCCAGAATGAACCAGATGGTGAAGGGAAGGCTTTACAGTGCAGCCACATTCCCATTCAATAACCTTGTCTGTCTGCGGCAAACTCTTCACTGTGCCAGGTGTCAACATTTGGCCGCTAAAATTTTACTCTCTGGAACACACTGGGTGAAAGAATTCTCAATCTCACGTATTCCCTTCTTGATATGCATAGTAAATGCCCTGTCATGCTAATAAGAGTTGCAGGTACACATCAAGGGTGAAATGTGCACCCCCGAATATAAGCCACATCTGATGTTACCATGATAAGATTTCACCATGACACATTAAAAAGCATTTCTAATAAATAAAGCTTTGCGTAGGGAAGACTGCAAGTTACATTTTCAGCAAAGTTCATGGGAATTCAGCCTGCACTCCTGTCTAACAATAACGGGAGTGGTGTGTGTAATTCCACCCACAGAGCCGGATTAACTAAAAGGATTTATTTTCAAGCAGTGAAACTGCTAAATTCTGGTACCAGCAGCAGGACTGTCTGCCAGTATCCTGTAAGCCTTTATTTCCCTAAGGCCCATACCATATGACATGTTTGGATGATGTTTAAACCTTCCCCTTGTGTATGTTCATCTTGTGTATTTTTATTGTTCTTTTAATTATCCGCACATATATATTAATTCCAGAAAGTACAAACAGGCTCCACTGTCATTTCTCCACCACACTTTATATTATAACATCACTCATGAATGCTAGTTACAAGTTTCCAGGCAGACATGCGGTTGATCTAAATTTGTGGGACAACAACATTCAGATATCTGCTTTCAATTTGTGTGCATGTTTCTCCCTGTTATTTTCTTTTTATGGTAGTATTAATTGTTACCAGAAGTCTGCATGAAATGACTGAGGAACCAAATGCTGGAATGCAGCAGATCAGAAATGGTTGTTTCGCTTGCTGTTAAGTGAAATGTGTTCAGTTAGTTTACTAGCTAACTTGAGTATTCCCATGAACAACTGGAGATTTCAGTTTTGGACATGGAAGAAACGCCAAGAATCTTGACCGACTGGCAAATTCAGATGCCCGATGCTGATGTACTCATTCAATTGCTTGGAACTACATACAAACGTATAATTTCCAGAGGTACAGTCTCTGGAGAACTGTATTATTTTTTTAAATCTTTGTGCCCAGATTACTGAGGACTAAACACTGTATTAACAAAGAATGAGTGGCTTTATCCACTTGGCTGGATATGAAAATGGAACTGTTCCATAAATGGCCTGATCCAGTACCCGCTGAAGTCAGTAAAAGTCTTTCCGTTGACTTCAGTGGGCACTGGTTTAGGCACTAATTGCTGTATTACAATACCAAAGGGATGAGTAATTCCAAGTGCTCATTATCCAGCACTGCCCAACTCTCACTGCAGAATCAATGGAGAGAGTCTGGTCTACCTCCAGGTGCCTGAGAGGCAACAATTTTCCTATGTGTTAATCTATGAATGATCTACTAAAAAATAATCATGTCATAAGCAGCAGTGCAGGTTAGTGCACAAGTGTGGATAACAGAAGGAAAAGTTTATTCCAGAATCTCTGCTTCCCTGGTGCCACTGCCCCTCATTTTGCACAGGTTCCAGAAAAGTGCAGGTTATCTCAGGGTTTAATTTCCAACAATTAAGGTGCAGGTTATATGAGGTATAGATTATACAGAGTGAATTTCTCACTGCCCTCTTGAACACGTGCCCAAGTGTCCCTTGGAGGTAACTGAAGGAATGCTGATGAAGGTCCAGGGCTGAGAGAGCCGAGGACGGGTTGTGGTCAGCATTTCAAGCAGCAGCCTTGAAATATGAGTCTTTCACTGGGGATCTTCAGGCAAAACCAGATCAGGTGCAGGTAACCCAAAGCTAGAACTTCCCACAGTGGCCTTTTTCATGATTGATCCTTTTGCCTGTTTGGATTTTGCGCCTATCCTTTGCCTATTTTAAGGTGTATTAAATGAGCAGGGGTCACAACGGGATCTCAGCATCAAGATTTGTCTTTGCAGTGTTCCGTAAGATAGTTGCTCTGTTGAGTTTTGTTTGTGTCCCAGGGAAGGAAACACAACATGAAACTGAAAAGTCACCTAACGTTCCATACCTCAATATAGGCAGGAGTCTATGTTGCATGTTTAGTCACTGCCGAAAGCTACAGTTCTTAAATCCTAACTCTCTTCATTGACTGCAAGGGACAGCTAAAGTATGAACAACACCAATGTCTAACTTTAGTTATAAGAAATACCATCTACTGAGTATTTTTCATCAACTGCATCACTCCAAAGTCACTGTCAGTCACTGCCCATTTGGAAATTGTGGCCTAGGAGTTAAAGTCGTGTTGCTCTTACTTGTGACAATGAATGTCTCATATTGCAAAGGCAAGCATCCAACAAGCATTTCTTCAGTGCAGGGTATGTGTCTATGCTTTACCACTATATATAGTGAAGGTGGGACACAAATTTTGTCAGCGCGCCCTCCTGATCAGAGTGAACAGGGATGCTAGTGTGCCAGGGAACCAATTAACAACTCAGCTTAAGCAGCTTCACAGGAAACTTTAGCTTTAAAAGGAAAACAGATTTTACCTTTTTTGTAAGTAAGACAGTTGCAAAGTCACTATCACAGATAAAGAAGAGGTAGAAAGGATTGTTCCTGATGGACACAAATTCAAAAGCACATCTTCTGTTTTACTTAGAACAGTGTTCATTCAGTGGGGCTTTATTCTGAGTGTATTGCAAACCCACATTGCTACATATCCTCTCATCATACCTATGCAGAGTGTCTAAATGCTGCAAATATATGCATCCAGGACAGAGCTCAATCACTTTCTCTCTTAAATGACTGACAGCCTGATTGCATACAGGCAGTAGTCAGATAAAGCTCTGGTAAGGGGCCATATGTTGCTAGGAGACAGGGCCTAATGGCATGGGGAGGTATATGTAGGGGAGGTGATGGAGCCGGGGATCAGGGCAGGGAATATAAAAAGAGGAAGCCCATTTTGTTTTTATCTCTGTAACATAACCAGTGCATAAAGGCCTCCTTTCTTTCACATTCATACAGCAGGAAACTCCGTCTTGTCTGTAAGTGTTGCTGTTCACCACGTTCATACAATCAAGGGAAAACTCCTGGCACCAAAAGTTCACGGTCCACATATAAGTAGGCAAGTAAGTGCAGACTAAGGGAAATGGAAAAAATAAAAATTGCTTTTTTTAATTTTTTTTTAATATGTTTTGAATAACTGTAGGTAGAAATTGAATTTTATGTTCACCTTAACTTGAAACAAGTAGAAGCTTTTCAAAGGAGCTGAAGGTGGTAGTCTTATGCATAAAAAGTGAAGACGGCTGCTGCTGTAAACAGTCATATTAGTGGTCTGGTTGACAGATGGACCAGCTGACTGAAAAAAAGAAAAGAAAGAAAAAAGGAACCATGATGGATGCAGTGGCTAATTATCAGTGAGTCAAAAGACTCGTGACTGAGGTGAAAGAGTATTTGTGAGATGCAGACGTACAGTGATTGTTGTTTAATTATTGCTATTACCATTTCAGAGAAGGGCAACAAAGTCCTGTGCAAGAAGTAACACAAGACAAGGAGAGACATAATACGGAAAAACAGAGGTGAAATGGAGCATTCTGAGAGTGAAACATATACTGTACAATTTTTTTTTCTTTTTGAGATAGGAATGGAGAAGAAGGAAATAGTAATCTCTTCTGGTTATATCTTTAAAAAGACCTTCAATTTTGTGTTTAATTTCTATTAGATATGTATAGATGAGAACCCATTAAAAAAAAGAAAAGCCCACTGCTCAATGTACTTAAAATTTAGCACTACATTTGTGGTATTTTTCATTCTAAACAGAATAAATCAGCAAAAATAATAAACTGCAATGTAGAAAAACATTTTTTAAAAAATGCACATGCATGTGTTTTTGACCAGTGAGCTTTGTGGATCACTTTAGATAGGGATGATGCAGTGTTTATTTAAAAATACAGGTAACAAAACTTAGGAGAGCAAGAAAACTGTGTCTATCTAGATAATAAAATCAGGATCATATTATGTGCAATGTGGAAGATAACCATCTACTTTCCAACCTAAGCCTCTGGAAGGAAAAAGACCTTTTATTTTGTAAAAGTGCATTTGATAGAAGTATTGTAAAGCAAACATCAACAGAGGATCTTGGGGCTTGAAGAGAAGAATCATGAATATTAATTCAGGAAATCAACACAAGAGATGTACAAAGCACACTGTTTATTAAAAAAAAAAAAAAAGAAAAAAGGTGATAAACCACTGAAGTGCCAGAAAGAGACAGAGGAAAGGCAACAATAATGACATGATTCAGGTATGTAAATGAAAACACTGCTGGCAAGTGAAAGTAAAGAGAAGCTGTTAAAAGTAGCCTCTTTTAGTACTTTCTGCTAGTACTGTGCCTTTTGCAATGTGCCACTTTAGAAAAGCTGAGATCATAGCAGATCTCTGAATGTAGATCAGGTTTTATCAAAGCCTTTTGCTTTGTCTGTATGTTGAACAGAGAGTTGTATTTTAACAAATGCAGAAATAATGAGGGTCTCAGATTTCCAACGTAAGCACAAAAAGATACACTCCACTCTAATATTTCAAAGCATTCAAGCTCGCAACTGATACAGCGCTGAGGATACTCAAAATTCCAACACATAGTCGTAAGGATTTCTGAAAGTAAGAAATCTCAGTCACATATCTTTCCTCTTTCCTATCCAAAGCAAAAGGGAACAATTCTGCAGAAATTTAAAATTGGTCTGTACATATTATGCACACTTCCCTATATTTTGTAGGTATGAATTGGCACTTTAAACCAATATTTAAGAGACCATCAGTCTATTTTAAATTAAGCTAAATATTTTTTTACTTTTTGCTTGACTGTATATTATATCATTTTACTAGCGGCCAGTACACCTGTTGTAAAGCACACATTTAGATATGTTTGCATTATATTTCAATACAAAGCCTAACATTATATTAGCTCAAATAAGTTGTTCTTTTGGTTTTTTTTCCCTTTTTCTTCCTCTTCTTGTGGATGCTGAGTCACGAGTTAAAATAACTGTTAAAGTTAAGCGTGGACAAATTTAACCTCTTTAGTTTTCATCAAAGCCTGTTTGTCTGTTTTGGCAATATTACTTTTGTCCTCATATAACTTTAATTGGTGCAGGTGCTTTGACCATGTCCATTCTTGCCATTCTCCTGCAGATCCTGGACTTTTATCTCATCTCAAACAATCAAAATTCGTGCTCATCATACTGTTTCCTGTCATACTTGGACATCTTTAGTTTTAGGGTCTTGAAGATTGCTTCTCTCCCATTTATTCCAGGTTTCTCACTACAGATCTATTAACTAGTTGTTCTGTATGTTCTATCCTCCTTCCTTACATTTGCGTACTAAACAGTGGAGATGAAATCAGTCCATCAGTTGGTCCCTCAAGAAAGATGTTTATGTCCCAAAAATGGATGAGGACATCTAGCCTGAGTTAAGTAATTTCAGCATCAAGAGAATACCACAGAAAAATGCATATTTCAAATTTTCTTACAGTCCCTTGGAATTTCTTTTCCCTCTTTCTGCCTTGCTTCTTCTGTTAATAGTCTTCAACTTCCAACAACCTTCTCTTTCACCAGGAGCTTTCAAATTGGTACGCTTCCTGAAGTTACAGTTTATTTCCACTGAAAAGCTCTCCTTACAGCAATTTTCACTTAGGTTATGTAAAAGAAGATCTTTATATCTGCATAAAAGAGCTTTTGTAGCTACATATAGAGAGAATTCTATGTCTGCATAAAATTGAAAACTCTATATCCTCGTAAAAATTAAATTGACTGTTCAGAGTGACCTAGAAGAGATCTGATCAGTCTATTCTTTAAGCTGTTGTTATTGTTCTTTTTGATGTCTTTTCACAACTAGAATCATAAGTGATGTGCTCTAATGAATGTAGAAATGAAGCACATTTTGCAAAACCACTGTCATGCTCTATAGTGATTTTTCGTTATTATTCATTTTTCACTGTTTGGAAAGTGAACGCTACAGTAATAGTTCCATAGCTGGTACTGAAAAAAATAAAAGCAGATTCTGGACAATCCTACAGTATTACTTCCTCTATTATTGAAGGCCAGTATTCTCCTTACTGAGCTGCTTTGTACATTCTGAGGATATGTGGGAGATATTTAAAGGCTAAAATCCAAAATAGCTGACTGAGACGACCCAGAATGGGGAACTTAAACTGGTAGGATGGCCAGGAAGTGTGCAATATAAACGATTAATTTGTTGCTGACAGTACCTCAGGTATCTGCCTTTTAAGAAGAGGCTTTGGGAGAAGATTCTGCTACGTCCCAGCAGTGGAATTCAGGACAGAAAAGATATTCAAAGGTCTTAGAAAGCTATGTTTCTTCTAGCTTTTTTCTTGAGATTTGCACCATTATGCCCTATCTAGACTAAGTCTTAAAACATTATTTTAACAGAAGGTCCATCACTCCATAAGCCATGGAGTGATGCAGCCATGAAGAAAAACACCTAGAAATCCAGGAAAAGCCAGATTCTGTCTGTAAAAGTGAGCAGAAGCTGATGCTTAAGATGCTAGGACGTATTTCTAATCAAAACAAGGAAACATTTTTACTATTGTTTTAGTAATTGTGTCTCCTCATGTGGAATACTGTGCATGGTTCTAATAATCCATGTTAAGACAAAATTAATTTAAATTGTAACAGCTACACATAGCAGGAGCTGGACTGACTAGGGGAATAGGGATCCTACTTTATAAGCCATGCCCACTTGGGGGTAAACTGTATTTTCCACAGTATTAACAGAAATATCTATACCAGCAAAAATTCTGTACAGAAGACTGGGCTTTGAGGAGTGCGGCTTATTAGAATGAACTAGAATGAAACCTACTAGTGGAAGGGAGAAATGGGAAACAGCTACAAGGGAGAAGAGGGAAGAGGTATGACTGCCTTCTACAAACAGACCAAGAGGATAAATGTCAAGGAGTGACATAAACTATTTAAGATAAAGGAAAATGTTGGTGCTAGAAGGTACACATATAAATTGCCTCCAAATGAAAATAAACCATCAAAATGACTAGTATAACAAAGCATTGGTCTCACTGAGCAATGGGAACCCTTGCAATCTTAAATCCTGTGTTTTACATCACACCAAAAAGGATGTGGCAACGTTTCAAAACATTCTTATTTTGGCTTTCAAATAATGCCTTATTCTGGTAAATATTAAAAAAAAAAAAAAAAACGACAAACAAACAAACAAAAAAGAAAAAAGAAAAAAGGCATAAACCAGACATGTGCTAGAACTTTGCCCAGCCAAGAAGTCATTTGTTTTCTTTGTCATTCTCTTATTTCTCCTTTTAATGATATCCAGGAAAAGTATGAGCTGTGGTTATGAAGTTTGATTAACCACTTAAAGCAGACAAAAGAACTTTATTGGGATAATATTTGCTTTTCCATGTGTTGAGTAGCCTATAACACAGACATGCAGTTGTCACTCATCATAAGTCTACAAATGCACAACAACCATACTGCATGCACACACTCAAAGTTACAGTTATAAATTAGACTTTTATTGATGCATCTATTTTCCCACTGAGCAAAACAATTACAAAGCAAATTGAGAACTGCCAGGATACCACTTGAGCATTAACTTGGTAGCTGCCTCCCCACTGTGCTGGCACTGTTTTTACTCTTCTTCCTACTCAATAGTCTTGCAGCAACAAAGTCAACAGCTGTGGCCAAAGGCAGTCAAGTTTGGCAGTTGCAGTACCCAGATGACAGCCTCTGGTGTATCTCCTTGCAATAGCAGCAGCAGTGACGTCTGGATTTATTGACAGCTCAAGGGTTTCTCTCTTGGCTGGGTTCCTCCCTAGCAGCTGTGGAACTCTCTCTATTGCTATCCTGAGGTTGGGCTGTGGTGGGGTTAACAGGGTTCCCTTATCCTGCTGCGATTATGAGATTCCTCACTGCGTACCTCTAATCAGTCTCTCTCCTCAGTCACATGACACTGACATTTCCATTTAATTGTCCGTTTTTCTAGAATGGTCTGTTCTCTGCCCTTCAAACACATTGCCTACTTATGCATCACGTTACTCCTACTTACCAGAGGAATTTTACTCCCCAAACAGACTATTTTAGCGTGTTTTTTGGTTTTTTTTTTTGCTAGTTTCTATCTGTAAATGCAATTTCTCTTTAGAAACACAAACATACACTACACCAACCTAAAAATCTGTGCTCTCTGACACAGGTGACCATTACACCTGAGTAACCATGCAAGAGTTGGGAGTTGGGCATAGTTTTATCTTAAAGGTGATGATTACTGATCCCTGGGTTATTGCACACCAATGACCCATAGGAGAGGACATGGAATAAGACGGGGTTGTAAACGACTTGCACTACTAGACAGAGAAAGAGGAACAGTATATGTTGCAGTAGCTATTCAGATGGAAGGTAAGAGTAGCTTCTCACACCCAGTCCAATATCTGTGACAGACTGCCTGAAATGGAGAGAGGTATTGAGCAAGTAAGTAGAAAAGGAAAGAGGAGTTTGGAAGAAAAGTCAAAGCCAGATGCAGACCTCAGGGGAAGCAGGGAGGGTGACTTGGGAAGTGAAAAAGATTAAGCTGTCCTTGCAGCACAGGACACTTTCAGGCTCTTTGCTTTTTCAAAATAAAACACACAACCCCCCCACACATACCTTAGTCGCTACCTTTTCAAAGTGTTGTGTGGGAATTTAGCTGAGAGTCTTATTATGCCAGACAGTCTTGTGGCTAAAACCCTGCTCAGAGCTTTAGAAATTTAAAGATAAAATGATTCAGAGTGTGTAAGCGCTGAGAACTTACAGGGCTCTCCTATCCCTACAAATAACTCCTCAGTATTAATTTGGTGAACCCAGCAATATAGTTGTGACCTCAAACGCTGTGTTAAACAAGGAACTCTCCTGCCCATTTGCTATAATTCTCTCACACGGGGTTCACGCTTCTTTTAGAAATGTCTGATCACTACGTGAAACCTAGAGGTAGGAAAGCCAGACAAAACTCTGAGGCTTACTAAAGCTGGAAATCTAGACTTAGAATTCTACACAAAATATAAATTATTAGCACTACAGTGAATCATATATCATAACATAAATTAATAATGTATTACTCAGTGAAATGCTAAGTGTGATTTTTAATACCATATGACAGATTTTCTAATTTATGAACTGTCTATTAAATTTAAAAGTCCTTCCATTTCTTTCTTCTCTATCATATATTAAAGTCTCCTTTTGTTTGAGTCTCCTAATCCTTCATTTATTAACAATATCACTCTTTCTCTTTTCTATTATTGCTTTTGGATTCTTTCCTTTCCTTCTTTCCTTTATTTTCCTTTTACTTTTCAAGTCTCTTGAGATTCAGTTTTCATGATAAAAATATGTAAGAATTAGACTCAAATGTTTTCCGTCTTTCTCCCCATGTATATAATATCTGACATGAATATATGAAATTCACATATGCCACTCTTAGAGTGATCCATAAATAATATAAGAATAATAGGGCAAATAATATCTATCACCTGTAGTAGGAAAAATATGGTAGCTTTCCTCTTTGGACTTCTTTCTTCTCTACTGGCTTTACTACCTAGTAATAAGTATCATGTGGAATACAGATCCAGATAATCCTCAGTAGAAGTGTTGTTGCCTGCCAGATACTTACTGTACAAACATTTATATATGTATCTACGTTGATCAAAATTTCCTGGATCTCTGCTAAATTGAAACCCAGGTCAAAAATTACAAGGCTAACATTAAAAAAAAAGTTACCTTCCTTGTAATTATATTCCTTTGCGGAAATGTAAATGCCCATAATCAAAACTGTACATAATTGCCAGTTAGTTGCCTTAAGCACACTGATTTGTGTTTATTATATTAAAGTGCCAGTCCCTTTATAGCATGGTTACCCTTGGGAAGGTCCACAAATAACATGATTTTTCACAATTCTCATTTTTCTAGGTCGATGTTACGTAAAAATGGATGTTTTCTCAGGTCTTTGTGTCATTTTTTCTGCTCAGACCATAGTATTTATCCATAGGATTTTGCACATGAATTTAAACTGGAGAAGATTTGACCCAGGGTGCAGCTCTGCAACCCACACATTATTTAGCAGCTCACTGTAGTGGCGAGAGTTGTACGGGGGATTCTGCAGATCACTTCGGGTTACCTAACACCAGCAAAGCCCTGTCTAGCAAGCAGTCACCACTGGGCTGTTCTGCACACGTTCTCTGTTCTAACATACCCAAACAGGATGAGAGAGGAGAGAGTTCCGTAATACAAGTGGCATGAATGTTCACATCAAGGGGGACATCTGAGCGGTATCCCTAGCTGGTAAATTCTCCTAGCGCTCTTGCAAGTAGAAGGGAACAAATGATATCCACAATGCTACTACCATCAGTGATTTGCAAAACATGCAAAGTATGCGGGAGAGATTTTCAAGCCATTAAAGGAATTATTCTATTGTGAAGCACTTGAATAAGTTTAAGCACACGAGTTTCAACAAGTGATTTGAAATTATTGTAACTGCTCCTTTTATGTCTTTCTTCTTGTACTTCTGGGTGCTAATTTTTAATCTGGGTGTTCTGAGAGTGATTTCATCTTCATTGTTTAACTGAAAAAAGTTGTTGGATCTTGAGAGTATTCCTGGGGAAGACCCTGAAGACTGAATAATTTTCATCCATAGAACAGGTTCTAAAAACACGGTGGCTGACACATTCTCCTGCTGAAATGCTTGAGTTTTGCCCTGACACCAATGAGCAGTTCAATCTACAGACCCATTTGGACTTTGGTCCCTACATTGAGTCTGCCAACAATGGTGTCAGCTGTGATCTAGACACCTGTCTATTAGAAACTACACTGAGACCACAAACTCGTTTCATACAGATCACTGAAAAGACATTAGATGGCAATAATTGCTGGTACTTCCAACCTGGATTAGATTTGAACCAACAACCTAGGCTTCATATTCTATTACTGGTCCCCTGAGCTGTTCACTACCCTTGAATTCTTTCTCTGATGCTGTGTTATGTGCTCTTGAAGTAATATATCAGATTCCTGATTCTGAGCACAAAGGAATGAGAATTCATATGAATAATTCTTCAATGTATGTGGATTTGTATCCAAAAACATATAACATAAAAAAAGTCGATTTTAAGAACATTAAAATTCTGACAACTTCCTAGAAAATAAAAATCTAATATACCCTTCTCAGAAAAGCCCCTGCCCCTACCACAGAAAGGTTAGGTTTGGATTATTTGCATCTACAGCATACATAGTGCAGACCCAAGTATTTCTGAGGTTACTGAGTTTCATGACAGGATACTGAGTGGGACTAACAACTCTGTTGGAGTAAATCGTCTACTGAAGTAGATGGATTTGCACCAGCAAATATCAGCAAGGAATAAAGAACATAAATTGTTGAGACATACTATTTGGGGGAGGTATATTTGTTAAAAATATACATATTGCCATCAGCAATACCAGCAAAGATTTTGCATAAAGGTATGAATGGGATCAAATAGCCATCATAAAGGACTATTTTATAATCCTGCTCTAAACTCTGTTTTAAAGGTACGTATTTGACCTCACAGTAAATTGAGACTGTGACAAACAGAATTTTTGCTCTTATAATTTATCAGCTAAACCACAGTGGGTTTAGCAGTGTTTGAGCCTGTATTACATCTACACACACAAAAATCAGGAATAAGATACATTCATTTCAAAGGTGTGCATCATCAAAGGTCTCTTTTTAGTTAAAAAAAAAAAAAAAAGGAAAACCAAAACCCTGAGTCCTAGATAATACTTTCTATACAATGCTGTGTTTAACTGAGTTCATGTTTACAGCTCAGTTCTAAAAAGGTGAGAAAATAGAGGTTTGTTACCTAGACACTGATGAAACTCTAAATAGCGTTGCAGGCAGAGCTGTATAATGAGTACATATTAAAATGTCTTTGGTGTCTTCTGAGAGTGAAGAACATTACTTGTTACTCTGACCATAAACGTGTAACAATTGTGGTTTTGTAAAATAAGTTGAAACCTCCTGCAGTCTAAAATATAGAACAATGCAGATGACTAATTTGAATCAACGAGGTTGCACGTGGCATGTCACAGTGGGATTCCTAATGATCTTCTACAAGGATTCTGTTTGTCTAAGCTCCCATTTTCTATCCTGTGATGTGTGGATGTGAACTATGCTGAAAATAATATGAGGCTAATTACCAGCCTTGTCAATGGCAATTCATATACAATGATAAACCGTATTTCTAAAAAAAAAAAAAAAAGTAAAATTAAGCAACACATCCTTTCAGTAATAACGACACTGAAATAAAGACAGTTTCAGCCTTTGCTCATAGTTTCTTTGTTCCCAACAGCATTTTTCAGGGTGGATGTTAGCACAGGTGAGATTAAAATTAAGGAAAAAAAAGTAAACAACCCAACAAAATGATTAGAGCCTTAAAAAGTATCAGTCACAACACCATAAATCTTCGGACCAAAAATATGAGAAGGGATGTGAGAAAGGATGTAAGAAAGGTTTGTGGGAAGGATGTTTATTTTATTTGTTCTTTTTTATAAAGCTCTTCCCTTTTTTTCCTTCCCGCATTTATTCTGTGAAACAGTTAGAGAATATTGCAAAGGTCATGTCCTGTAGACACAGTTTCGGGTTTAAAAAACTATCTATCATTGCATTTTCATATAGTTAATCAACTTTTTTTTCCAGCTAAGTTTGACCACTATACAGCAATTATAAGTGAAACTGCAGCGCTTAAATCCTGATACTCCTTTCACAGACACTGAATAGCCAAGACTATTGAACGGGGCAAGAAAAAATATTTGGTAAACTGACAAAGGGTGATGCATGTTGTTTTAACTTCCCATATAATGTTCTCTGTCCTTGCAAACCATTTTATCCTTCCAGTTTAAATACATGCAAGACATCCAACGGTATTTACAATGTAAATGCTAAAGCGCACAGTAACAAGTCAAAGCTATTCTCGCCTTATTGACTTATATTTTCTGTTGGCTTCTTTTGTGATACGTGACTTTGGGAATGGGGAAAATATTACTCTTCTGCCATTTATATGTGTTTTGTCATCACTGTCTTGCACATACAATTGCAGATACAGGTATGCAGGTACACCTCCCTATATGGCATTCTGTCTACAGCTGCACACAGATACACACACATATATGCATATGCAGCTTTTCTAGTTAAAAAAACATATCAGTAGGTCAGAAGACTATGTATCGTATGAAGTATGACAGAATATTGTGTCAATTGTCACACCACTTTTGTGCAATGGAAAGCATTAGACATAAATAGCTGTATTACAAGCATTAGAGAATCTACCTTCTTGATATGCTATTGAATTAAAGTAGCTTCTTTTATAGTCAGTGCTTCTGTAGCATAAGTGAGTTTAGTGACAAAACAAAACAAGAGATAGAGCAATTGAAGCAGATGTTCCATGAAACTCTTACTATACAGAACACAAGGGTCTGGCATATAGCTCATCAGTAAAACATGAGAATGTACTTGAGTAGAAAAATCACAATCTGGTACCCACAGGCTATTGCCTGCATCTCATGTAAACTGATAAATTAAAGATGCTGCACCATTTTTCCTTGTCTTTCCTTTGTCAAATGCAATCATTTAAACATGCGTTTCGGTAGTGGAAAACTTAAAAAATAAGCAAACATACCAACATATACGCAGTTTGCTGAAGCACAGCCTTCTACAGACATTAGATTTTTTTTTATCATCTCTGTGTGTATTTTTTTTTAATCTGAAATAATATTGTTTATTTTGCCTGAGGATTTGCACTCGTAAAAGCAAATTTAAAAGTCTACCCACTCCACCCCCTCTATCCTTATTGGTGGTAGTGGGAGATGTTTTTATCTGGGGTTCTGCAGACTAAAAGATCCATTTATGGTCACTTGGTAAGGAAGCATTTTAAAAATTATGCAGGTATTAAATATACCCACCTAGAACCAGTAATAAAAAAAATTGTTATGCTATGTAAAATAAAAAGTGTTCTGAAAGTCAAAACAATCAAATAAAGAAAGCAGACTGTCCCCAGACATTTTGATAGACTGGAAAACAATGTAGTGAAAGTATAAGAATGTTCAATAGTGATGTATAAACACAATTTATGGTTTCTGAGAATTTGATTATATTTATACTCACAAAATCTCACCAGATCTAGGACAGTTTTAGTGTTCTGTGCTGACAGAGGTCAGACTTAACAACCACTGAGCAGAAACATGCAGCCTTAATTTGGTAAATGTTGAATATTTCAGTATAATAAAAATAACAATAAATATAAAAGATGAACAGGGTTTGATTTTTAAAAATTTAATCTTCTTTATAATTTTTCTTGTCTGATCTTTAGTCCTTGGAATTTTAGCTTTTGTGAAAGTGTTTTATGAATGCTTAATATTCTTTCCTTACTTGTCTCTGGCAATCTGATGCTAAGTGGGACAAAATGCAAACAGAGCATTGCCCATTAAAATTTTAATGCCACATCACAATTTTCTAATGGAGCTATCAGAATTGCAAAACAGTGTAACTCCACTGAAACTACTAATAAATCAGGTGCTAAGCAGCACCTCCTGCAAGTAGTGGAGTCCAGCCAAGTAATGGGAGACTTACAAGGACAATTGGTTTCTTTCATTTAAAAACTTATCACTGTCTTCTCAAAGTGCTCAAAAATTAATAGCTTACAACATCCCTTTATATTTTATGGCAAGATTTTAATTGGCGCACATTTGAAATCATAAGTATATTAAAAACCAGGAGAGAAATGTAATTTGAAGTACTGTAGCTTTAGTTGCAGTACAGAGCAGTATTACAGTGAAATAATTTGCACGTGTATACACTATGTAACATGTCCTACCATTCATTTAGTCCTTCTATGCTTTTGCTCTTATTATTGACATAACTAAAGAGGACGTTGAAGTATTTTCCTGCAGATAATTCCCTGAGTAATGTAGACGAGCCTGTATCTATTTCCTTAACAGTCAGATTGTCAGAGGTATGCCAGGTAGATTATTTTGTCTTTTGCCAATTTGGTGGACATCGTAATTAGGTTATGTGTTCCCCACTGCAGAAAAAGTAATCAGATCCTAAGATTTTGCAACTTCTCAGAAAACAGGGGGCAGAAGAAAAGTTTCTGAACCTTCTGAAGATTACAAATACATTATAAAGGCACTAGAATCCTTTTAAAGTGCAGTTATATCTGCATGAAGAGTGAGATAAACTCTTCCTAAGATCTCATTCTCAATGTCATTCTCAACTCCATACCCTCGATGTCAAGATGGCTTTGAGTGTTTATTTTGATGGAGCTATGGCATTTAGATTTGTTGTAGCCTTCGGCTCTCACTGTAAAGGCAATGATATTTTCACTCCGTGCTTGCCTAAGTGGATTAGGCTCCGCACTAAGACACATAACATATGAGCCAGGGCCTCTGCATCGCAGGGTCTTAGAGCTTGCTCTTCCAGGGTGAAAGCAGCAGAAGCCATCTCCCAGCTGTTACTTCTTCGGGGACAATCACACAGCTGCTCCCTGCAATGCCACCCGTGTATCTGCTCAACGCTTTCCCTCATAAAGCACCTGGATTTGATGTCTGCTTGAATAAGAGAGGCAATGCTGTTAATCCTTGCTTAACTGCAGTCCATTTTCCTCACAGTTACACTGCATATTGAATTTGTAAAACCGAGACTTGCCGGGAGCACCTACGAACATTTCCCAGGGGTGTCTGCAGGGACTGGAGCCTCCCACGCCCACGTTACGCAGCTGCCGGCCCCTTTTGCTCCTCATTCCTCTTGAATAGCACTTGTTTGCTTAGTAGTAGAAACTGAATCCACTTGGATAATAAAGTGCTCTTAGAACTTGCATTTTGAATATGACATTTTGCAAAAAAAAACGTTTCCATACCACGCACAGACATGGCTTTCTGGAAGGCTCTTTCAGGACAATTGCTCCAATTAATAAATACCAACTCACAGAAGTAACCTTCTACCAGAATGGGAGTTATCAATTCCATGAGTAGAAGTAAAGTATCCACAACACAAAATTGAAACAATTTTCATTTTACCTCTGAGAGAGTATAGTGGGATATATACTTAATTAGTGAGCGCTCGTCATCTTTGAGGGCCTGGGCTTAAGTCATGGTTGGGTCACAAATAAGAATATGTTCAGTGGCCTCATCTAAGTTTTCAGCTAGCCCTTTCACAAAGCTACCACAACCTGACGTGGTGAACAATCTCTGCTCAAGGCCCATGACTAGAATAGCAAGGGTGCTGCAGGTCAGAACTGAGATGTATTGAAAGGGATGTGTGGAGAAGCTTAGTCCCTCACTTTCATGAGCACTAAATTCACTCAAGATTTTAATAATAAAAAATGCAGGGTTGTCTGACAACATTCATTTTTTTTTCATGAGCCTGTCTTCTCAAATTCCCTGACTAATGCTGCACATAGTGACACAGCCAGTGTCACTCATGACAGCATTTACCTGCATTGCAACAACATGACTTGCCTGTCAACCTTAAATGTTTGACAAACTGCCTTTTTTTTTTTTTTTTTTCAAAANTGATGTGTTTTTTTTTTAAAAGGGCAGGCATAAGGGCTGTCTGTTTTGCAGTTCTGGCTGCATTGCAGATGACCACGCTGTGGACCAAAACAAGCAAAAGACTGCGAAATGACTTCCAGTAGTTTTGTTACTAGCTGACTCCTTCTCTCCATTTCCTTTCACTACCTACTTCTCCTGCACCCAAAATGTCTGCAGATACTTATCCTGTAAAACATAGAGACGTAGGCTATATATATATTATATATGCAGTAAAAACAAGAAAAAAATAATTAAATGCTACACACGGAATAAATAAATTAATACCATGAATAATGAAATTGATGCATCTTCATCTGGGGCCTGAAAGAACTAGGAAAAGTGGGTTTCCCTTTAAGGACTGTATGTCACCAAACCCAGCACAACTTTCATTAACAAAGAAGTGGTTCCATTAAAAAAAAATGGAGTTGGTACTTTGTCTAGCCACTTTTGTAATAAAAGCATGCAAAATGGTAGCCATCAAGTGAAATGTGCTGTTGTTAACAATATCAAATATGCTGATGGGCATCACAATATACTTTCTGAATACCTTCCTTTATTATTTGGTATGATGAGAGCTCTCCTACTTGTTTTACTCTCCTATAACTACCAAGCAGATATGTGCTAGGCACAAAAGAATTTGTGATGATCTCATTTCTTCCTTTGGAGGTAACGCTGGGCTCTTCAGGTAGCTTGCTGTTGAACAAGATTTCACATCTTTACTCTAGCAGACAGGCGTTCTCACTTTCATGTTATCTCCTGCATCTTTCAGCTTTAATGTGCTTTCCTGAATACAACCACCTACAGAAACTGTTATGTTTATTTAATCAGCTTGGGAGTAAAACTGGATTGCTAGAAAGCATAAATTGGCACCACCTCATCTCAAAGAAAGGCTGGACAAGCTGAGGATGTGCTGGACTAAGGAAGACTGTTCAGTTTGAGTTTGGAATGGCAGGAACAGGAATACCATTAACATTAACCTAATTTGCCTGCAGCAAAATTACCCTGTAGTATTTCAGACCTAAAAAAAAATTGATATAGGGAAAATAACATCGACAGTTAATCATTAACAGCTTCAACTTTCCCTGAATAATAATATATGACCCTTTTGATTTTAGTAGCAGGGGAGCAGAATCCCTGGCCCAACAGTTTCTTTCAGTCCTATAAATGAAATGTTTATTGTATGTCACTCAATCATCAATTTCATTTAGTCAAATAATGAAAACGTGGATTTGGGATCAATTCTAAAACTCCAGATTTATCTGCAATGAATTCTTTGGCCAGCTTTACAACCACATGTGCATATATACCATAAATCAACATAACATAAATATACACATAAGCCTGGAAAACGCAATGCCAGTGAAGCATATTGCTTTTGTTGAGTCCTGCTTAACGTGTAATCTGTATTATCTATTCCTTCCCTTGTAAGTAGGCTTGTTTGAATTTTAGGTGAAAGTCTTTGATTATTTAATGATATTCTCTATAGGTTTTGCCCTGGGAATGCATACACCTGAGGTGGGTTTTTTTATAATAAAAAAAGTTTTAGAAAAAATCCAATTATCTAAACTGCTGGGTACACAGAGAAGAAAGTATAGATTTGACCCGTAAAATCAGAAACTGCAGCACAGTTCTGCTTTTCCCCAAATTCAGCCATGCTTCAGAAGATCTGTACTGTGTACCTTCTACGAGGCCAAGAACATATTCACAATTTTAGAAAGAAGTAACATCAGAACAGCAGACATTGGATGAGACATGAGACTGTCAAATCAATGGCCCTGGATTTGGATTTTGTCCTTGCCAAATTCTTAGTGATTATGTACGTTCCCTCACAAAGTGTTTAGCTTTATTTCACTGGAACATCAGAGCTCATTTCAGACTGCATAACAGGATGTCATAAACTGTGCTACACTGGAGAAGAATTCCTCCTGCTTTCAGTTGTCAGTGCTGGGATCACTCAAAAGCAGCTGGAATGCCTGATTAATCACATCACCGGGCCTCACATGTGGTTCCTTAGAGGCAGACAGATAATAGCTCTATATTATAAATAAAAGAGTGCTGCTTTGCCCATTGTCTTAATCACATGGATTACTTGATAGGGACCATCAAGTGTAGATCGTGGCATCTGGAGTATCCACAGTTAAAACCACTTTAAGTACATGATGACACCTTGAGAGACTGACTACAAAATGCGATCTTCCATTTCAGTTGTTCATTCTGGTCAAGTCAGCCAGAATGGGATCTGCCCACTTACACAGCTGAAAGTATTCTTCAGAAGCAGTCATTCAGTGCAGTGGGAGAAAGAAGAGATGTTTAGTAATTTAAAGCTTACACTAATTTAGATTCCAATGAGTCATTGGACCTGCTTAGCTACTTGTCTAGAGGGTGAATAATTTTACTTTGAATTTTTATACTTTGCTTTTCCTCAGAACTAATAGACAAGTTTTCCCGTGAAAACTGGAAGAACAACCCTATTCTAAGGATGGGTTCATATTTTTTCTCTTTCCTTTCAAGACTAATGTCAGCTCAGCATATTTCTGCTTTTCACTGTCCCTTTATTTTTTCTTAGCTTTCAAAAGCATACATTTGCTAGGCAAAATAAGGGGAGAGTACACGTGTTTAACATTGTGTTAAGTTTCAGCAGTGGTTTTGTCAGCTAGACATCACGTGTTTCTTCAGGAAAGACTTCAAAGAATGACACAAATGCAAGTAATGGAAGCAGACAGGTTTGCTAATGACAGACATTTCATGCAGGATTCATGTCTTTTTTAACATCCTGTTCTCAGACCTGAAGTGCAGAAGATCTCTGACAAAGTCACACTATGGCCTCTAAATCAGCTTACAGAGTGTGCCTGTGTCAACCAGTCTGAAAGTATAAATAAAGGTACAAGATGTCTATTCTATAAGTAAAAAAAAAAAAAAAAGAAACAAGCACACAGCAAAGAATAAATGGAGAAGAGTACATTGCAACTCTATACAGAAAGCTCAGCCCATCTGAGGATGTCTGTTTCCTGTTTTTCCTCAGAATTTAAAAGTTATACCTCAAGTTATCTGGCAGAAATACTGCAATATCAGGCACTGTTATGTTCGACCTTAGTGCAAAGCCTCTGCTGGCAGTTTCTCCAGTTTTCTCTTTCTGTAGAGGAACACTGTAAATTCTGCCTGCAGATGCAGTCCTGCTAGAAATCACAGGACCATTGGTTGTTAGATCATTATTATCTTCAGAAGTCCCGCAAAGTTGATCTGATGAACCAGAAAGTACTGCCTTTGGTAAAAGCCGCAGAGGTTCATTTCTGCAAAGCTGACTGAGAGTGTTCACTTACATGTGCAGGTTCTGCTGAAGAGTAACTTTTTCACATGCTCTCTAGCTGAGAGTGTAACAAACACTAGGGTGTGCCAAGGCATGTGCCACAGTCTGTCTTACGAACGTACAGCTTCATCACTCAAGAAGCTTTATGTTTCTTTAACTTATTACTTATCATTCACAGTCATCAAAATCCTTCATATATTTCTTTTTTAACCAAGACATTGTCAGACCACAGCAAAGCAGGCACAGTTAAGCATCCTTTCATCAACAAGGCTACCCAATGCCGCTACCATTCAAAAGAAATGCTGACAAACTCCCGTGCAGGCAGTAACAAACCTCCCAAAAGGAGAAAGCTTCTTTATAAAGCCCTAGAGGTGAACCAGAAAGGTACTGTCCCTCCTAAAGTCACACAAATTTATCTGGGAAGGAGCCACAAAGGTTTAAACCCTGACCATCTTTAACACTGGACAATGGGGTGGTCTCATGTATCTCGTTACTTGTTATTCATGCAATACATCTGAACATTTCTCTATACCATTCAATACCCTCTGTAATAACCTGTGCATATTACTCCATGTTCTGCTGAAAGGTAATGAATTTAAAACTAACTAAAATAAATACTTTTACTGAACACATTGCCTTTTTTTTTAATAATTAAAAAAATAAATATGGAGACCTGATTTTTTTTTTCCTGTGCACCATCCATTATTTGATATGTAACTGTCATGTTCCGACATATTTTTTCTCTCCCTAAATGTAACTGCACTCATCATTTTACTCTTTCACATTCAAATCTTTGCAGGACTGATCATTCTTGTCGCTTGTTTTTGGACTGCTTCAATTTCTTTGTCTTTTTTCTTTTTGAATTGGGTAGCCAGAACTGAACAAGGCACTCAAGGGGGAACAGGCCATCACCACACATAAACACAGAATGTTCTGCATGCAGGTGTACATAAAGGCAAATTCTTCATTTTTTTCTTAATGAAAATGAGCTAAAGCAAGGCAACTTTAAAGGGTTACGTGCAGAGTAAGGAAGTAAAATGAGGCTTGGAGGTAAAGCAGTGAAAGCTAAAAACATCTACAGATAACAACAGGGTCACCTAATCAGATTAAATTTTAAGAGCAAAACTGATGAAAACCAACTGGCCTGTGCATTAGGTGGCCCTGAGTTTCCTGTGAAAGGCAAAACTGGGATGTCAAAGCCCACAAGAAGGAGAAGAGTTCTCAAGAGACCATTTTCACAGATATGAAAAAGGGCAATAAGCAGTTCATCCACACAAAAGGTTTCTGTACTTTCAGCTGTGGATCAATATTGCCCCCTGTTACAAACAGAGGTACTGTAAGTAAAGGAGCAAACACATGATTTCATGATTGCTGTTTTCTCTGGGTGCTTGTGAACCAAGATCAGCTTGTCACCTGAAATATATTTATGAAAAAGATTTCTGAGGAGGGCCACCAGAGAGAAAGAAATCACATTTGAGTACATTGGCAAAGGGAGACAAGACTCATAGTTAAACACATTTAGCCGTAGTACAATACAATGGTCAAACAGTTGAACATCCACTGCATAAGCATGTTTTTTCCCCAGGTAAGTATCTGCAAGAGGCTCAGAAAAAGGCAAAGATCCAATTATAGGTCTGAAACAAAAGTGATCAAGTAGCTGAATACCACCACAAGAAAAGGACTTTCTCAACAACCTTAGAATGCAAGTCAAGTGCAGATCAGGTGTGAAAATCCCTGCTTTATGGGGAGAATGCAACCTGACCCTCTATTCTTCCTGGAAGCCTACCTAAGTTAGGGCTTATCTCCCTTTTTTGCCAACATAACTTTTGGCATAGCCGCGAAGTGACCCCTAACCAACATAGCTCTGCCAGCAGAAATTCCTAGGATGTGTGCACTTACACTAACAAAACGGTGTTATTGCTGTCAGTATTTGCTCTGCTGAAAAACAAAGCAGGTTTAAAACAAACAAATGGGAGTACTTTTTATATAATACATAATTAAATTGCAAACCTACTGCCTACAGGATCAGGCAGAGGACAAAACTTTATCTGGATTTAAAAAAGCATTAGGCAAATTCATAGAGGAGATGTACATCATTGGTTATTAAACATGAAAGCCCAGATGCAACCTCTGGCTCAGAAAAAAAAAAAAAAACACTAAAATGCTGATTGCTGGGAGCTGGAAAATTATACCATGGGAAGGATCACTCTATAGCTGCCTTATTTTTTCTATTCTTTCCCTAAGGGTCAATGTTAGAGCTAGGAGACTTCGGTCCTTTGATCTAAGCTCCCAAGCAGGTCACAGAAGTAATAATTCCTATAAACCCTCAGTGAAAATAAACATGAATACTCCAAGTCCAAAAGGAGTCTTGCCTTATTCAAATATTATTTGGTCCTTATGGCCTTTCAAATATTGCAGCCTACTAATAGTCATGAAAATTTCCACGTACCTCACGTGTTATAAGCTTTGGAGGGACCACACTTAGTTTCCAGGTCCCCCAGATCTACCAAAGAAAGCAAAGGGAAGAGGGATTTGACCAAATACACAATTTTTCAATGAATCTTTGCCTCTCTGTCATTGTCTTGGTAATTTACTCTAGGTAGGATCCCTCCATTTCTATAAGAACAGAATATAAGAAATGCTCTACTAGGTCAGACCAAAGTCTGGGTCTATCTAACCTAACTGTCTGTCTTCCATGGCTCAGTCTTTTACCAGCTGGTGGTCATTCAGCCATACTGTTCCTTTGGCAGATACATAAGAAGTATTGTCTAAGGAGGATACCTGACCAGTTTCTTGCTGTCAGATCCTAAACAGAAGCAGAGTATAACAAAGGACTCTATTCTTACCATCCCTGCTCCTTCCCTGCTGACCACATTATTTACTCATCATTATATAAAACTATCTCAACCAGTTGAGATTGTTAGCATTAGAAACAATAAGTAAAAGTGAAAGAAGAAACCAAGAAGCAGCAATCAATTCGTACTCCTGCCCCTTCCAAAGTCAGGCATTACCATGCTGACACATATAACTCCTAGAGGATTGTAAATACCTCGGTCTTCCCTGAAGCAGTATGTTTATAGCAATGAACAAAGAAGTTGGCACCTAAATCTGTGACATCGCACTCTCCACAAGGCATATCCTCTGTGTGATATGTTAGCACATCAGAGGAAAGAGGGGACAGGGCTGTGATCCCTGATAACTCAAAGACTTTTGGCCCTGATACTATTACTTGGTTGTTGAATTCATATTATACCTTTTTGATGATGTTTAAAAGGCGCTGTAGTACAATAATTTCCTATAAACTGAAAACAAATAGTAAATACAATGGACAGATGACAGGAGTTGCTCCCATGAAAGTTTATGAAATATTTATATAAAATCTTGTAACCTTCAGCAGAGGCCAAGTTTGTTATCAGAACTAACAGGATATTTTCAGGCAAATAATTCCTTTCATCAGCCTTCTAAAGAAACAGAATGGAAACTTTAAGAATGAGACTTTGAAAAATTCAGTATGAGCCCAGGCAACATACTGTAAAGGTCTTCCCATTACCTCTCTGCTTCATTTCTTTGCAAGGAAAAGACAGGTGCTAATAACATACCTTGCCTCTCTCAAAAACAATTTGTACTAGAACAGAAATGGTGCAAGGATTTCTTTCCACTGAAACATGGTGTCACCCCTGGTGTTACAGATAACAATATAAGTTACTTTTATTTAAGTTTACCTGATGAATAAATCATTCTCTTGCCTTCCCAATGTATACCTTTAAAATTTTCTCAGCACCTCTGTTTCTACATTGCCATACTCCTCCTATACTGTTTTATCTAGAAAGTTATTAATGAAGTACATATAATACAGTAAAACACGTGTAGATACACAGATCACACCTGTGTATGGAGTGATATGTTCCCTTTTCTTCTCGTTTCTCCAATTAGCCTCTGATAATGTGAGCAGGCTAACATGATTACAGGTAATGAACCAATTACTATTTCTACAGTCATGCTGAACTGTTTTTCCTTTGACTTAATTATGTTTAAAAATAACAAGTTTTCATTATGCGTTTTATTGATGATCACGTTTACACCCCAAGTCAGCTAATCAGCCGTGAGCACATAACAATATGATTTGAATGCTCTTTGCTCATGTGACTGCATTTTTAAACTTAGCAAAGCGACAAGCAGAAATATCTGTAGTTATAACTTATGGACAGAGTCCAACCCTAGAAGGACACGAATCCTGTGGTACTCCTCACAGTGCATGTGGACATACACTGCATATGCCTTTGTGTATCACTAAGCCTTTGTATCAACAGAGTCAATACAGGGAAGAGAGGAACAAGAAAGAGGTTACAGAGGCAGTGCAAGACTAAGTTGGCTTGGTAGCACTGTCGCCCTGATTAAATCTCCAGAAGCTTACTCCACCCTGCAGGGGTTTTTGGTTAGGCCTTTCTCCCTTGTGAGCTCTCCTGGCAAGGATTCTGAAGCAATTACGTATAGATATATTTATCTTGCAGCCTGTCCTGGTGCAAGAAGGCAACACTAATCCACCTGAGCAAAGCTGAGGACAATACAGCCTCAGCGACACTTGGTGCCACCTGGTCGGAGATGGTTTCAGATAGCGAAAACAGCCTCATGTGGACATTTATTTTTTTTCCAGGACTCACAAGATGCAGAATGTCAGTGCTTTGCTCCAGTCTTGGAAATCGTGGTTCCTGCTCCTGTTCACACTCCTCACATTGCAAGAGCAGCAAAAATCCCCAGGGGCTCTTCTGTTCCTGGAGCTGTGCCGTGAAAGTGGAACAGCGCAGAGACAATTTTGGCCCCTGGTTTTAACTGAATGCAACAAGGAGGGTTTAGGTAAAGAATAAGGATTCAGGTCTAAAGCAAATCAGGATATTTAGGTAGTCAGCTAAAACTTTTACAACTAAAGAGCTTCACTTTTCTAGCGCAGGCAGACGAGGTAAGTTTATATGAAACTGCAGAAGTCACAGTTGCCTCTTTCAAATACACTAAGGTCAGGTCCTGCCTATGTTTTCTGTAGCAGCCAAATGGCTAAACCACTTCCCAGTAAAGTAAAACACGTTTCTTACTTACCTTCCAGGGAACTAGCCTAACTTCCCATGAGGTGGTGGAAACGCTCGCCATTCTTCCCAGTATGGTTTCACAGATGGGCAGAAAAACTTAGGCTTACCAGCAGACATGCGGAAGGCTCATGGTTCTTCAGCGTGGCAGTGACAGACAGGGGTAAATATCATCCTATTTTCCATTCTTTATTCCAAACACATTTTAATATTTTTTTCTCATTGACTGATCATTTTAAAGAGGAAAGAGTAACACTCTACTCAATTATTTTAAAGAAATTGAGCTATCGTCAGAAGAGATTTAAAAATTCATTTAAGGTATTTCCCTTTGGCCTATGAACCCAGGTGGGAGGCTTTAAAACTGTCCTAGGAGTTGCTCTTTCAGCTTGTTGGCTGTTTTGGATCTTTTTGTGAGATGCTTAAATCTTCCTTTAAGCACGGATGCTTGCTGTACTTGGTAACTTAAGATTTTGGACTGCATTCGAGGAGCCAGATGCCTCAGAGTTAGGTACTGAAGCACTTTACTTTTAGGCACTTATGTTCTTAATTAGATCCAGCCCTTTAAACTATGAACATCACAGAAAAGTCTCTCTGCATTAAGAAGAAGTTATATTAAGCCATAGAAAAATGTTAAATTTTAATGCGATAGAGCACTCAAACTTGGTTCTTACCAGTGAGAATCTCATTTACAAAATGGCTGCTAATGAAATCTCAGAGAAAATATGTTGGCTTCAAAGCAAAATTAAAATAAAGACAAATGACTGAGGAATTATTGTTTTCAATAAGTTCTTTTTTCATCTGTTAATTACAGGGTAAGAAAGTGATTCGAATATCTTATTATCTCGCTCTCCTTTTCCTGCCAGGAGTTTATAAACGGTGTGAAAATGGAGGGGGATAGTAATAATTTCGTTTATGTTTTAAAGAAAATAATCGGGTTAGCCAGCATTTAATACCTAGAGCCTGAGGATTCCATTTGCATGACTTTGAAGGACAAATACAATATTATCAGTTATGTCAGTGAAAGGAAAGATGGGGCCTTGAGCAGATGTATTTATTTATATATAGACAAAAAATCATCTGATCAGAGAAAGAATTGACACAGGAGAGAAACCCATTGGGATACAGGCAGAGATATTCTTTTTGTTATGACTAGTGCTGTTATTCAGATTTGACAGAACCAGAGTTTTCTGCCATGAGGTTTAACATTCTTTTACATAAAATCTGGGCATGGAAGGAACCCCTCAAAAACTAGATCAACAGTTTCTAAAAACATTTCAGTATCCCAGGTAAAATCTCCTGAAATAATTTAATTATTACTGTGGTTGAAATGTTTGCAGGTTGCAAACTCCCAGCATACTTTAACGGAACATAAACACATCTTCTGTGCTCAGGGATTAAAACCAGAGAGAACAAAGATATCCATTGTGGTAAATGCTACTAAAAAGAATTCAGTGTTCAATACATTATAAAGCAGGAGATAAATTCCTCATGTTTTTCAGTGGCAGTGGATGCCGAGGACTGATGCCATGTGATGTTTCTGCATTCACCTAGAGCGCATGGACCCGTGGTAGTGCAGTTTTGCTGAGACTCCTCTGGAGAGTCTCTGGGAGACTCAGCTCCTCCCAGAGGGTGCTGCAGCCCGAGCATCAGTACTGAGTTTTCTCAGGACATCATTCCCGTACTTTGGGCTCTGCCATGGATGCCCATTAAATCTTAGTATTACCTATAAAATTGCACTGCTGACCTTCAAAGCGATGCACCAATTTAGGCCTGCTTACCTCACAGACCTCCTGTCTAAGTATTTGCTTAGTCATTCCCTGAGGTCCTACCCTGCTGGTCTCCTGTCAAATCCTACATATAAAGCAAGAGCCTTTAGCTCTCGCCCTTTCAGCATCTCTGCTCCTCTGACATGGAAGTTGTTGCTGGTGAAGATTCATGAATCAGAAGGTTTTTTCCTGCCTGTTTAGCAAACACCCGTTAAGTCTTATCTGTTCTCTTCAGTTTCTACTCAGCGTGCCTTAATAAAAATTCTGCGGGCTGTCAGTCCTTACTTTGAACAGTGATAGTTAGGATTTATTTTTAAATATAAACAGCCAGGAGGAGTTTGGAGGTGCTAAGCAGTCAGAGAGCCTGATGAATAATGCGTGTCATTCCCAGCTCAACCCCAAAGCAGCCACTTCTGGACTACTCGTTGGAGCCACAGGAATGGGCAAGCCAGCAAGGACACACCAAGGTTCCCTGAGACCCCCCGGCCCCCCGGGCAGCTAGCCCACGTCAGCTGGCAGCCCCTGCAATCTCTCACCAGCCTCCTGGGCTGTGAGATGGGCCCGAACTGTCACAAAGCGCCAGGCGGGACTCTGGCAGACATCCTGCTGTAGCTCTCATTTCACGGAGCCAATTAGGCAGGCTGGAGAGCGTCGTTATCAGCAAGGCATGTGATGCTACGGGTCAAAAGGGAGACACATTTAAAAAGCTGTTATTTCTCAGTCCACAACAGTCGGAGAAATACTTTAAAATAACGGAGCCTGTACCCAAACCAAAGGGTTTTAAGCAGTCCTGTTTTCTTTTGCACCAAACTAAATATCAACCTTCTGCTATCCAGTTACTCTATCCGAGCAGCAAGTAGGAAAAAACACCACCAGTGAGGTGGTAATTCCTTAATCTCTTATGGCCATTTCACAAGCGAATGTCCCAGGTCAGTATTTCGTAGAGACTTTCCTCCTGTGACTGAGATCAGCTTTTAAGCAGTTGAGAAGTTTCCTTGAAACTGCTCCCATTCCTCTCTAAGTCTCTTTGTCTTCCCTCACTCTGGGTAGAAGTAGTTTGCATCTCTCCCCAGGGGTCCTCCTCATCCCCAGTGTTTCCCACCAGACTGTGATTGAAGGACTGACTTCAAAGAACTCCCATATATGTCCTGAATATGGTAAGTGGGTTTATCTGAGATCACTGTCTGCACCTCCTGCATATGGGCAAGCTGCAGCTCAGATTTAACGCTTTGAGTGCAGAAAGGCAGCGCATGAGTAGAAAGAGGCACATAGAGCTCGTGATCATAGAAATTATGCCAAAGCCTGCCACCTTCTCCGTGGCAGCTTTGCTCACTCTTCCAGAGGCTGGCCACCCACCAGAGGAGCAGGCAAAGCAAATGGGGGAAAATCCATCATGCAGAACGTATATCATGCCCTTGAAGAAATTTAGCACAAAGTGATTTCTGCCTGAAAATTAAAATGTTGACAACACAGCCACTTTGGGCATCACTTGTCCTAGGATCTAAGAGGAGGGGGATAACACGCATTCTCCACATGTGTGGATTTGAGCTGTAATTCTGCACAATAAGGGACTTGGCCTTAGGGCTGATATGCAGTCTATTCTTACACTCTTATTTATCACGTACACCAGCCTGAACTATGCCAAAATACAGATTTTCGGGTGTACTCTGAACCTTTTTTTTTTGGTTGGTTGGTTTTGTCTTTTGGCTTTTATTGTTTATTTTTCTCTGAGCTTGTTGTTAACAAGGAGCCATGAACTTCTGTGTCAGTAGAACAGAGACATGATACTATATAGATACTATATAGCAGCACTTGGAAAGGCCGTGTTGACACAGAAAGGACAGGGGCTGCTTAAGTCACCCTGTCTATGATATGCCTCATGTTATGGAGCCCTGGCTTCAGACTGATTCTCCTGGACTAGTCTGGGGGCTGATCTGGGACCTATACCGCAGGCAATCCATCCCAAAACCACTAGAGAGAGTTTGGCACAGCAAGCAAAATATCAGAGGTTTCTTCTTCCTTTGACTTTCCAAACCCTCTTCCCACAGACTTTCAAGCAGAAAAGAACCAGAGTACTGCAGCCTTTTAATTTAACCAAATTGGATTCCAAGTCGGTGCCTTCATTTTATTGAGATGCCTACTACATTTTGGGTGCCATGCATATTGTATATTTTAACACCACAACAATAATAAGAGCTGAGCAAATAATTTGCAGTGAATAACTTGAAGAATTTCATGTCTTCTCTCATTCACAATTTGTCTGGAAGCAGCTAACAATGTTCTTGGATCTGTTGATCATTCAGAGTTATTCTACCCATTATTTTAGTGACTTAATTTCAAGTCCACAGATTGTGTGTGAACTGTTTGTTGTAAGTATGGGGAAAATGTTAATTCTGAGCTGCCATAGATATTTCAGATTGTAGGCGGAGATCACACAATCTACATAAATATTAATCTTGCAAAGTCCCTGAATTGTGATGCCTTTTGGGTAAGGATCTATCATCAAGTAAACCTTGTGATATTCTGCTATGCTGGCATTACTTGACCGTTGTGGCACAAGCTGGGGGTGGAGCGGGAAATTCTGTTCAAAACTTTCACGTGCACTAGCTTTCCACTAGCATTTAGTCTTAGTTTCTCATGAATAAATAAACATTTATGAATAAACAAATACTAAAGTAGGTGGGTATTATTTACTAAATTTGTGATTCAAGATGAAAAATGTCCCTGATTTATGCTGACATACAGGCGGAAGGCTTTTAGAAAAATGGTCTTTTTATGTGGAGATTAAATATAGGTACTGGGAAAACCCTTTTTTGTATATACAAGGCTTGGTCGCATGGTTAACATCTGGAATGTATTCATTTCTTCTATAAACTACATATGACTCCCTTTCTACTGCATTCCTCAAGCAGCAAGCTACATAGATGTATTAATATTAACATGCCTTTGATTCACTTCTCCCCATTTTACAGTCTGCTGCCATATGCCAACAGCATGTCACTGGGCATGATGTAAGCAAGTCTGCCCCAGGAAATTCAGAAAGACTATTTTACTAGAAACTGGGCCTAAGAAGACCACAATTTAATTTTATACCATTTGTTAAGCTGAAAAATATGAAAAGAACTTTGGCTCTGCACTACCTTTCTACTCCTGCAGTGGCAGAAAGTGCAAAGAGCTTGCTCAAACCTGCAGCTGAGACTTCCCAAAGCAAAAAGAAACCCCAAGATGTAGTAAACTGGATGCAGATAGCCTTACACCTACCAGTTCCTCCTCCTGGACAGGGGTAGAAAGTAGAATAGTGTGCCGGTGGGAGAAGCCTTGCTCGGGGTACCTCACCCTGTCCACCTCTACCAGAGTGAGCAGGGACAACATTTGGTCACTGTTTTACAACTACCTCTGCTGCTTAGGTGTTGGCAACACCCCTGGCATGGTTTTGGACCCTGCTGACTAGTACTTTCTTAGAAAAAGCTATTCAGGGCAAAAACCTGGGAGGGTTTTGTTCAGTGGCGTGGAGGGAAAGGTAGCCATGGCTTTTGCCATCAAGGCCAGGGAGGGGCTCCAGCCCCCTGTACTGGTATAGCTGTATCCTTATAACTACAGCACTTTGTGGACATTTTAGCTTGTGTTTGCTCCAGAAGAGGGAAATATACCTCCACCCTCTGCCAGATATGATCTTATGATAGCTGTAGCTCTGGCCTTTGTTTTTAGATTGGTCCTCTCCACCACGACCTGTTACCCAATACTTAATAATTGCTCTATACCTTTACCTATAATCCAGTAGATGGACTCAGAATTTGAAATCGTGTGCCTGTTATGGCCAGGTATGCTGAATACAGAGAAAACCATGAATGTCTCATTACTATTCATTAAGGAAACTGAAAATTTTCAAAATTTTAATGTTTTTAAATAATGCAGAACAATATGAACTTCGCAAACAGCGTAAGAGGCTGGGTACCTTGAAGTTTCATAAACAAATCCTACCAACAGATCTTACCAGCTGTTGGGAGTGAACAAAAGCAGGTATTGCGTGGTTGCTCTTAATGTTCAATGAAGAAACGATTTGCTGTTTTCACTGGTGAGGTGTTTCCTTCTGAGACACACCATCAAGACAGATGGCATGAATCGCAACTAATTCTAAGTAGCTCCACTAAAAAGTCAGTTTCTGCCAGGACATTGAATCTCATTTGTTTTCCTCTTCTAGAATGGGGTCATCTGCAATACTGTGCTGATTTTGGGGCACTGCATTGTTAAGAAGATTGGAATGAATCTGAAAGAAAGGTCGTAAGTCTAGGAAATATGCTGGAAAAGGAAAGAATACATAAGTTGGAGTTATTTTGCTCAGAACAGAAGGCAGAGTGTGATATCTCCATCATTAAAAGCTTTTAAGAGTAGGCTGGAAAAAAACATCTGTCAGAAATGACACGGCTGTAGATAATCCTGTCGTGTGTAGGGGAATAGATTGGATGACTTCCCAAGAGGTTTTTCAGCTGTAAGGTTCTATTACAGACCAGATCCACTGTCTGTTGTCAAGTGATACTTTGGGTTTGGGGAAAACCTGGCAATATGGAGAAGCTTGCTCAGCCCCAAGTATCCTTACATCACATAATGGATGCTGAAGTTGTATTACTCCACGTGACTGCCCTGGTTGAGAAAGGAAGGACAGTACAGCTGGGAAGAGGTTTTTCATACAGCGTAATTTATCTCAAAGTACAAAAAGGCATAGGAATGTAAAAATAACATATAGAGGAGTCTTGATTTCTGGGAAACTCAGCATAATACTTGAGGATCACTTTATGAGATAGTGGAGAATATTCAGAAGCTTTTTCTTACTTCTATTCTTTAAAAATATTTCTTTTGATTTAGAGAACAGAATTTTGACCTGACACCTGTGATCTGAGTTACAATGGAGTATGTAATTATGTGAACACTTAATGTAGCACATGTAAGGATATTATACCATTTGTTCCACCATCTTACACACAAGCTTACAACAGCTTGTAATTTAAAAAAAAAAAAATTATAAATAGACATTTGCCTTATTTTCATTTCCATAATGGTACAGTACAGCTTTACTGACTTATAGCATCTTATATGACAAGCTTTGCTTCTTTTAAGCTATGTATTTTAATTTTCTAAGCAGTTTAGGTATTTTATTTTCAAACAGCAGCTGTGTTTTCCCCAGGTATTTTCAGTGATTACACAGACAAACAAAATAGATCCCTAATTTAGCTGTTAATTTTTGACACTACATTATTACAAACTGTGACCCTGATTCAGTTTAAATTGCTGACTGTTTTTCATTTAGGTCATAGCTACAGATACTGTTATTTTCTCTCTCTCACAAACATACATACTACCATACGGAGCACATTTGCCATGTGTGTATTCAAAGCCCTCAACCTACGTTATACGTCCGTGTGCAGCGTTGTGTGAGCTCTAGGCTAGCCAGAACAACAGCAGTGCCTGGTGGAGGCATCCCAGAGTTAAAACTACTCTGGATGGAGGCAGTGCTATCCAAAATCAATATGGGCTACAAAAGTGGTGTGTTTGTGTCATCTGCACTTCGCTTATTAACTTTTAACCTGTCATAATATCTCGGTCCTTTCTGCTTCCATGCAACAACTTGTTTATCTGTTACTCCATTTATTGCTCTTTGGATTTTTTAAGTAAATGTTGGAGTAACAAAAGAAAAAAAAAAAAGGACAAAAAAAGGTGAAAGGATCAGATTCTTTCTTATTCTTCATGTTTGACTGAGAAGCAGAGGACAAAGAAGAATTTTAGGCACCTTATCACTCTCCTGCCATTGTGCCAGCCTTACCCCAGGGAGAACTCCAGCGCTGATGAGTAAGAGTAAGAGATTTTTCTGGTGAGTGTAAATCTTCTGAGCACAGTCAGATTCTGGTTGCACTCCTAGTTCCCAGGCACTGGAAGGAGATGGCATACAAGCCAGAACATCTGCCCTTAGTCATTGGAGATTTATCAGATAATCTTCAGGGATCAGACGTGTTTGTTGCTCAGCTGCTTTTTGCCACCAGAGCTCCTGGAATTGACCCCTGGTCTAATAAAAGCAGGGGGAGGGGATTACTCTAAATTTGAAGTAAACCAAAAACAGGCTTCCTGCGACATGTAATTTGTAAGAATGCAGCAAAGACTCCAAGAAGCACAAGCTGCATCACCACCCCCACCACAAAATTAAAGCATTGTCGTTAACTATGCACAGAGCCCACTGAACTCAAAGCAGCTTTCCAAAAACAAACCATTCCTTTCTTAAGCAATCACTGCAAATTGCAAAAGCAACAAATGTTTTAGCCACAAATGAAGGAGCCACTGCCTGTCCACAAAGTTTCTTATGAAATTTCCCACTTACTAAGGAAACGTATTAAGACATTTGCTAGTGTTAAATTGGTGAAAGATCTGTGCTTTCTAGGAGATACTGAAATTTTCTTTCTCTGGATGCAGACATAGGTTGAAGATAATGAAGGAAAACCACACATTCCAGCTGTCAGAAAGTGGGGTTTTTTTCTCCATAATGGAATTGGTGAGCAGCAGTGCCCTTGAGAAGTAGAATTAAAAAGAAGAAAAAAAAGAAGCAGCAGCATTCATTTTGGTTATCGATGAGGGAAGAGACACAGAGGACACCATAAGAAAAGTAGTACCACAGAAAGGTGCCTGAAAGGAAATACACCAAATGCAGACAGATTATGATGAAAAATCCTTACTACAACATAGGATTTATTTTCTGAAGGAAGAGATTGCCTGGGACAGACCTCATTAGTGTGATGAGAACCTTTTTAAGATAGATCTTGAAGAGGGATTTGTTCTCTCACTAAGTCAAAAAGCTACCATTCTGACTTTTCTGGATTATCCTCCTTCTGGTGTCAGGTTAAAGGAACAAAGACACTACAGACTCCTTGCTGTAAATGGTCTCTTTATGTTTAGCTGCATTCTGGTAAAAAAACACCACCTCACAGGTGAACACAGTTCCTGGGGACTGAAGGCAGCTCACAGGAGCTCTATAAGGCTTGAGGGTGTGAGGTGTAACTGTGCAGGAGTGCCTTCTCTGTTTCCAGGCTGGCTTTGCATTCAAGATCAGACAGAAAACACTCAGAAGAGTGGGGTCCCGACCACTACAGCACAGGCAAGAGAACTCTATCAGTCTCTAATTCTTTTCCTAAGGGAAACTCATTACCGGTGACTTTCTCCTCTATGACAAGTTTGCAGATCTGAGTACAGGAGAGCGTTTGGTCATTTCTTGCACTTAACTCGAGAATGAAGTTCAACCTATTAAAGTTCAGACATGAATGCTAAGCAGCTGAATGTGCATTTAGGGATCTAAGTACACGGCCTGTATATAAATCTCTGCAAGGGTGCTGGGGAACAGCATCTCATGGCTATAAAACACTTCCAAAGATAAAAGTCCCTACAAAGACATTTATTTGCACAGTGTTTTAGTGTAATACTGGAGAATAGAAAGAAAATTCAGGGATGGGAAGGGAGTGAGAAAATGGAGAGAAATTCAAGTAAAAGCAAAGAAGGTGTGAGAAAAAGACATTAGAAGGGGATACAGTAGCAAAAAGGTGATAAAATGAAGTGCAAAAATTAATCTGAAAAGCCTTTCCAAAGCAAGAGAGAAGTAAAACCAGAATCTAATGTGGAACAGATGAAAAGTAAAAAGGGCAAAAAATTGGCAAAGGCAAAGCAAAAAAAACACCCCCAAAAAAAGTGGAATAAAAATAGAAAGTTACAATATGGAAATGGAAAATAAATAAACATGCAAGGAAAGTACAGAAAATGTTAGTGAGGTTTTGTTTCATCATTTATTCTCCATAAAAAGGGTAAAGTTGTGTGAATTCAGGAATGTATGAATGATATACTCTGTATTTAGAGCAACAGCGGCCAAGATTCTGATTCAATGCATAGCAGAGCTGTTAAATCACTTGGTTTTAGGGCATCAAACCAAGGAACAATATTTTCTTCGGCATACTTAGTGACACCAGCAGCATCACTTCTCTCTCCAAAACACAGAAGTTGAGGCCACAGGCTCCCTCACTTCCTTTCAGCTTGGCTCTCTGGGCTAGTTTGGTCCTGGGTGGGCTGGGTTTTTGTCAAGCACCTTGCCAAAAGTGAACTCTGGTCTCTTTAAAGTCCTGGTATGAGTGAACTGGATATTTATGCTCGAGAGGAGGAGCATTATCCTTTTTTACCTAAGATGCCACATCCTCCATGAATCCATCTTTCTACACAATACCACATTCCCTGCTCCCGCTAGGAAGCTGCTGCCCCTTGAAACAGTTCCAAGCAGCACTGTCAGGGTTATGGCTCTGCGAAGCCCTGTGAAAGCGAGAAGTACTGCTCAAGAAATATTAGCCCCTTTCTGCCTGCGGGATTTTAAATCTCCTCTGGGATACTCTGGAGGGAACACAGCATCTGGTTATGGGTCCAAAGAGATCTGGCAAGTCTGCTTTGGACCCTTCTGCAAACCCTTTTTGACTGCCCTGTGGAAGCTCTAATGGACTTTTAATCTTTACTTCTGTCAGCACTAAAATCACACCCACAGATTAAAAATAAAAATCTCAACCAGCTAAATTATATAGGTCTCTTGTTCAAACATACTTTTAAGATTTGCATAATTTAGCATTGTGGTCAGTAATAAACATGGAGAAACAGGGTTCCCTTTCAAGAACACCTAATCTTAATAAAGTGGTTATTCAAATGTCTACTTTTGTTTATGGAAATACAGCATTTAAAAATAGAAAGTGGTTTTGGTTTTTGATCTTCTGTTTAAAAGGAAAAAAGTGATTCAATAGAATTAGTAACACTTGCAGCAGATCAGCCCACTCTCTCATAGAAATGCAATTTAGCAAAATGAATGTGGTTGGAAAGTCAGGCCAGAATAACAACAGCTAACTTCAGATCCACCCAAGGCTTGTATGGGGGCCATACCAATTAGCATAATAGTTGTGTTTGTTGGGAAGTGAAGTCTTTGTGCTTGGGATGCTTCCCAATTAAAGAATTGTATTTGAAGTGGGATTTAATTTTAATGTTTCAATGCCAGAACATTTACTTGCTGCATCTGTTTTCATTTCAAATGATGCCGAGGTTACATTTTCAACTTGGTACTGCTGTCATCAAGCCTCTCCAGTGTTTTTATTTACTGTAAGGGAGTGACAGGGGAAGGGTAATATGCCAAGAATTGTGGTTTCCCAAAGTTTAACACAAAATGGATGACCTAAATTGTTTAAGACCCAAGTCGTGAAGAATTTAGTGGGTAAAACATCCCTTAACGCCAATGGGAGAACTGAGAAGACTGAAGAAGAGAGTTCTTTCTCATTTGATCTTAGACACCTCTATGCCATTAAATTCTTTCAAAAGAATACCCATCAGATAAAAAAAAAAACAGTCTCTACTAGATCTGAATGGAAAAATCTGTGAATAAAATAGCTACTAAATTTAATCTTCATTTCTGTTTTCAGACTATCAGTGGGGCAACCATTGTTCCTTTGAACTTACAGATTTATCAAATATACTGGACAAATATCTTTCTTAAGAATCTATGAAGTGATCACAAATATTTAAAATTTGGCTTTTCTTGCTTAGGTGTGACTGATCAGCTAAGTTATAAGCTGTTTTGTTTCATCCTTCAAGGAGAATGCTAGCCTGAAATCCCATATGAACTTAAAATGTTATTTCCATGAAAACATTCTTTTGACACAGAAGCCATTTTCCACTAAGATATTTGTCAGTAAAACATAACTGCTTGAATTTTCAGAAAAATAAACCAGAGTACAGAAGAAGTAAATTCATTGAAATCCTCTGAGATCTAAAATTAATCCTAATAATGTTGAAAAAAGATTACCACCTGTACATAAACAAGTGAAGCAGAACAAAAGCTATTAGTAGTTCCCAAAGCCACTCGAGTTCAGGATGTGGACAGCATGAAGTTTACAAGTGGTATTTAAAAATCAATATGACATTTTATGGATAGATAATATGAGTTCAGGGAAATGAACAGATCAAGTTTTGCTATGTCGAGAAGATGCATGACACAATTCAGTACATTCCAAAGCTGCTAAAGAATTAATCTTATTAGAAGACAATTATTAGATGTCCAGGCGTATATAAGCACACACATGTGTACAAATATCCTCTCTTGCACTTTTCAGATCTGCACTAACATTTGACTTTCCTCAACAACTACTGCTGGTTTAAGGTTTCATATATCTCTGAGTTTAAACATGACAGTTTAATATTTATATTTACACGGTTCAGAAGAGACAGAATCAAGACAAACACAAACCCAAGGTTTCCACCCCTGGGACTGACGCTATCTGAGAACTGCCAACTTTGAAAGTGATGGAAGAGTGTTGACGGACTGGGGATAAGGTCCAATCAAAGGAATTTTGTCTTATATGGATTCAGTTTTAGGAATTCCCTGGCTTTCCAATATTGTAAATCAGCCAAACAGACACATTGGAAAGATACCATAAAATAGTTTTTTAAGTGCAGAAAAAGGTCTGCATGCCATCTAAATATATATGGTTCGACAGATCACGGGCTTGATTCTCCCCTCCGTTCATTTACATCACTGTAACTCTGCTAATCTCACTAGAGTTACTTCAAAACCACATTTGTAATGGAGACTGGAAGCCTGCTCCAAACCTGCGTGTGATATAAACTCAGTAAAATTTATAAATCTAAACAGTTATTGGGCCTAGCCCCTAAGGTACCTGATTACACAGCAAGACGTAATTGATTTATGAATGCTGAAATTAAACATGGAATGAAACCAGTCTGAAGTGATGTCAGAAAGACCTTTGTTGGTGTATATTTTCATCGAAAGAATTTGGGAAAAGGAAAGGATCAGCAAAAACTGATTAGTTCACAAGTAACATAAAAATAGTTAGAGTATCATTTGACATACTTAAATCAATTTCTAGTTTCTGGAGAACCGTTCAGGTGTAGTATTTACTCACTGCTTATTTCCTGAAGTGCCCACAATATAATAGACACTGTCTGAACATGGGGAGCCCCAATCCATTCACTAGTGATCTGAAAATCCAAAATTCTTGTCTGACATTCATTCTTATTCTAATTATACAAATATCTTTATGAAGCTGAATAACACTTAAATAAAAATAAACTGGTATAAATTAATAACATTGTCTCTTTTTTGTAGAAGGAGTTGCAATTGCAAGTTTTAATTATGGCAATCTATCACTAATCGAAGAACTTAACTATGAAAGGCTAAACTGAACTAAGAGATAAAGCAAAGCCCCTCTCAAGTGAAGAAAGCCAAAGATTAGTAACTAGAAAAAAAAGATGGTTGATATTCTGGGATAAATATCACTTAATTCACAACAGAAAGCAAATAAAATGAGAAGACTATTGGCTACCAGATTGGCAAATATCTATACATATATGTATATAAATGTATACACATGCACATACATACACATATATACATACACACATGTATACATATACATACATGCATGTGTGTATGTATATGCACCAGGACTGAAGTATACATGAATAAATTCAAAGTTGCTAAGAACCTCAGACTGAGAAAATCTAAAATGTCAAAGTGAACAGTGAAATCTCTCAAAATAAGCAATTTTCTAGGACTTTACAGTGACAGATCCAAAACTAATGGAAGGCATTCCATACACAAGTTCCTGGAACTCTGAAGCATATAAATGAGTAAAGTTGCAAAAGAATTAAAGCTGAAAGACATAGCTGTATACTTCCCGCTGCTCATATCCAGCTCTTCTATCTCAATGAATAAAATGTATTTCAAGCAGTCTTTACTTATTTAATGTTATTTTTTTCCTCTTCTTCTTCCTAAGGAATACATACCGTGTGTCAGCTTTGTTTCCTTTTCCCACTGCACATTAACCTCTATCTTCTGAATGCATGCATAAGTGAGGGGAAGGAGTCCCCTGTTTCAAAATCTTCCTTCCTGTTGAAGAATGCCAAAGGTACAGATTCAGAAATCAATGAAGGTTTTTGGGGGGTTTGGCTGGTTGGTTTGTTTCTGAAAAAGCTGAAAAATTGTCTTGGACCACATTCACTTTGTCATGGACCCTCCAGTAACTGCAGAACCAACACTGAAAGAAATGGTCTAAGGTCAGTGACTTTCTGATGGTTCCCTGCTAGGGAACCAAAAGAGGTTAAGTTAAGCTTAAATTCAAATGAAAACAAACGCTGCCCATAGATAGCTGTGAGTTTTCAATTGCTGTCTTGGGAACCCTGTTGTTACAGATTCTGAAAGACTGGAGCCAAAAATGTAGGGCTTGCCAAAGTATGACTTTCCAGTTTTCTTCATTTTCTGCACATTACTTTAGTAATGTTGCCATTATTTATGGTGTAGCGAACAAGGAATTGTGCTGTTCTGTGATAGGTACAACACAGACAAGTAGCAAAAACTCCCTGCCCCTGAGGATTCACAGCCTAGCTGTCAAATAGGATGCTGCAGGTGCACAAGGCAGACAACGAAGTTGATGTTGGCTGGGAAAAGGAGAGAAATAAAAATAAAATGGGTTGAGCAGAAAAGCTGACTCTCGTCTAAGACTACTATTGCCAAGCAGTTGTGATTTGTAGGCACAGCACCTGAAGAGGAGATTTAAGAGAGGATCAAACAATACAGCAGATATTCCCATCAAACTATATGATCTTTCTACTTTAGTTCATTTTTGGGACTAAACTCTTTGACAGTCTTTTGTGAGTGAAAAATGAGTCAGTTCCTCAGAAAAGAACAATAAGACCTAATGGAAATGACCAACTTCTATACTGGAACAAAGGGGAACTGTCAACTTGTCACCTTTTCCAGCACTTCAAGGGACAATGAAAACATTATACATTCTTAGGACAAGCTTCAGCTAAGCTAAACATATCACCTTTCTGACTCGGAAGCACCCCTGTAAGGTAGGAATTGATGTGCATTAACACAGCGATGTTAGAAACCTGGAGCTAACAACATAGAAATTCTGCCACCAGAGTATTTCTAGACAGTAATTAACAGCACAAACCACTCAGATACCAGAGCAGGTATAGGAAAATTAGGGGAGAAAGCACATTGTTTATGCATACAGCAACTCTGATAAGGCTTACATTAAGCAATCCATCAGATAAAGACTCAGGGAAGGATAGTCTTCATCAGCACTTGCAGAGGGGGCCAAAAAAGGATTCAGGTTAGAGGCTATGCATCAGGAATATTTTTTCCTATTATTCACAAGGAGCAATAAGTCTATTAAAAGTTAATGCGATAGGAAATTGGAAATTGTACAGCAACTTCTGTGTAGTGAAACTCATCCTTTTAAAGTAAGTTCTGAAGGCAAAGAGGAATAAATCTTTATCAGACTTGTGATGCCAGAAAGCCAAGAAGATCTGTGGCCTGCATAGTAGCCCGCAGTTGTTACATGGATGGGCTTTTGTCTGCAGAACTGAATGAACGCCAGAAACAAACAAATGTCAGTGGTCACATTTCAGTTTGTTCACAGGAATGTAGCCCGGGAACGATCCTTTTTGCTCTTAGAGTCTGTCGCTGTATAATTTCTTGCACGAACTGATGCGGCACTATCTCAAAACCCACAAAGGTTTCACTCCCCTGCTATTCTCATAGCTGCAGGAGTGCAGAAGAGAATGTAAACACGGAGCTTTCCTCTCCTCAAACTCTACTACATAAGGGCAGATTCCCTTTTGAAATCTATAAAAAATGGCACTCTGGGGCCCCGAGACCGGAGGTGGGCGTACAGTCACACCAGTAAACCTGCTTGAGGTTGTCAGACTACTAAAGCCTTACATTTTTGTGGTGAATCATTTTCAGATACAGCCAGGATGAAATAGTCTCACGAGACAGGATTTAATATCGATGGTTCACAAAAAAAAAAATACCTAAATGAAGCCAAACTCCTGTACAGAAAAGGCCCCAACTGATGTTTCGCCAAAGCAGGAAATGCCTGTAAAGAAACACACATGCACGAAAAACAGCCGTCCCCAGGGCCCTCTGAAAGAGCCGCGGTGGAGACGGGACAACAAGGCCAGCTGCAAGCACACCCCAGGGCTGACCCACACCTACAATAGCACTGCGGGAAGGGACCTGGCAAGGCAAGGGTTAAACACACTCCCCACAGCTAGAACGCGACCCACCAAGCCAAAAGACAAGCAATATTCATTTCGTTACTCTCCGGTCAAATATGCAGAACCGACCGTATTTTAAAAGAAAATCCACAGCTGGTAGTCTGGGGTACCACTGTCGTAACCTAATTAACTGAAGGTCTGAACCGAACACGGGGTGGAATACCTCAGCTCGTTCTGTAGAAATTATAAAAGCTCACAGGATGGTCTGGGGGCGTATCTTATCATCCACTCAACAACGCGCATGCTAAGAGCCTGCCAACGCCAGCCCCAGGGCCATCACCCCACATCTGGACATGGGGCACAGGGAGCCGAGGTGACTCCCCGCCACAGCCGCTCAGCGGGCCAGCGCTGGCTGGTGCTCCCTAAGATCAGCTCAGCTTTCTTATCATACGGCGCCAGTAACATCCTAATTCTTCCAAAATCTTCAGCTTACTTTCCTATTTGTTACAGTGGCACCTGGTGGCAATGGCTCGGGCAAAAGCAGATTTCTTACTGTTGGGCTAAGCAGATAAGTTTAATTATGACCCAAGGTGTGCCGTATTTCATTTCTCTCTCTCTCACCCTCTCAACCTCTCTTTGGGTCTAATATAACACATTATACAGAACACAAGGAGGCTTGTTAGATTACTGTTGGAAGATGCAAGAATTGGTTAATTTTGCACCGTTTCTCCCTGTCATTATAATCTTTGCCACAAGAATGGCTACATTCTGCAAAATGTTCTGTTCTCAGTGCAGTCATTGTCATGTGAATGAGCTATCACAGAATCCTAATGCCTGAGATGTTTTATTCTTGCATTCGTGACATTTGTATTTCAGTGACAAAAGCTTCAGCAAGAAAAGGGAATGGAAGAAATTTAATCCAGTCTCTTGATCATTTTTAAATTCTAATTTTATGGTCTTTTCTTTCCTAGACGCTACAGCACAGTTCCCTTCATATGTAAGAAGTCTGTATTTAGAGTAAGAATGAACTGATGAAATCAAACCTCAGGGATGTTTGTATTTTAATGGTTTCTGCATTAAAGACACCATATCAGTGCAAATTGCTGATAGTTAGGAAAGGTGAAAACCAAGGAATATTTGCTAGTCGTTTTTCACCACTTAGAGTGTATGTGTTCTGTTAAAACTCTGATGAGCTGAAGCTCATATTACACCAGTGTATAATAAAAGATCAATTATTTTCAGACATAGATATCAGCCGATGGGATAGTTGAAACTAATATCAGAGGTAATCAGGCCAGGGAAGAGCATCACGAATCATTCTAAATGTACAACATTGCGACATTTAGAATGCTCCTCTGCTTTGCTGATTTCAGTGGCAAAAATTACCTTTGACTTTAATGGGTCCAGGATCAGGACTTCAGTCCAAAATCCCCTACCCAGTCTTTTTGTCAAGCCAAAAGTCTCTGAAGTGGCTTGCGTGAGTAACAGTTTAGACAATCCAGCTCTATCTTCTTTCTCCATCTCAAATATTTTTTACGCTTATCTTGCTATTTCTGCTGATCCTGGAAACTATAAAATTTAGCAGGCAATTTGGTAGGGGTTCCCTAGTACACACATCAAGGAGTAAATTATTATGGCAGAGCAAACAAAACATTCAGATCGGCAGGAGGAGGAAGGGAATCTGATTATTTTTTTTCCAGCAATGGGTACAAAATAATTATTCTTCAATGATCTTTCCTATGGCGTGACCATAAAAAGGTGTCTGAGCTGTCAAAATGGTATTCGGATGGCTGACTGTCAAAGATCTGTTACAGCATCACAACTGGAAATTTTAATTGCATTCAGACATCACACTGGAAAGTCATGAGTGCTTTTTCTCCCTTTTTCTCCCTCTTACATACACATATTCTTTCAGAGAGTAAGCTTATATATATTTTCACAGCTTCAAAATTGTATAATATTTTAATCTGTCTGCATGTCATGTAATAATATCCCCCTCACTCTCTCTCTTTTTAAATAAATGTTTGCAGATTCCACTTTTGATACCAGAACTGCAAGGCCTCATTATTTCTTATTTCCAGAGGTTACAGAGTTTTAATGTAAAAATGTAATCTTTGAGATAGTTTCATTTGCCTAGCCTAACCTCTATGATCAAATGAGTACCTTTTTTACTTTTCAAAATACTAGGATCTCAGGACCCATGTATTCTCTTAATCATTGCTCAATTTCTTTTATCCATGTTCCTTTTTTCCCTACACTCATAACAAGACTGCAGCTCAGACCTGCAAGATCTGAACTCTAGTCCATATTTTTAATGTCATGGTTCTATAGATAATATATTTTTTTGATTTTAGTTCACAGGTAACCTACTTAAAGATATCTAGATGTGTATTTTAAATTCTTAGATAAAATGTTCAAGTAGTTGATTTTAACTTGCAATAACAAAGAATTCAGAAAAGAAAATCCATAGGGAACAACCTAACAAGTACATGGCTATACTTTTCTACCTAGTTTGGATGGCTTTATTTTACTGGGAATCTCCCTGTTTTCATGCACTGTCTTTTGGCTTCAGTTTCCCTTTGATATTTGTCTTTTTAATGAAAAAAATAAAATGGACATTTAAGTTAACTAGAGAAAAGCCACTGGGTTTATTACTCTGAATATTAAACCTTTCCATTGAAAATGGATGTTGAGGAGAATAGCTGAGTATTTTTCCTACCATGAATACAACCCGTCTGTGCTGGCAACCTTCAGATTCCTCATTACTAAAATTAAGTTCACAACACAAAAAAGTTAATGAACAAGGTCTTGTGTTTCCCTCATGTTCTTACTAAGGGGCAGCTTTCAAAACTGATATGATATGGTAAGATATGATCATGCAGACCCTCTATATTTAAATGCTTTGCTACAGCCTCTCCAGCTCTAGTATCTGTGATGGAGTAGTGTGCTATGGAGGTCCATAGATCCCAAATCTACCTTGGTATGCTACTGTGATAAGAGGTAACACAGGAAATGCATTTTGCCTTCTTTATATGGCACCTTGTAAAGTATTAGAAATGCTTTCATTTTGAATGGAACACTTTCTGTACGAGGTTTGGGAAGAATGGCATGAAAATGTTCCCCCTACCCCTCCCTCCCCTGTTCAGCAAGCCTCATGTAAGAAATTTATTACAAAACCTGAGCACCATGCAAATTTACTTCCAGTTATGGGTTAGTCTGCGGTCCAGGAGAGAAATGAGGTGGTAAACTCAAAGAGAAGCTGGAAATCATGTGCCAGTCTCTGGTTTTTGTTCTCTTTCAGCTTGGCAGTAATCACTGGATGCTACTCCAGACAGCCTAAATAGACAATATGGGAGAACAGGCCAGATGGCGATCATGTACTTGGGATGGTACAACGTTTGCTGAAAATTAATCTGACAGTGGAGTTTTTCAGGGGTGAATTTGGGAGAGATGAAAATTCAGGGAACATATTTTAGGACAACTTATAAACTCTTTACTCCTTTTGTTGTGGCTCATCCCATCATTTTGTAATTCAGTCTTATTATTAACTTGGCCTTATTCAACTTAAGACTTGCACAGTAGCTCCCATTAAAGTATATTATAATTTGCTAAGTGTATTAGTATTTTTTCCTAAACAAACTTACCATAATGTGAACATTCCACATAACCTACCCGAGATAAGGAAATATTCTGTTGAAAATCAATGCACAAGATAGAGAAATTTGAACATCTCTTTAATTAAAAGAGTATCCATCTTGATTCCTTTCATAGCTCTCTTTTTTTCTCTGTATTGTCATATAATGTTTTTGGTTACCTATGTAGGTGCCTACCTTTTCTAAACTTAAAAGTACTACAAAGCAAACAAATTTGCAAGACAGCATCCTACAAATGATACAGCTATTTTAAATCATAATTAAAAAAAAATATGCTTGGGTTATTTTACTTACTGTCTCTGAGCCTTTTGTGTGCACTTAATCCATGGTTTCAAGTTTTCTTCTACATTCGTGAAGACCAGAAACTCAATTTTATTTTGAAATGAAAGCTAAGATTATCAGTTGATAATTGATTCCAAGGACTAGACTTTAAGTAAAATACCAGTATCATGAGACTTCTGATAAAATCACTGAATTTGGCAACAACTGAATAGTCAGGCAGAGTATCACTTTTTTAATCTCCTTAATATATATATGTAAAAAAATCAGCACCACAAGTAATAACAAATATTTCTCCATGATCTTCCTACGTATTCAGTTAAACTAACAATAATACCTCCATCTGGTGACTTCCTCCATCTGTGCCTCCCAAACTATTAACACCTCAACAATATGCAAGAAGGCAGATGTCCTTGATTTGTAGGCACAGTACACAGAACACAGGCTCCAGCTATGTACACATCAGTGAAATAAGCATTATATAATACTCATACCAAAAGACTGAGAGGTTAAATTAATCCTTTTTTTTTTCCAAAACACATGGATATCTTTGCATAAAAGCCAGTAAAATTAGAATTTAATGGAATGTCCACATGTATTAAAATAATGTGAAACAAAGTTGTCCTTGCATTCTTTTCAGTTAAATACCAGTGCAAAGATGTGATATGGTTCAGATTTTTGGTCCACGTACTCTCAAATATTCATTTGTCTGTTGGCTTCAGAAGAACCTTCAAATATCCAGAAAGATAATTCCATATATTAACTTGCTAAGGTTTAGAAAGCATATTTTCTGCAAGGATATAAACAATTAGGGGGCAATGCTTTGCTTCCTCAATTTGTATTGATCTTAACTGAGAACTGAGGGTGCTTCTCACTTTACTACACCTGAAACAAAGGAGGCCAAAAGAAAGAACAAAAAAAGAAGATGACCAAAGAGGAATTAAAGAGATGATTTAGAGGGGAAAAAAAAATGGTAAGATAGGAAAGCTGAAGTAAATAAAACTAGAAAATTAAAAAGAAAAAAAAAAAACCAAACCCAGAAGAGCTCAAAGTGAAGCAAAAGACACTGAAGAAAAAGTAAAAATACTGGTAAGATAGAGGGCTGGGGATTGCCTGAAGGAAAATAAAAGGGAACAAAACAGTCTGCAAAAAAAAAGAAAGCAGGGAAGAGGGTGACAGAGGACAGTTGGGACAAAAACATGAAGACTAGAATCATAACAGTGATAAGTAATATTTTTTTCTACTTTTAATTTCCCTCAGAGAAGGGAATTGTTCTTCAAAACAGCCTATTGCACAATGATGTAGGGATAAATATCAAAGGTTAAAACTCTTTTGGAAGAAAACTAAAATGTGAGTCAATTCCTTTGGTCTGGACCAGACTGTAAGAGAAAGTATACGATACATTGCCCAAATAAGAACTGTGTAAGGCTTTTATCTTACTACTGCTGTCATAAGAGTTCATAACTTTCCTTCAAAGTAGTACATATCAACCACTATATGTTTTGATGGAGCATTGATTTAACTCATGATAGCAATTCTTGGGTTCCTGATGGAGCATGTACTATTCTTATTATTTTCATTTACTTGCTTTTCTTTCACATGAGCAAAAGACAGGCTTCCCTGACTGATTTGGAAAGCTTTCACATTCACAATCCTATCAGGAGAGCACAGCACTATCTCAGAAAGACAGGTAAGGAAGACACAAACCAGGTCAGCAGTAGTGGGACACTAGGGGAGCAAATCTTGCTAAAGCAAAGGCAAAGCTGGAAGGGGCATGGGTTTTCTCACAGGGCCCTGAGAGAGTTGTACCTTTATTTTAGCAGAGAATAAGCATGTGCTTCTCTTCCATCTTCTTGCTTTAATGTTTGTGTACATTGCCTACTTTTTTCTCCAACACCTTTGCTTTGCCAGTAAAGCCAGATTCTGAGAAGAACTCAGGTAGATGAGTTCTTGCTTGAGCAACTTGATTAACTTCTATGATGAAATGATGGGCTTGGTAGATGAAGGGAGGGCAGTGGATATTGTCTGCCTGGACTTCAGTAAGGCTTTCGACACTGTCTCCCGTAAGTTCCTCATAGACAAGCTGATGAAGTATGGGCTGGATCAGCAGACAGTGAGGTGGGTTGAAAACTGGCTGAAGAGCCAGGCCCAGTGATCAGTGGCATAAAGTGCAATTGGAGGCCAGTAAATAGCAATATACCCTGGGGTCAATACTGGGTCCAATCCTCTTTGACATCTTCATTAATGATTTGGATGGTGGGGCAGAGTGTGCCCTCAGCAAGTTTGCTGATGACACAAAAATGCGAGGAGTGGTTGATACACCAGAGGGCTGTGCTGCCATCCAGAGGGACACCAATAGGTGAGAAATGGGCTGACAGGAACCTCATGAAGTTCAAGAAGGGAAAATGCAAAGTCCTGCACCGGGGGAAGAACAACCCCAGGCACCAGTACATGCTTGGGCCACCTGTCTGGAAAGCAGCTTGGCAAAAACGACCCTGGGAGTCCTGGGTGGACACCAAGGTGAACATGAGCCAGCAGTGTGCCCTTGTGGCAAAGAAGGTGAATGCTACCCTGGACTGCATTAGGCAAAGCATTGCCAGAAGGTTGAGGAAGGGCATCCTTCCCCTCTCTAGGCCCCTATCCAAACCTGGCAAGGCCACACCTGGATGTGATCCTGTTCTGGGCTCCACAGTGCAAGAGAGATACGGACATACTGGACATGCTGGCCCTTCCAGCAAAAGGACTGGAACATCTCTCCTTAGAGTAAAGGCTGAGAGAGCTGGGACTGTTCAGCCTGGAGAAGACTCAGGGGCTATCTTATCAATGTATATAAATACCTGAAGGGAGGGGACAAAGAGGACAGAGCATCCTGGTCTGTATCCTGGCATTGCCAGCAGGTCAAGGAGGGTGATCGTGCTGCTTGACTCAGCACTGGTGAGGCCACACCTGGAGTGCTGTGTCCAGTTCTGGACTCCCCAGTACAAGACAGGCACGGACATACTGGCCCTTCCAGCAAAGGGCCATGAAGATAATGAAGGGACTGGAGCATTTGTCCTATGAGAAAACACTGAGAGAGCTGGGACTGTTCAGCCTGGAGAAAAGAAGGCTCAGCGCAGATCTCATCCATGTGTAGAAATACCTGAAGGGAGGTTGCAAAGAAGACAGAGCCAGGCTCTTCTCAGTGGTGCCCAGTGGTAGGACCAGAGGCCATGGGCACACACTGAAACACAGGAGGTTCCCTCTGAATATCAGGAAACAGTTTTTCACTGTGAGGGTGACTGAGCACTGGCACAGGTTGTCCAGGAAAGTTGTGGAGTCTCCAGCCTTGGAGATATTCAAAAGCTGTCTGGACGTGGTTGGGGAACCGGCTGCAGGTTGGCCTGTTTCAGCTGGGGGTTGGACCAGATGACCTCCAAAGGTCCCTTCCTACTTTGACCGTTTAGTGATTGTGTGATTCTGTGAAATGATTTTTTTCATTTCTCCCTTTTTGCCCCAGCTTGCTTCCTTAGTAGAGAGAAATGCCTTCTTTGCCTTACCTGTAAACACCTTTGCTGCAGCCTCCAAATTACTATGCAAGTTTACACTGCCAGGTAAAAAGCACTCCCAAGAAAACAACGATTCACAAAAGTTAGCTCTCAGAGGCAAGTGATTTAATTCTGTGTCTCATTTATTCTTTTATTCTAATTCCAAAGGATTTGTGACCTCCAAGCTGTGCAGAAAGCTACTTCAGAAGCTAATGATCACATCTAGATCAGCTTTCACATCAGCTTTCACATCTAGCTAATTTCACAATTAGCTTTCACATCTTCCTTCTCTTTGCTTATCCGATGCCTCAGGTTAGGTCTCCATCTAGGCTGGTGCAGTCCCATATGGCTTCAGTGATGCTCTGCACTAGTCTTCTTTTGTCTGTATGAATCCCATTGCAGCATTGTAAACATCCCAGGTGCGGGCCCTGTGTTTTACCTTAGGGAAATGAGTCCCCAATCCAGACCAGTCGAATTAATTAAAATAATAGGTAACATTATAGACAGTCATATTTGTGTGTTTGTCTAAATTAATTTGTCTAATTACTATTCAAACAGCACAATACTGTAAAATTATTATTTTCTGAAGAGAGCATTAAGCTAGTGATCTCATATGTTAACAGCATATAGATTTTATAGGACCCTTGGGCCTTCTGTTTCATAATGCTAAAACTACATTTTAAACACAAGGTCCCTCTTTTACATATGTTTTAATTTAAACATGGAAGGTATGGGATATAACCTTGTGTTTGTTCCAAAAGTTGGATGTTCCTAAACCAAAAGGCCAGCCTATTAACAAATTGCCTAATAAAAATATTTTGGGGGAAACTAAGTCAACCATGAAGAAAAGATGCAAAAACTTGCCTGTTAGACTACAAAGCAATGCCTGAAAAGCCATAATAATAATAAAAGATTTTTTTTAAAAAAGTTATTAAATTGGTAAATTGTAAAGCTTCAGCTCCCTTTGTCACAAAACACAGAACCTACTTTATACCAATTGCTGCCGGCTTCTGTCTTAATTGGACAATTGCCATTGTGCTCATACTCAGAAATTCCGTATTTCAACGTTTCAAAGATTGACTGCTGCTGGCTTGCACCCTCCCCCATTCATTCATAGGGAGTTTTGAAAGGTGGTCTGCTTTGACATGTACATCATTAGACAGAAGAGGGGAAGCAAGGTATCAATATCAGAAATGAGCAATAGCAGGAAAAGAGGGTGACAGGAAAAGAAAACAATTAGAAACAGTTTGGTGTCCTGAAGTAAAAAAAAAAAAAAAAACAAAACATAATAATAATAACCACCAAGTTGGGCTGTCAGAATCCCACCTGGAGAAAGAGAGGCAAAATACGATAAACTCACTCACTGGCCAGGCTTATCAAAGAAATAACACTGGAAAGCCTGCTTATACAGACTTTGATGAGAGTGCCTAATGTAAGAATTCTTGGTCTGAGATTTAATGATCTTGCCTACCTTTTGGCTAATACTGTAGACATAAAGTACAGCTCAGGGATAGATAACATTATTCTTAAAAAAACTGTTTCTCTAGTTTTATCCAACTTCTCACAAAAGTCTTCCTCAGAACAGAACGTAGTACTCTCAGACTTAAGAGGAATGGTGACTTTTGGAAAGTAAATAAAAGACTTAGCATCACAGTCATATTTAGGGTAGAAACCTATGATCCATCCTCACCTACACAGCAATCTTAACTGCTTCGAGTAGAAGTTATCTACTACTTCATCTAGGACCCTACTACCTTTGTATACTAGTCATGGGATTACCACAAATATCCAGGATTGGACTGATACTTCTTCTAGAGACATCAATAATAGGACTCCCATTAATTTTAAGGACAGACAAGCTAAATCAATGCTAAGAGCTTTTGAAAATCCTCTCCTAAAGGTTTTATATGACATTCTTCTGCCACCTAAATTATACCAGACATCAGTAGAATCTCAGATTGCATTCAATAATTTGTTTGATGCAGTGTTTACTGTGTTCATTTAAAAACAAAAGCAAAATTCCCAAATGAAATAAAAGGATTAACCGGTTTTTAAGCTTTTATTGAATTATTCTTAGGATGACAGATCCTGTTGTTTGAAGTTCTGCAGGATCAATGTGCAATATTTTGCTAACCCTTTTTTGGTTCCAGTTTGCTTAGGTTCTCACTCACAAAATTTCACTTTCAGGTTCAACCTCACTTAAAAGTTCAGAGTGAAATTCAGCCAAGTCCACTAAATATGATCTGGTTTATGTTAAAGTCAGCCCATAAACTGCTCAAAACCAGGCCCGGATTCTTTTGAAACTGGGCCTAAGGTCTGTGTAAAAGCAAACTCAAGAAAATGTTTTGATGAACCTAAGTTCAATATTTCAAAGTCTATAATGAAACCTGAAACAAACCAAATTTCAATTTGTTTGGGGCTTCATACTGAAAGCGTTGTATTGCTCCGTCAAACTGATGACATTTTACCACAACTTTAACAGTGAAAGAGTTTTCTTTCCATAATTTCCCCCAAACCCCTTGGCTGCTGGAAACGGTAATGTATTACCATGGATACAGATTACAGAGTGGGATATGGGGAAGAGAGTGGAGGTTACAGTGTATGAAGAGATTTCTTTGGAGTTGGCATTTGGAGCAGGGAATCAGACAGCACAAAGCTTTTTTTATTCAAATACATCCAGATCATAAAAAGGTTAATTTCAAGAAGATGAGCTAAAATCAATTGCATTTGTGGCTTTGTGTCTTTAGTAGAGCCGTCTTTTTCTGGAAAGCGAAGTGAAAACCTTCACATATTTACTTGATTTCATTTGGAGAAAGAGTAATTTAAAAATTAGTAATTTGATTGTAAATGCTTTCTCCTTTAAGCTGGGCAGGGAGGAAATTGGAGACTATCTTGTCAACTACAGAAATAGTCAGGCTTGCATACTTCTGCTTCTGACATGGCTGAGTGCAAACATGCTCATGTGCTTTGTTGTTCTGAAAACAGAGCCAACTATGGCTTCACCATCACCATGTGCATAAGTGAAAAAGAAGCCAAGAAGTGCGATCTGGAAAGTACAAAGTTGGGTAGTGACAGACGTTCCAGGGGAGCACCTAGGCCCTCTTCTAAAGGACATGTTTTTTCTAAAGACAGGGACAAGTAACAGGAGAGGTAAAAGTGGGGTTTTTTCAATACTAACAGTGACCAACAAGATCCCCCAAACAATTCCACTAAAATAGCCTGGTGGAATAATCTCTACTAAAATCTGTAGGAGTGAAAATGGTACTATTCCACAGAAGTTGTCCAGAAAGCCTTTTCTACTTGTAAAGATAAAATGTAAAGGAAAACGATGTTGTTTTGATACATTTGAATCCATTCCATTCAATTGTATAGGAGCCACACAGATATTTTTCTACTCTACTTTTTAGGCTGGTTCAAAACCTGTTGAAATATTATATTCTACTCCCTCTATAGGAGTGCTCTTGAAGTGATCACAAAAAGGGGTAATGTCCAGTCCAGAGAAAAGGTAAGGCTCATGCTACTCATTCTGCCACTGAAAAACATCTGTGTGAAAAATATTTGCATGAAAAATATTTGCACACCTGCAAATATTCCATCTTTATATACGTGGTACAGCTGGTTCTGTTAGGGATGCTGAAATATACTTCCCAAAGAGAGCAACCATGAAGCCAATTAAGATCCAGGAAAGGACTAATTGTGCTCCCACAGCAGCCCGTGACAGGGCTTGCACTCAACTTCATAACAGCAGAATCCGTCCCAGAATAATTTGCAGGAAACGGAGCAATCGAAAATAGAGGGGTTAACAAGTTTATTTTAGAATTAACTTTTACTTCAGCAAAGATTAATGTGTCAAGCTGAACACTAAGTAGAGGTCAGTGCTAAAAGACCACCACACTAATCACGGGAATGTGTTGGCGCAGACATTGATGTGTTGCAGCAAATGTTTCTGGAGGAAAGCGGAGAGCAGTTTCTCCCCAGCTGTCGACCCGGGGCGGCTCCTGAGCCCTGCAGCTGCACCGCTGGCCCTTCTCCTCCAAGGCTTTCACTCCCCGCTGCAGCCTCCCCACAGGCTGACTTCCTCCTTGAAAAAGCATCCCAGATTTTGCCAGCACCAAAGTCCCACCACCATCCTCATGAGAGGCGAGGTTCCTGCTCTCCATTAAAAAATAAGATGCAGCATCCATGCATCTTTAGGAAACAGATGAAAATAGCATCAAAAAAAAGGAGACAGTGGCTTTTCTGGAGCTCTCACCCTCAGCATTTTATTTAGGCAAGAAGAATCATACAATTTTTCAGTCCTTGGCACGATCCATTTAAAAACTTTTAATCTGATCAGTTCTGCTAGAATCTCAGAATCATGGAATCATTTAGGTTAGAAAGGACCTTTAAGATCATCAAGTCCAACCGTTAACCTAACACTGCCAAGTCTGCCACTAAACAGTGTCCCTCAGCACCACATCTACACATCTTTTAAATAATTCCAGTGATGGCAACTCAGCAAATTCCCTGGGCAGCCTGTTCCAATGTTTGACAACCCTTTCAGGGAAGAAATTTTTCCTAATATCCAACCTCCTTCCACCTCCTCTGGTGCAACTTGAGGCCATTTCCTCTTGTCCTATCACCTGTTACTCAGGAGAAGAGGCCAACCCCCACCTCACTACAACCTTCTTTCAGGTAGGTGTAGACAGCCATAAGGTCTCCCCTGAACATCCTTTTCTCCAGGCTAAACAACCCCAGTTCCCTCAGCCGGTCTTCATAAGGCTTATCCTCCAGACCCCTCACCAGCGTCACTGCCCTTCTCTGGACACACTCCAGTATCCCAACATCTTTCTTATAGTGAGGGGCCCAAAACTGAGCACAGTACTTGAGGTGGGGCCTCAACAGTGCTGAGTAAAGGGAGTTGATCACTTCTTTAGTCCTGCTGGTCACACTATTTCTGATACAAGACAGGATGCTACTGGCCTTCTGTTGGCCAGTCTGGTACTGAGGAGTACTTACTGAGTGTGGGATAAAAGACAGCAAGGCCCAAACGAGCAACACCCTCTAAAATGAGGAAGAGGGGCATGCCCTAACCCTGAAGACAAACAGCTCTTTTCCAAGGAAAAATAATTCTACTTTTGCTTTAAAGAGACACTGCCGTGTCACAGCCCTTAAAGCTGCATTTGTAAGGGACAGAATACACTTTCTTACGGGAATTCTTAATTTTCTGTTACTTGCTCAAGATGGCAATCTCGAATTGTCCGCCGCACACAGGCACGTTGTTCCTTCTGCAGGATTCAGCCAGCTGTAACATGCAGTCTGTGCACTGGTCAGCGATTCCCCAACTAAAGCTGTGTGCAGGGGGCAAAGCTTGGACGGGTGATGCTCCTGAGTACAAAAAGTTTGGAAGGCACAGCATTCTTCATGACCAAATCAAACTCCTGAGCCTCAGATCTCCTCAGCTCAGAGGACAGAAATCTATTCTATAGTTTTCTAGAATGCTTTCCAAATTTGAGAATTCCTCGTGTTTCACAGTATCTACTAAACAGCCCCTCAGTCATATCCCTTTGGCATTTGAAACTTTCACAGAGGGAGAAAGAAAGAGGTGAGGGGAGAAATATTTAAGTCAAGTGGAGCAATGAAACTTGAAATATATACAAACCTGCAAATTACCCACACAGAGGTGTGATATCAGAAATACCTAATGTTTCCCCTGACACTCAGACTGCCTGCTCAAAGTTGGCTGTGTCGTTGTAAGGTATTTATCGCTGCAAAACCCTATAGAACATTTTCACCTCTGTAAATACACACACTTATTCTGACGGGCCCGAAAGCTGCAAAAGGGGAAAAAGAGAAATGCTTTTACTATCACGCCAGTTCATTTTCATCTTAAAAAATCAGGAAGATTACAAGTAATCCCTTTATCCTGGGATAATTTATCAGTGTTATTTCCATCTGTGGGAACAAAAGACTCCTAGCCTTTATGCTGCAAAACAGAGGTGTGTGATAAGGATAAAAAAGCAAGATCACTGTACGGTAGTCACTGGAATTCAGAATAGCAGCATATTCACTTCAGGAAATCTCTTTCCTCCACAATTCCCTAGTATACCGAGCAGAAGTTTGGAGGTTCTTTTGTGGGACCCTTACCCTTAAATAGATTTACACAGTTTACACAGCTCACTAAGGCCTGGGGATCCTCCAAAGCTGCAGGTTTCCTCTGACTGTTATAGACAGGCTTTAATGAAACCTGCTGACAGATATGGAGGCTGACAACCACCAAGAGGCAAAAGGATAGAAAGCAGAACGTGCGTCTGCAAACAAACAGTCACGCCTCCAGAAACATGGGCACATAACACAAGAGCAGCTATATTGATTATCAGATAGCACTTGACACCGTTAACAGATAAGCTCTTAGGCCAAAGTTGTTGGTTATCACATATGTATCACTACACAGTACTTTAGCTTTAATAGTTGCTCTGACAGAGAGAGGGAGTGAGGCAGACAGACAGATGATTTTCAAAGAGGGAGGGAAAGGTTCTAACCTCCAATACAATCGACAATTTTGTTCAAATGTTTCTTGACCAAAAAAAACCCCAACCAACCAACAACTACAAAACCTAACAAGATATCCTCCATGGAAAATTACTGAGCCCCAAAATAATATCTTTTTGAATAAGCAGTGGAAGTTTCCACAGCATATACTAAGGGAAATAAGAAAGCAATTAAGATACCTTTGTTAAGGAATTTTTAACCTGTCAGCAATATATGCCTTTTGTTCTTCAATCTTTTACGTTAATAAAATCAAGGCCAGTTCCCTTAGAGATGCTGAAGCTATTAGATATCAGTAAAACTTAATGTACCACAGGGACCACATAAGAAAAAAATGCACTTAATTGAGTGTTCAGAGCCAGAGCCACCCATTGTAAGTGTATTCTGGCAATTGAGATGTTATTATTGCCAAGGCTTTGCCATATGATGATATAAATGCATCTTTTCTGAATGAGAGCTCTGAATGCATGGGTGAAAAGATGGCTGCATTCCTTAAAAAGAAGGGATGGAGCTCTTCTTTTGTGCTTTATCATTGCCATCCATAAGAAGCGGTAGTGTCATTAATGGGATTACATTTCTAACGAATTCATAAGCAAATCGGGTAAAAATGACTTTCCAAAATGAGAGATATTCAGTATTTCCTAGTCTGAATTTGCATTTCTAATAACGTCTCTGTCTAAATGGTAACCTTATTATCAGTCTCTCAGTACTGTGTTCAGTCCTTGTGTAGAAACAAAGACACCCCTTTCCTTCTTACTTCATTTCTCCTCTCTGGATGAATGATGTATGAGCTTTTCCAAATGCTTTCAGCATATGAGGGCTCTATTTAGCTACGCACTGGAAGTGTTAGGAGTGAATGAAGACAAAGAAACCCAAATAGCAGCACTAGCAGCAATTCAAACTCTGATTACTGATCCAAATTAAACTGGACAAACTGAGAAAAGCAGGGTTTTGATATGGGTTCTTTCATATAACAGTGAGCTATGACAAAATCCATATTTATCTGATGTATCCAGTGCTCTACAGTCAGACTCTTGAGTTTCAGTAGAGAGAACAAAACCTCATACTCCTCAGGTTTAGTTCCAGGTTATTGATCTTCACTCAAAAACTTCTAACACTAAGTAGGGGTACGTGAACTGGAGGAAACATTTCCCTCAGGGGACATTTGTCCAAGGCTGCAGTTCTCACATAGGGGTTTTTATCAAGCATATACACCTATTCCCTCAAGGACTGAACGTACAGTCTCAAATCTCTTCAGGCTGGAACTCCTACCTTGCTAGAGCACAGGTTTTGGATAACTAGCAAGGCCCTGGAAGCCTGCCCCCACAAGCTGAATATAGACAAGAAAATATTCCCAAGCTTCCCAATATATTTTTTCTTCGGGGGGAAAAAAACAAAAAACAACCCCAAACCCCAAGCACTTTTTTAGAGCTTAGAGACATTTTCAAAGAGAAGAAAAAGAAAGGTTTTTATGCAGCAGATGTGAACAGGTTACTGTAATATTAGTCTTCTTCAAAGTCATGGAAATCCTGATAGAAAATGAAACTGTTAAAGAATTAAGGGATCGTAGCACAATCAAAGTCAACACAGCTTCATGGAAAACAGATCTTGTCAAAGAAATCTGATTTTTTTAACAGAGTTCAAACATGCTTCCTTTTTAAAAGGAAAAAATTCCTTTCACCCCCACACTACCTTAGTGTTGATCACAACATCTCAATTAACACTACACACTCTGACAACAGCATCTGTAAGACCCCACGCGGTATATCCATCCTGTCCCTTGTAGTTGCACCTACATTTGTAAAAAAGTCCTTTCATATGAAGTCCTCATCAGCTCTTCCCCATGCTACTCCTTCTGAAAAGGTGGCTGTTCCTGCCTGAATCCTTTATTATACCATCGTGTCTAACTAATAACTTCCACGCTGTTCCCTGGGGGTATACACGCACAAACACACTTACTACAGCCCAACATCATGCATATGAGCATAGACTTCAGGGGCTTTTGAGCTTTCCTCTCAACAGCAAACATTATAACTCTTTACATAAAGCATTACGCTAGGCCAGCTTCCAAGCAGAGGAACACCAGAGACTAGTTTTGGATGTCTGAAAGCTTGATTTTGTTCCCAATATCCTGTGGAAGCTTGGTCAAATCCTGTACCTTCTGTGTGCCTCAAGATGCACGTGTGAAGTGAGAAGGAGAATTGCAGATGCAAAAGGGCATCCAGTATTTTTTGAGGTGCAGAAAAGCATACAACAGAAAATAAAGCCTATAAATAAAAGCTATGAGAAAAGGCATATCAGGCTTCAAAATAAGGTATGTTGGAAGGGGTAGGGGTCAGCATTGAAATAAATTTGGCTGTAGGCATTTCAATTTCAAGATAAGATATGTTGAGGTGGTTAAGGGAAACTGATTAGATTAGCCATTTATATTCATTGATAGAGAACGTTAGCATGAAGGGACATCTAGAAAAGGGAATGCGGTTAGCTCATGTGTAACTATTAATGAAAAAGATGTGTCTGATCACTGGGAAGTCAAATTTGAGTCTGTATCAAGCTTATTTCTGCCCTACCCACTCTTTAACAAGAAATCACCTCTTTGCCTTCATCACCTCCCCAACCTTACTCCCATTAGTCACACATCTTAATTCCCACAGGACAGAAATCATCTTCAGATTTTGGGGAGCTGTCTATAAAAATAGAGGGGGATATAAAAAATCTTTATTCTCTGGTCTGGGAAGATTTTGCTAATTGAGATTGGATGCATTCCAAAACAGAGTTGGACTCCTGTTTGTGTAAAGGTTTTCTTGATGGTCCCACAAAATGACTAAATGGCATGAAAAATTCCTGTTTCAGGACATAACCAATTGCTTAATCTAGACACTCTGCATTTTTGTGAGCCGCCGCAGAGAGAGGGTCTGCTCCTCCAGACACCGCAAAACCCTGTCTCAGTTCAGAGTGGAGCACAGCTGAGATGGAACTGTGATTTCAAGCCTAGGAACTTTACTGTCCTTGTGCTATGTGGAAGTATCTGTGTTTTGTTGCAATGATAATCCAAGGTTTCTGCTTACATGTGCTCAGAGGCCGACAAGCAAGCTGTAGACTCATGCGCCGGTGCCCCTGCATGGAGCTTCCCTGTCGCAGCCTGCAGGCAGCAACACGAGTGCTTCGGCAGCTGCTCGCCTGGCAGGCCCCAGAGGGTGAAATTAAAGACACTCTTTAAAGTTTTGCTTTTTTTGCATGCAGGACTTGCATTTTCGCAGAACATCTGCCATCTGGGCTGTGGCGCAGAGTGAGCTGAAGTCATGCGTCTTTACGACTTGAGCCAGGCTTTTCAGATCAGAACAGACTCTGACGTCTGCTTCTTCTATGGATCACGCATGGATAATGACACATAAACCAAAAGCATTTGTAGATGGTAGCAAAACTGAGAAGTCATATCATAGCAGTGTCACTGCTGCTTGGCAAATTATGTACAGGGACTCATATTATTCACTAAAGGTCCAAAAGCAGAGCTTAGGGGGAAGGAAGGAAGGTATATGGCTTTCCCCTCTTTGGCCAAATGCAAGTAACCAAGGTATTGGTTTTGCTTAATTAGCAAAACCACATCAGGTCAGAAAATAGTTTTCCTACCCCCCCCCCTATTTTAATAGCCAGCTCCCTAATTCTGATGTTAATGGGACATGGTGTGCTGAAACATCTTTGCAGTCAGAAGGAGAGTACAACAGAAGGATCCTTCTGTTTTCTAGCAAGTAATTACTGAAACATAAAGATCTGCGTTATTAAATTTCCACAGAATGAGCCTGTGGGTAATACAAAACTAAAGGAAGCTTAACGGGTTCCAGGGACAGCATCCAAAGTTCCCTCCTGTGCAGCAGGCATATTTCTCAGTATTTTTTTACCCAACTTTCATCAAATGTACTTCTTGTTAATAACTGTCTTTTACCTGGTGTCTAGGGTTTTTGTTAAGCCTAGGATCTACATATTTTCTCTGCTTTGCTGATGGTCACAGGCAGAACATACTAATGTCATGCGAGATCCCCAGAAAAAAAGGCAGAAAGTCCTCTGTATTCCTACCTACATCTGAAGGGCTTGGTGTCTGTCTGTTTTATAACAAAGAGGGATAACTGGTCGTAGATATGTAGCTTGCCTGAGGAGTACCTTCATCAGGTCAAGTTGTGGGTCAAGCCTTTTTAGACCTGGAAACACAGTTCTGTTTTTTGGAGGAACACACGCTTTTCAACGATAATATTTGCCTGCTGTTGTATTGCTGCAATCTTGAAGGAAAAAGGTGTGTATAGAATTTCTGAGACAATGCTTTTCTAGGTCTTTATTGTGTGGAGAGAGTATAAATATTTAAGTGAGTCAGACCTACCAGTTATTAATGAGAAATCCAGCAAGCATTCATTTGGCTGGCCACCTTGACAAGGGTTAATCACACATTTCCATAACCTGCTTACATAGCTCTTCCCTATATACCATGGATGGCTCTGGAAGGTCAGGCTTAGAGAATCTTGTATGCTCAGACTCTAAAGCCCTGCTAAACACACATGACTCACATCTAATTGTTAGCATTTATCATTTTTATATTCCGAGTATACTCAATAAAATGGGATTTACTCTGTTGATGCGACAGTTGAAATATTTTTTGCTTAGATGTAAGCAAGAGGTTATGATCGCTCAGTTTTCTGATTGGTACAGGCACATTACAGCACCGTGTTTCAAGTATAGAGGTGTTACAAGGGAATAGATGATAGAAATCTTTTGAACAATAACTTTGTATGCATAATATACACAGCACTCTATACACACACATGTGCCTTCTTGAATTCTAATATGAAAATGTAGTCACATCCTACACAAACTTGCTCTAAAAATGGAATGGAAACACAGCTGCCTAATGAGGAGTGTGTGAGAGAGTCACAGGTCAAATTTGCTCACCAGTTTAGCAAGAGGAGAGAGAAAGAGTGCAAACTGAAGAGAGTTCCCTGGGCTAATTTTCTAACCATCAATCAGCTGATTATTTCTACTAAAAGAGAATGAAAGCAAAAGAGATAGAGAATTATTATAATAAATATAAACTACCTTCAGCCAGGAGAAACTATATCAAAATGACCAGGGAAGTAAGAGAAAAAGGATGTGATCAGTTGCATTAGTTGAATACATCCTGCATCCACTTCTCATAAATGTGTTCCACTTTTTGTATAAAAAATGCTCAGCATTAAATGCAGGAGCTGTTGTCCAAACTCATATCCATTATATTCTGAGATGTGTTTCCCATACATTGCTGGTATCCATTAGCTTTTAAAGACTAATTAGCACAAATTCTACATCAATGTGGGCTGGACTATTTCACTTCACATTTTTTCGAAAGACAGAAAAGGAACAGATGTGTGTGCACGTTTGTGTGTGTGTTTGCCCTGTCTTCTGTGGGTTGTTTACACAGAGAATCGCTGAATAAGCTTACGATCATTTGAAAGCTGTATGTTCCATCTGTCAGTACCCAGGGCCTTGAACTAGTTGCATCCATACTGCCTTTTGGCTCAAATCTCAGTCATTCCCACCAGGTAGATGCAGTTTTTAACTCACAACAACAGTTGGACCTGCTCCAAACAGTGCAAGATGTAATGTGCAGAGACTGCAGCCTATCGAGTGTTTCCAGTCAGGGGCCAAGCTAGCAGGACAGTATAGACATACACGCTATGAATACAATCTTTCATTATATGCATATATGTATTAACTAAGCAAACAAACTTATTTACAGAAGTTTCATTTGAGTAAGGCTCACCTCAGATTTGTCCTTCACAGCTGGTTCCTGCAGTACAGTATATACAGACAAAGAATTTGCCATGACATCTGCCTGATCCCTGAATAAACATGTCTGTGAACACATGTGCTATTTCTGCTTCTGTATTTGTATTAGGGCAATGTATTCAACTATGAAAGTCGTGTGACCATTAAAATACAGCCTGCTTCAAGATGTCCCTTTCTGTTTAAGGGAGAGAGGAGGAGGAAGAAAAAAAAATAACGTATTTATTGTACATTCAGAAAACAGAAACAGTGAGTAGTGTTTTCCCTAAAAAAGAAAAGAAAATGCTACTGTTTATTTTATGGGCAATGATTTCTCAAACAAAGTATAAAACCTCTGGATCTACAAAGACCAGTGTGGATGTGGCAGTAAAACTAGTGTATTCCTTCAGCTATTTCTAACAAAGGCCCTGTTCCTGTGAAGAAAGCTGTAAAGACAGATAGGTGCACTCACGTGCAGTTCCTGCTGAAATAAACACGACTTGAAGGAGATTTCTTTTATCCTAGCGACTAAGCATTCCCTCCATTTGGAAACTGCACAGCCACAATTCTGCTATCTCCTCTTATGTTGCCCGTGCCATGGTAATAGAGAAAAAGTTCAGGGGGAGCAGATACCCTCCCTTATATGTAGTTTTATTACAACACATGACATGATTCACCCTGGACATATTAGTCTGTGTGCTATGCCAAATCAAGCACTTTTTTTCCAGGGGAAATGCGCAAGTTTCAGGGCTGAACACAAATCACTTTCTACAGGTACCCACCACTCTTTCCCCAGTGCTTGGTTACATTTGGTCAGAGACATTATAGCAGTCTTTTGGTTCCCTGGTTGGATGAGCATACCATTGAAAGATAAACACTTGCGCATTTGAATTTTCATGTGAGAATAGTTGCCAATATAACTGCAGATTCACTTTCTGCAAATACGCAGGCAAACCAGCTTGACTGTAAAATACTCATGAAACTGTACGTGTGTATCTGAAAACAAGTGCAATTAAATATGAGGAGAAACCCAACACAGAACATTCACAATGTCTGTTCACCTCTATTATTTTCTGCAGTAAAGGTCTGTGCGTGCCTGTGATCCTGTGAAAAAATATTAATTCTGTATTAATATTAGGTGAAATGAAGTAGAATCATAAGCTTCATTTGAGCAAAAGTAGAAGAGGCAACTGTATCTGATCAGTAGCAAAAAGTCTCTCAACCCCAAATTAAAAAGGCCAGTAGATAAAATTCTGTTTCAGCCTATTAGGTACCTCTCCTTCTTTTTTGCCCTTTTTCCTTCAGATCAGCTTTCTTCTTTCCAGGGCCTAGTAATGGGTTAATTGCATGCAACACATGTTCTTGTAATCAGTGAAGTTTGTTTTCATCTGGGTGCCCTTTTAAGGGGAACTTGCTTGTCTTCTCTGGTGTTGGAGCAGTAAGAAATTTAATTAGCAGCCAGAAATGTCGTTACTGAAAGAGTAAAAAAAAAAACCTGAAGCAGATACTTCCCAAATGTAAGACTCGTAGCAGGCCAACTAAACTAACCCAGTGCAGACTCAGGTCCTTTGGGATGACCTATTCCCTCCCAGAGCTTCAGCATGGAGAGAGTCACCAGCTCTGCTCCTCATTATTATTGTCTCAGCTTACTGCCCTAAAGAGAGGGGTAGTGGGAGGATGAGAGAGGTGCTAATCCACAGAGCAAAATACAAAAAGATTTACACTAGAGCTGAGTAAATATGGGTAAAGGAATGAACCCAACGTCTTTTTGAACAAAATCTTCTGTAAGTAATTTGCTTGATAAAACACAGCTCACATTTGGGCGGGGAGCTATGTTAGCAGACAGAGTGGAAATAGCATGAAACCTCCTTTAAGATGGTTTGCATAATGTCAAATAGGTTAAAGAAACCCTGCTTCCTAAATTAAAACCATATTACACTTAAAGGAAAAATTTACTTTGGACAATGGTAGTGGAAAGAATGACTAAATAATATAACTGTAATTAATTGTTCACACGTGAACAGTATATAATGTTTGTGATTGCCCAGAGTGTGCAATGTACATAGGGAAGTAATTGATGTGTGCTTTTGTATCGTCTGGGCCACCAAACAGTGCCAAATCAGGGAGGAAAAAGGAAGCACGTGTTCAGAGTTTATGTACATAGGAAGGCCCATGGCAGCTTTAGAAGGGTCTCCAGGAGCATGTATGTCAAGTCAAGAATTCGTCAAGAATAACAGCTTGGTTCCCCCTTCCAAACCTGTCCCCCGGCAGCTTCTCCTCCCCCCAGGACAGAAAAAAAAAAAAAAAAAAAAAAAACTAAAATCCAATTCCAAAATATGGTTATCTTCGTGAACAAAACCACCTAACTGAAACCAGGACCTGGACCTGCCTTTGAGGAGAAAGCAAAGATTTCCAAATGCCAGTCTTCCTCTCTTGATCTCATATACTTCTGTTGTTAGTGAAAACTGTAAAACAGTATTTACAAGGTTCTGCACAGCATGCGGCTGTTTGTATGAGGCATGGCAAAGGAGAGTTTGTTCTCTATACAACAGTGCAACCTAGTGGCATCGAATAAAAGCTCTACCGCTCATCCGCAAAGCTGTTTGACATCTTTTGCAGATATTTTAGCGTTTGAAAAACAGTACCTACCTCAAACGCTCTTGCTTTACAAGTCATTCAGTTACCTCGTTAGGACGGGCTAACGAGAGACGTCTTTTCATTAGCATCACACAATTTCTAAAAAGTTAGCATAACACGAGCGGTGAACTTTGGGAGGGTAAATGGTAGATTGTCACCGGGTTGCGCCTTGCAGGCTGTTATTCAGGTTGTGTAATTTATGCAACTGGTTTTCATGAAACTAATGTGATTTTTTCATGCGTGTAAGGATTTCTCTCTTGCTTAAGGGTTACTGGACCGGTCCCCAGGTCAGAAATTCTTCAGCAAGCTGTCATCAGATCCAAAGCAGGGCCACTGACAGGCTTGAAGTCATCTGCTCTAAGACGGCCGGGTATTTATTGCAAACCTGTGTTAAGTTTGCCCACATTGTTTGGCAGATTTCAGATTTGAAGGATGGGGAATACTGCAAGGAATGCAGTAATGGCAAATATCGCAGTGTGGTAAACTCCATTAAAAAAAGAACGTTGTCTAAATAAAGGCTTGATCCAAAGCCCATTTAAAAGTCATTGCAGGGAGGGTGCTTTACACGTTCTGATCTGCCCATTAGAGAAAAGCAGGGGGGGAAAAAAAGCCTCATTTAGTGCTGACACAATGTTTTCAACTCGGCCCATTTGTAATAAGATGCTCTTTAGCCAAATCATTTAAGTCATTTGGAAATCATTTAGAATTCTCTTTCAGAGCAATTAGTAAAAAGCTAAAAGCCTCAAATGGTTCTTTGTGGGGGTTTCGTAATTATTATTTTAAACCAGAAAATATCACCTTAAAGCAGAAAAAGAGGATCATCCGTTGCAACTGAAAGTATCTGTGCGCATTCTGGAGATCTGAGGGACAGAGAAAAGGTGACCTTTTCCAGATCTATGCATTCCATATAACAATCTTTTCCTGCCTCCTGAAGAACACACTGGGGAGGAAATCATTCACTATTCTTGTTTATATGAGATGTTATAGTAAGAATTAAATGTAATTTAGTGGGACAATAAAATCTTCTCAAGTACTGATATTCGACACAGTATTGTTGTGTTTCGGGTGGATTTGGGGATGATTAAATGAGTAAATCACACAGATCTGAAACATTTTTTTCACCTCTCAGATGGCATCTTGATCGTGCATGCACTGTGAACACCAAAAGCCTATAGGTCAGACCTGAAATTATAGCTAAAACTCAGCTCCTGAGGTACATGGACTGTTTATATCGATGAAAATTTATGATCTCTATACCCTAAATCCCTGGCCTCTCTTTTACATTGACTTCTTTACTATTTGCTGCTTTATTTTATGGTGATCCCTTGCCCTCTATAAATATATCACGGTTATTTAACCCTAGATCCCAACCATAGTATTCGGTATTTCAGGAGGGATCTATTTGTTACATAGTCTGCTACTGGGGGTTTTATAATCCTATACATTAGCAGCTATTATTTCACCGAAGTTCAAAATTTTCAACTATTTTCATCTTGTCATTTAACTTGACGCTATTTGGTATTACAGACAAGAACAGAAAACTGTCTGCTGTTTTTCTAAGATTATATTGAGGTAAAAATCTTCTTTAATCTCCTGCAGTGATTGAGTTACTTTCTATTAAATATTTATCCATGGAAAAATGAATAAATTTAACTGTAATAAATTATAGTTTGGCAGACTTAATTGCCTATTGTTATTTAAAAAAAAATCAGCCTTATAAAAATCTGACCTAATCCTAGAAACATGCCATGGAGTAATTAAAGTTTTCTGTGGGGATAGACTGCAATAATTATCTTGTTTTGACTGAGCTTCTTATTATTTTAGCCTGAAAAATAAAACTGAAAAACAGGAAAGGAATATAGATTTGCAAAACCTATTGTCTGATGTTAAAATTGTTAAGAAAATATGAGTTAGTATTATGCAAATTCTGACCTAATCCCAGCAACATATTGGTAGGTAATTGTATTTTTCTTTAAAAGGGGACAGACCCTACAATAATTATGCCTTGTTAGTGTCCACATTGCTATATTTTTGATTTATGTATTTTTGTGGGAGCTGACAGATAAGCAAGAAAAATTGACATATTATAAACTAATAAAAATAAATAATATCTGAATCTGCCTAGCAGCAGTGCACATTGGGAAGCTAAATCAATGCATTAATCACACAAATTTTGAGTAAAGTATAGTTTGTGCTAAATGAAAAAGTGACCTATACCAAACAGAGCTAAATATCGAAATCTTATCACTACTTCTATTTGGACCTGCCTTAATTCCTGAGGTCAAACAATGTAAGAATTTGACCTATACTATTTTTCTGATTATTCTGCGCAATATTCCATGACAAATTTGTGCCCTGTTCATCTTTCTTATGATTTTAACAACCTTCCACCTGTTAGAGCTGCTGTGTTCCTCAAGAAAAGAAAGAATCACCTTTGAAAGAAAAGTTTGGTTGGCATCTCTCTCTCTGTTTTAGTACAGCATTTATTTTAGGGCACTCGTTTACTAAAATGCTCTTGCTTTTCTGTGTAAAAGCATTGCCCGTTAAGTGCTGGAATGAAAAAAAATATGCAATTTTGGTATCCAGTAACTGCTAGTTCTGGGAGTTCTGCTCTAGTGCACCAGTGTTGTGGACAAATTGACGATGTAAATATTACAGAAATGAGCTTAGGGTTGAGCAGAATCTAACAATTGATATTGTCTAACGCAACTGGCAGAAAACTGATGAACTGTGAATGCTGTACCTTGCTTCAGGTTTCTGCCCATAGAGTCTCATTGCACTGACGTGCACGTGGACTGGCTGGGCCAAATCCAGATGTGGTAAAATTAGCACCAAAGTCAGCAGCATGGGTCTGAATTATTCTCAGTGATGTAATTTGAGTATAAAAAAATATCAAACTATCAGGAACAAAGGATATACAGATTTTATTGTCTTCCCTCACGCTGTCTGCAAATGCCACTATATGTCATCCTGTTTTGGCATTTCCAGAGTAATCCCTTGCTTTAAGGGCTTTAAAGCAAGGATTGCACAAGCTTGTCGGAGGAAAAGGAAACAAGGTCTGAAAAACAGCTCAGCTGTGAGACAATTCCCTCTGCAGCTTCCCAACCCCCGGGTAAAACCCCGTTCCTCGCCCACTCACAGGCTGCATCCCTGCTCCACTTAGCTGGACTAGGAGCGCTGTGCGGCACAGGGTGCCCAGCGGTGTGGTTCCTGCAGTGCTCTTTATATCCAGCTGAGCTGAGCATGAGCTGAGGCTGCCCACAATCTCTCAGTTAGGTGACACCCTCCAAGAACACCAACCCTGGCTTCAGCCGGCATGTAATACGGTCATGGTATATACTTGTCTTGACAGTCTCTTGAGGGCTGCTTTGTGCCTGCTGTTGCCATGCAAATGCGTTTTATTTATTGTGTCATTTCAATGAAGGAGCTAAGGGAGATGAAATGACAGTGCCAAGTGATGGGTTCAAAATAAAAGACTAAAAAAATATATAAATATAAAAATAAATACAAGGGAAGTAGTTTTTCACACAAAAGCGTTTGGCACCATCCATGAGTCAGTTTACAGAACTGAAAGCCATCCAGCTGGCCCTGGATATCGGTGGCAAGCAAAGAGCGCTCAAAGTTTACATTAATTCAAAAAGTGACTGGACAAATTCTTCTAGAAAAATCTATCAATGCTGTTAAAAAAAGACTGTAAATGCAGATTTAAGCTATATGAACACACAACCATTTACACTCAGATATATTACATGGACATGAATGCACAATTGGCAAAAAAAAAAAATAACCTCAATTTGGTACAGAATTAGAGGCACAAGAAGGTATTTCAAATCCTTCCTTGACTTTGGTATTTCCCACTGGCGGATTTGGCTGCCCTGCCTCATCATTTAGCCCTCACATTGACAACACAGAGGGAACACAGGCAATGGAGCGCAACATTAAGGACTACATGTCTCTTTTGGGGCTGTCATCATGGGACAATGATAATTTCTACCATGTTACTAAATGGACATCCTGCTTCAGGGTCTTTCATCACTCACACTGCAATGTAAACCAGGGGGTATTAGGTCACATAAGACAAGAACTGTTCCTAAAATATCCAATACAAAAATGCTTTTCATCTGGATTTCTACAAAGAACAGCTAAAATAATGTGTGTCATTAACCGGATCTATTACCTAGTACCTCCATCCAAATCATGCAACCTGTACCTATAGAATCACAATTATCTGGCATTTTTCTGGCATTTCAACACATGACACTACCAGTGCCAAATCCAATTTCTTCCAAGACAGTGAGGTCCGTGTCAGCTAATTGTGAGTCTCAGTGGGGAAACCTGGAAGAGGTGCATAACAGGGCGGCCCAATTTGGGAGCCAGTTGGCTTACTCATTGTTGAACTGGGAACTTGCGGGTCTGGAGGAACGGATGCGGGGAGGCAGAGCAACATCTTCATCTAGTTTGGTACCATGAGCAGGGGAGCAGTTGGAAGCTGTTCTTTCCCAAATGGACATGGGCCTTGGAACCTTAGACCAGTGGGAGAGGAGTGGAAGAGCAGGAACTGCTGATGGAGGGAGGAGGGAGTCCTGGCAGAGGACTTTGTGCCTGTGAGAAGAGGTGCTGGAGAAATAAATACCAACCAACTGTAACAGTTTTAACAGCTGGTTTTACCAAGTGGAATGAAGCACCTCCCATGTGGCCCTCAGAGTAAAGATTAATAGAGATTTGTACAAGTTCTAATGGAAATCTTACAGAGTTTTAAGGTTAGTAAACTTATGCCAAATGCATTATGCAATTAACTGCTAACTGATTAACCCTGGCACATCTCAAATAGCTCTCTGTCCCAAATACATACGAGGTAGCAGCTGTCCTGCCCGGGTGATGGGACTGTCATGCCAGTGTTTAGGAGCATTTGGTGAGGAAAAATGTGTACAGTGTGGCAGGCCATAGGAAGGATCTAGAAAAATCAGTCTCGCATTTCTGACTCAAGTTACCTGCAATGTTACTTACCTAGATGCATAAACATGTCTCATCTAAGCCATGGACCATTATAACTCGGTGCGTCTGGAACGCGAAGACATTGCAAGACAGTTATAATAACGATCTACATTAACAAATAAAAGAGGAGCATTTTGACACAAGAATATCCTACATAATCTGAGATAATTTTGGCATGGAGCTGTTTATAGTAAAGCATTAAGTTTAGCTATAACAGCAGCTGACTTGTTCTCTGGAAACTCTATTCCCTGAAAGGCAGCATTACAATTAAAGAGTGAAGAGTATTTCAGCTGACATAGCATTCCTGCTATAGGCACAGTCAATCAAGGGAAAGGCCAAAGCAACAGTCAGATAAAAGACTAATAAAGCTACGAATGACAATAAAAGTCCACTGAAAGCTTTATTACACTGGTGAAAACCCAGCTCAGAACATAAAACAGCCCTTACGCAGTGTAGCCCCCAAACATCTTACCACCGCTTGCCACAGATGTCACACTATGCTGGTGAGCATCCTGGAAAGCATAACAGACACTAAAAAAACAAGGACTAATCAGAACTGCAAATAGGCTGGTAAGCTGAGTAAGTTGCTTTATTGTAATATTCTGTGATAGAGGTTGGACCCCCCTGAACTCGCCAGGAACAGCAGTTCCTTAGCTATCATTTCTAATCTGTAGATCTCAAATTACTGTAAAATAAATGAAATGTCACATTTTTCATTTTCCAGGAAGGGAAGCTGAGGCATAGAGGGATGCTGTAACATTTCTTTATAAATTTCTCGTAATAACTTAACCCTCGGATCATGGCAAGATGTTATGTGGCCTAAGGAAAATACCTTTGTAATGTATTTCTTGATATCCTACAAGTTTAAGCTTCAAATTCAGATGGTCAGGACATTCACATGTTGGTAGCTTTTTGTCAGCAAAACAGGTACCCTGCTTTCTTGTTAACAAGAGGTATATTTTTTTAAAGAAAAGCATATATGACATACTAACTTTCATATATATTCCTTGTAGTAATAATGTGCCCATGTCTCGAAAACATCTTTTGAGCAACTGGCACACACTAGTGTGTCATTCTATCACTTAGATATGCAGTTTTAGTAATAACTAAAAGCTTGTGCAAGATTAGTACCGTACCAAGTTGAATTTGTTTTGTGTTATGAAAAGCAATCCCAGTGGAATGAACATTGCCATGATGAACAATATTTGGACACAAGAGAACAAGTGAATGTGAAGAGTTTCATGAATGCTGACAATATCAGAGCTGGATTTTTGCTCAGAGTAAACATTACATTTCTTTGGTGTTTCGCAACAAAATCATGTATTAAAGAAAAAATGTTCCACACCAAAAAATATGCAGAGAAATGCAAAGGATTTAGCAGTAAGCAACATAAGTGAACACTTATATTAAAGCACACATTTCTCTTTCAAATAACTACTTTGTGACCTTAAAAATAGTTATCACAAAATACCCCTTATTTTTAAGGTCTAGATGTCCTTTCATTTATAATGGAAATTTCTGCAGAGTTATATGAGGGTTTCCTCCAAGTCACTTGACAACATATAACCAAGATACTTATCTTTCATCTTCAAAAACCATCATGATTGTAAGAAGTGTTCTGGGTTTCAAACACTAACATATTGCCTTCAAAATGTAAGTATTTCTAGGACAGACACTCATCTCTGGAGTATCTTGACAACCTGGGATAAAGCCCCAAGAATGACAGGGAATGCTGTATTTAAGGTTTGGTCCCTATTTTCGTATCTGTTCTTTTTGGGGTATGAGATGTGTGAGATTTCAGTCTTTTGCTTAAAATAAAACTTCAAATTACTAAATGCATATAACTGCATACCACATTGAAGATTTTGCACAGTCATCAAAACTGAAACAAATAAATGAAAATATGTAACAAACTGAAAATATGTGTGTAAGCATAAGAAAATACCTATATCTCTGTTTTAGAGGACATAGACTTCTATTAGTTTGGTTCTCAAAACACAAAGAACACCAAATAAAGTGTGTAAGACCAGGGATACACGTTCACTTCACCCAGAGAAGAACAATCCTTGCTTTCCTGCCTCCCAAGATACTGTCCCAGCTCCCCAAATCTGGGATAGTCTTGGGAGAAAGAGGATAGAAGGAACAGAGAGAGCCCTCCAGCTTGCACTTATGCATATGGCCACATGCAATACCTAAAGCTGCTCTATGATGGAGCGAAAAGGACCACCTTCCTCCACCAAAAAGGTGAATGGTGACATGGTGGCTGGTGTGTAACCAAAAAGTTCAAAAACTCTAGTAAAGGGATAAAGGACTGTGAGACTGGCACCCATGCTAACAGATCAAAGTAAGTGGGGCTGTTGTGCTTTGCACTGTACAAATCCGTCATGCACATGTAGGTGGTGTAATGAGGCATTTAAGCATTCTTTGAGCTTATCTGCCTGATCAGAACTGATGAAAGCTTTCCTTCTTTGCAAGAATAATTCAGACCAAGAACTGCTCCTAAAAGACATCATGTGTGAGATTGCATCAGATTTCTTTCCCACCACACGTTATGTCCTCCAGGATTTGTACCCTGACACAGCCCCACTTTCCATGTTGCACAGCATGTACTTTTAGTTTCAGCTGACCCAGATCTTGGTGGCTCATACAACCTCACATTATTTCAGATACTCTGAACAAAAATAACCACCCAACAAAAATCGTAATTATTTATCTGGGTGAGAGAAATATCAAAATGGACGCAGGCAAAACAAAAGCCTAAGTGTTTGGCAGTACAAATGTGGTCAATTTTCTCTAGTGGGAGATAATTCTGACAAGTACAGCCACAGTCCAGTCTGCACCACTTGATTTTAGGGGGAGAAATTCCTCCTCAGCCTTCTTCATTTAGCAGTATGTAAGTACCCAGGGAACCCAGGGAATAAAAGAGGGTGTGTATCAGGCAGTCTTTGAATCCACTCTCCACAAGGCAAACTGGCTATAGGCATTGATGTTTGGACCACTTTGAGGTTTTTTTCATCCTATTGTACTTGTACAACAGATTCAGTGGCTACAGCCTCAGAAGAGCTGGAGCAATAAGAAGGAACTTACCCACTTTTAGGCAAATTCTACATCTTAGGACTTGGCCCTTCAGCTTAATACTCCCTTTAAGGCGTCGCTTACAAGGGCGGATCTGGCCATTGGTGTTGCACTATTATGCTAAAGAACTGAGACCATATGGCACACTATGTTGAACACTATGCAAATACATGGAAGAAAGCTCTTTCCCAAAGAGTTTGCAATCTAATTCAACACTGTCCTCAAAAAGTAAGAGAAGGACCACTGAAAGACAAATGGACGCACAGAGGGTACGCATCAAACAAGAAGCTGAGCTAAGGTTAACACCCAAGGCTCTTGGGTCTCAGTTTTTCTTAATTTCAGTGCATTATATTTTACTAATTCTGCGTCTGTGCGAGAAAAAAAAATAATATGGCTAACATTGTTTGAAGTGGTGGAGTTACCATCCTTGGAGATATTCAAAAGCCAACTGGACTGGGCAACCAGCTATAGGTGTCCCTAGTTGAGCAGCGTGGGGTAGACCAGATGACATCCAGAGGTCCCTTCCAACCTCAAACACTGTGCTTCTGTGAACATTAATAACTCCTTTTATTTTTGAAAAGTAGTGTCTTTGTCCAGATTTAAGCTAGTAAACTTGGATACAAATCTCTGTATTCCTACTCTCTAAGTTACATATGTACACACGCATACATGTATAGTGTATTTTTTATATATTTAGTTATTGCAATAAAATAACTTCTAGCAATTGTCTTAGCATGCACTCCCTTTTTAGATTTAATAACGTTGCAAGCAAGGAGAACATCTGACTTTGGAATTATGTCAACACAAAGCAGTTACTTTAGGCTTCCAAATATGATAGGATCATATAAAACATCTGCAAGTCATTGGTTGGGGCACAGATTAGATGGAAAAAGTTCTAGGATATTATGTATATGTACAATTCATTAGGCCTTAACTCCAATTTAAGCAGCATGGAGTCCATGTACGTTGGCTTATAACGAGTTACTTTAATGAACAAACAACGTGAACACTGTTCAAACTAATACCTGTAGAACTTGCCTCAGCTGGCACCTGCTAAGCACTACACATTCTGAAAACATTATTCCAAATACTTTCAAGAACTTCTGAACACCTTTTTAAGATGCAGGTGTTTTCAAATTACGTATAAATACCTCAAAAGATCAATTAAATTCCCCAGAGGCTTTATGCAACTTGTTAGATTTGAGGGAGGGAGTCAGAGGGTGTTTAATAGCAAGAATCTGGAGATAGTCCATTAACTTATGACATAATCACTTAGTGCTTGTTCTCTTCATACAAGGAAACTTTGTTTCCAGTTTTTAAAAAGATGGCAAGAATAACTTTAATATTTTATAACACATTAAAATATGAAACAGAAGCAGCTAAGGTTACCACGGTTACCCTCTCCTTCCTTTCTTCCTTTTGATTGTCACTGCGAAAGAAAACCTGAGTTACGAAATAAACAAACACAGACCTTTCCATAGGGAAGAGGAGGAATAAAGTCTTTAAAATAAAACACTATTTAAAAAAAAAGAGGGAAAAAGAGACAGATATCAAACTCCTTTTCAAAACCAAACTGTGTTTGCAGTCAGATTTCACAAAACTTAGCACAGTCATGAGAGGCAGTGTACATCACATTGGAGCATTCTCTATCCTGTGCAGGCACCACGCACTGCAGAAGGACATAGCTAGGGCATGACACACTGTGTCACTGGCCTATATAAAAAGAAGCTTTAAAATAGCAAACCAGAAAGGAGATTTTCTTTTTGCTTATTTTATCCCAAATAGTGGAAACAAGCACTGCTCTCTATACAACACTAATGAGAGTTGCTTTTCTATTATAGCTTATCAAGATAAATTTATCAAACCAAGAGACAGGATTTATTTATGCATCTCTATTTTTAAGCAATCAGTTCACCTGAATAATAGTAAAAATAATACATTTTAAGGTAGTGTGTATTTTGTCAAATATATAAAGATACGTAAAGTTCCGAGAAGAAGTTACAGCAATTCAAGGACTACTCAGAAGCTGTTGTCTCCCAAAGTGTGTTACGTGTAAAACCAAAAAAAGCTTCTGGTTTAAGGGATAAAATTCAGGCTCCCTTCATCCAGGTAAGTCTCTTAACTGGAATCCCCTCCTTCGTTCTCCCTCTTCCCCTCCACCACCTCCACTCTGCATTTCTCTCTAAGTTTCACTTTCTCTTCTGCTACTCAAACGTGTTTTGGCACAGCCAGCAACTTCACTTTTCTTTCTGTTGACTGCAAAAGTGATGACTCAGTTCAGAAAAGGCTGGGATTGTTTTTACCCCCTCATAAGAAAAGTGTCGTCTTTTTAAAGACTGAATATTGATTCCTACCAATGGTTTCCATGTGTGTATGTGTGTATATGTGTATGTGTGTGTGTATATATATATACGTATTAATAGACTAGACTAGACTAGACTAGACTAGACTAGACTAGACTAGACTAGAATAGAATAGAATAGAATAGAATAGAATAGAATAGAATAGAATAGAATAGAATAGAATATGTGTGTGTGTGTGTACACGTCTCCTGATACTTGGTGACATCTGACTCTGTTGAGCTCCAGAAAGGTCTGGGAGTGGAAGTACAGCCCTTGCAATAGCAAGGAAAGCTCTTGGTGGCTCACTGCTTAGCATTCACATCTCCCATCCTGACTCTCAGAGGCACGCCAAGATGTGATTTAATGTATAAGGCCATGAAATTAGCAAATCACAGGTGTACTAATCTTTTGTTGTTGTTGTTGATTTTGGGGGGCAGGGGGGGCAGGTACTGAAGGTTACATTCCAGATGGATCAGCCCTTTTCTGCCACCTGACCATAAGTTCCGGCACAAGGCCATAGCAAGAATAAATGGTCAGCAATGGGATCACCCTGTCTGGTGTCATTTTGGGCTTAGTTGCTGGTGTAGAACCGTAGCCTGCATGCCCCCCATCTCACACACAGAGTAAAGCTGTGCTTAGAGGTGACTAAGGCAAATCACATTGCATTACCAGGACTCTGGCTATTCTGCTGTCTGTCTGTCTGTCAGTTCCCTCACTATTTTTTTCAAATCATTGGCTGATTTCAATTGGCTAGACTTAACGGAGGACTAGAAATTTCCAAGTTCTGAAGCTTATATAAGATTTGTGAAAAACAGATACTGTGTTGTGGGAAGACTTAAAAAGCTCAGCATGAGAAAATAATTTTTAAAAAGCAGTACGAACTTAAGGGTTATCTATTGTCTTTGACCAATCAGCACAACTGAGCAATCAACATAAGATATTCAAAATCAGCTTGGCATTGTTCTCCCTCTTGTATAAGCAGCAACGTGCCAGGGAGATGAGGGTACTGTGATGGACTATTGGGGACATGGAGGAAAACTGGAGGTTCTTGTCAGGAAAGAGAACTGAGGTCATATGGGAGATGAGGAGAAACTGAGACAAGAACGGTCAAAGTATGTGCACATAGAACACAAATCCACTTAATTACATCTATTATTCATGGGAAATTTTGTTAAATTATACTCATTAATTCTAGATGCTGGAAATAAATGTATTCAGTCTTTTGTTTAGGAAAGTGAACTTTTAAACAGCTGAAAAAAATTTTATAGCTAGCTTTATTATGACATACCTACTTACATCATTCCTTGAGCAGCCAAATTAAAGTCTACAGGACAAATAGTGGAATAACAGGTTTCTTGGTACAGTTAATGGTGTCAAAACCTGATCCACACCATAAAAAGGACAGTAATTAGGAAAATTCAAATAACTGGAAAGCTTGGATAAGCACTGGGAATATCAGAATGAAAACTTCCCTGTGAGCACTTCCAGTTCTGGCATTCATCTTATAGCCACGAAACATGTTCCCATGCCACACCAACCCAGGGAGCAAAAATACACAAGTGCAAATACAGAAAGTAATAATACACATTTTTAATTACATCCTAAAAAGTCAACAAAGTTTTGGGTCATCTGCTTTCCTTTACTTACAGAATCATTCATAGTTCATTTTGGAAAGGTTGACATGTGGATGGCTATCTAAAAGAATGCTGTTCTTTCCATATCATCTGGTTTGGAGCAGAGCGAAGGGCAAGTAACAAGTACGGGTTGGGGTTTTATGCAGAGGGAGAGGGACTTCTGGTGCGAACTTGAGTGGATGGAGGAATTAAGAAGAATAAGGAGTAAGGATCCCACCACCAAACCAAGCTCAGGAGGCTCCTCTCCTGGGTGATGACCTGAGGGAAACAGTGTGGGTAGGAAACAGGTTGCAACAGGAACTTCAGGGAACAGTTTATCCAAATTGCTTCCAGGAGATCGGGCAGTTATTTCTAAGGTGATTACTACTAAATATCAAAATGATTTTGCAACCTGCCTAAATATAAACCTAATACCTTGCATTATCGGTGTACATAATAGTCTGAATGTGTGCCGTGGTTTAACCCAGCAGGCAGCCAAACACCACCCAGCCACTTGCTCACTCCCCGCCCCCACCCCAGTGGGATGGGGGAGACAATCAGGGAAATTACGCAAAAGACATATTTGAGATAAAACATCTTAATAGGAGACCAAAGGAAGAGATAATAATAAAAAAAATAATGTTAAAAGAATATACAAAGTAAGTGATGCATAATGTAATTGGTCACCACTCAGCTGAGGCCCAGCCTGTTCCCGGGCAGCGATTGCTGATTCCTGTCCCACTGGCCAAACCCCATTTATGTACTAAGCATGACATCTATGGTATGGAATACTCCTTTGGCCAGCTTGGGTCAGTTGTCCTGTCTATGGTCCCTCTCAGCTTGCATGGGAAGCTGAAAAAGTCCTTGACTGCTGACAGAATCACAGAATCACAGAATGGCCAGGGTTGGAAGGGACCTCTGGAGATCATCTAGTCCAACCTCCCTGCCAGAGCAGGTTCACCTACAGCTTAGTAACAACTGAAAACATTAGTGTGTTATCAACATTATTCTCATCCTAAATCTAAAACATAGCACTATACCAGCTGCTAGTGAGAAAGTCAACTCTAGCCCAGCTGAAACCAGGACAATGGGGAACATGTCATCACTTTGAACATGAAATATTAATGGACTCCTTAAAAAGTTAATGTAATGTCAGGAAAAAAAGACAGGCTAGAAAATGATCATGTTCCTTTCCAGGGTGTATACCTAGCCCCAAGACTTCCAAAGACTCAGACAAGCAAAAGTTTTTCTTTCTTATGTTGCCCAAAATATTCAAATTTTCTCAGACCCATCACTGTCTATCACTAGTCTGACAATAACTTTGAAGACACCTATCTGAAAAGGACATCTTGCAGCAATTAAATGTAGCAGAATAGAGAGCTCTGGTCTAGACAATAAACGTCCTTTTCAACACCATGCCAACTCTCCCAGCTGCAAGCAAGCCTAACTAAGGCAGTACTGAAATGATGTTGGCAGTCAGCAAGCTAAGATTTTTGTCAAGGCTGCCATCATTTGTTCAGTTGAATTGGTGTCATCAATAGAGAGATTTTTTCCAAAACTTTCCCATGTGTAAACAGGACTTAAGATGCAGAGAGATGTGGGAAACATTAATTTCACACTGTAGTGACACTATGAGAGAAAATAAAAATGAAAACAATCTAACAGGAATGGTTTCATCTAATTGGACTGTGCAAAAACAATTACAGGAAAATAATTGCCTGATTGTTTAAAAGGATCGCTAATGGGCAGAGTTAAGATTTTCTGAGTGCATTAGCCGTGTCCTTCTGAGGCTTAGATCTCTATTAAGATTTGCCTTGAATCTAAATTTCCAGAATTTATCCTTTCTCTTTCTAGAGACGTTGTAGCATTCCTGTAATACATTTCACTTTAGCTTACTGATACATCCTCTCAACTCTGATTCTATTTTAATGTAGATTTAATCTAGGAATATAAACGAGATTTTTTTTTTTCTATTTAGATTTGAAAGATTTATATATGCAGATTCCATTAAATACAGATTCTGTTTTTCCAACACATCCTGCTGTGGACCAAAGGATAAATACAACTATGTTTTTACATTTCAGAGATACTTTAACACCTGTTTAACAGTCTGAACCTCAAGTCTAGAGCTGGACCTCATGTACAATCCTGGAAATATGGAGTAACGGTTCATCAAGGTTTCTTCCTATAAGTAAGATCAGTCCATGGCACAGATACTGTATTTTAGATTACTTGTGCAATTGTACTTGCTACAACATTTTTTTCTTTCGTTTTTTTTTTAAAGAAGGATGTAGCAGGAAAGTCTCACTGCATGTTTAAATCCAACTTTATTTCTACCCTTTGTATTACATATCTATTTCTCAGTCTATTCTGGACTTTTTTTTATAGAGAAGTGCACTAAATAAAAACATTTGTAATAACTGCATATATGCGTTTTTAAGCAAAAGTTACTTTTTTATTATAGATAATCTGCCCCTCCAAAATGCAGACTTCCAGATGCCTTATAGGGCAGGTGATATGAAAAGAAAAAATGTTTCCACTTGCAATTTATGATAAGCTAGTTGTATTAGGTTACATCACATGTGGAAACAACATCAACCTTTGGGAGCTTGGTAACAGAAGAGTCACCTCTTAAAGAAAAACGCATCTTTACAGATCTGATGCCAGGCATCAGTTTGGACAGTTTTTATGATTCACCATCTGGCTCTTCACAACAGATCTAATAAGAGTTATCCAATAAATTAATGTGACAAAATTAACCTTGATCAGAGGCTTCTTCTCTGCCTGTGTGACCAGCATCACTTTTCTGGGAACAGATTTTAGTTCCAAAACGTGATGCATTTCCATGGTTCCAAAACTTTGTTTTCTAGACAGGAAAAAGGATAATTATTCTCTATTCAGCTAATTGATTTTAAATTACCCTTGACTGTTTTTCAAACATCTCCAAGAGATGCTACACAACAAGTTATAAAGTAACAACAATCAATTTAGGAATAAATAAAAAAACTTTGGTATTCAATTAACATACACAACCACTTAAATGACATAATAACATAAAAACATCAAAAGTGTTTACCTCTTTTCAAAGACTAATTTGCTTCCAATTTCATAATTATTTATTTAGAACTGTAATTTACAGCTCAGAGGTGTACTGATTACTGTGAATGTGAATATATGCAGATTATATATATGCATGTGTATACGCTAAGCAGGCACAGTAACAAGTATTTATTAGTAGTGCACTACTTCAAAACAATATAAGTATGAATGTTTGTAATATATCTGTACCGTGACAGCATTAGTCATGTGCTTGATGGCTACTTTTAGCATATACAGCTGAAAACAAAAGCTATTTTGCCTTGCATCTTTAGACCTAGAATATACCTGAAGAATTTTCTGAAACTATAGCCACACTTTTGGAATTATTTTTTTTAATTTTACTTATTTAGATTTATAGAAAGTATAGAAAGTTCAACAGGTGTCCAGCCTGCACCGTTACAGTTCTTTAAATGTTAACATAATAGTAATACATTGCTCATCCCTTCATTCCTCCAAAGTTTTGAGGACAAAATAAAGTCCCAAAATGCAGTAGGACTCATCATGCACTAGCAACAGAGTTTCTCATGTATCTGGAGGATGGGAAGGGATGAAATAGGTTTTGCAGTATATCCAGCAGAGCAGCACATTTGGTAGTGGCGTATCGAGAAAGGAAAGGTAAATTGGAGAGGTAAGAAGCCATCCAGCAATCTTCTTTTGTACCACTTCTTTGCCTACACTTTCAAAAGAAAGGGACCTCAATTCAAGCATTACCGTTGATTCCAAATACATCAATATATGCAAAGAGAAGTTGCCAGCCATGCTTTCTATCTTTTCAACTTAAAAAAAAAAGTCACAGGTCTCAAAGATGGTTTCTGTCCTGGGAATGCTAGGATAGTGACAGTCTTCTGGTACAGGATTGTACAATCTGAGCAATTACTGGGATTTCTGACTTTCGCAAAGAATTTAAGGATACGTGGAAGATTATCTGAACTCCTAGTGTTTCCTCTTTTCATCTTTGTCCTATACATTACGTTAGGACATGCTAAATATGGACATGAACTGAGTATGGGACTTGTTCTGGATGGACTTTCTCAAATAGAGATAGAGTTCCATTTCTCATTCACAACAAGGCTCCTTTACCGCACAGTGGTCGTGTTATAAATGCAAGTCCCGGTTACAGAAGCAGCCCAAAACACCCAAAAATGCACCAGAAGGGGTTTTACTCTGAAGCATACATATAAAAAAGCTCCTGACAAAATGTCCAGTTTCTTCTGTTATTTGTTTATATAAAATTAACCTTGTCTCCCTGGATACAGTTACAGTTTGTAGAACACTTTCACTGCAGTTTGACTGTGGGCATGCATCTTGTTATTCATACAGCCTAAAGGTTAACCACTGAGCAAGAAAAGTTCCCTGTAAATTATTACATCTAGATTCTAAATATTAATGTAGAAGGAATCACAAGAGGCCTAAAAGTAATTAAATTAGTATTCAGGTTGCATGAACTTGAATTTATGGAGTTCAGCCATCAGAAAGAAGAGACATAGTTAATGTGGTACAGTTACAGTTTAATTATGTAAAGAATGATAATAGAAACATTAAAATTAGTATGAATGGACAATGACTGAGAATACACAGCTGTGGAAACACTAGAAAGATAAAGACAGGAAAAGGTCTTTATGATCAGCATGCGCAGATGCCTTAGCATTAGCAGGTCACCAAGAACCTAGCACACATTTAGGTTGGGCTTCACAGGGCACCCAGATGGGGACACAAAGGATAATGCATAAATCCTGATGCTGACAGAGGTGCGACAGAGTGGGGACAGTTATCACATTCAGTTCCTAAATGGACAAAAAGACCCATCCTAAGAAAGAACATGGTTCTCAACCTAAGAAGAATCCACATCAAGAGAACCCCAAAACTGCTGTCTCTTGTCTCCCATGTTCTCCTAAACAGATGACCTGCATACCAACATCTTGGAGTTTGTGAACATGTGAGTGTGAGAGTGTGGTATGAGCTGGGATGGACACAAACATTTTTATTTCCCTTTCATTTTAAAATAATCTGATGATTCTATAAGGTTTGTCATTGAGATTTCCTGCATTGTTACTGCAATGCTGCAATATTACTTCCTACAATTACTTTTCTTTGTTTTAACTGCACTATTTATTCTGGTCTAACTCTGTTACCTTCATTTACTGCCCAGCAAACTACAGCAGTATAAGTCTTGTTGTATAACATATCACAGAAGCTTCATGGACACATGTAAAATGTTTCAGTGTATTTTTTTCTATTATAAAGCACTTAAAATGTGAATAGAGCTGGAGATTTCTGTCAATTTTAAAAAATAAACCTTTTGTTAATCATCCATAATGGAATACAATGTCTTTTATTTTCTCTATTACGAACATATTTGCTTTGGTATAGAAATATTTGCCCTGGTAAGAACAGGAAACTCTATTTTCAACATCAGCAGAGCTACCTGGTTGTAAATTAGAGCTTGGATCCATGGTGTATGCGTTTGTTTTCAGAGTGCAGATAACTTTAGTGTAGAAATGTCTGAGTAAATAAAATGAAAAGCACCATTTTTTTTGTTTTTAATGTTTCTCACCTGTCAGTATACTTACAGATTGTACAGTGACAATGTGGAAGACGTGCTTTTTGCTCCCCCAGAGTGTATCCCTGCCAGTAAATGTTATTAGCCAATGCACATAATGTTTATTATTCTCATCCTGCAAATGATGTCTGGGAAGATTTTGAGAGATCATATGAAAACCTTGAGATTTGCCTCAATCAAAATATTTGCAACCTAGATGCATTTTAATCTGACAAAACTGTTACTCCATATGTACCTCTACACTCACATAACGGAAAGAGATTACAAGTTAGACCTTATTTTCTCAGTTTCTTGACACCAGCATTGCCAGCTGGATCATTTCTACCAAATCACCTCTGATGGCTAAGATTCATCAGTTGTCACATCATATTTGTTGGAATATGCAGTTTCGTGCAAAAACTCTGCATTTGGTATCTGTTTCTGTATGAAATGTACTGAAATCTGAAACCATACATATTGTTTTGGCCCTGCTATCCTCAGTTTCCTTGTTGAGATGTGTTTGTTTTTAAGAGAAACACCATTACAGAGTGATCTGAGTTCTCAGCCTCTCCTGGTGTTGCACTGTAATTCTGAAAATTAGAGGAGTTATATACTATGAGTAGGACTGCAGCACTGAAGAGATGCTAAATCCATAAAGAGTTCTGTCTCATGCTTGTAAACCGTTCTTCTCTCTCATGCTTGCTTTAGTTGAAACTGAAACAAGTATTTGCTTTCAAAGCAAGGAAAAAATACTTTGTTATGGTCAGCATTTGCTCTTTCAGTAAACCACTCAAATAATGAATATCGCTGTACACTACAGAAAAGGGAAAATAATTCTTACATGTAATATATGAAGAAAGAAAGGTCATCCAAGAGATAGTAAGATAGCAGTTTTTACTTTTCTGTAATGAAAGGATGAGGTAGAAGAAAAATATGAAGAATTATCCTGGGATCATGGGCTGCCTTCCCAAATTAGACAACAAAATCTTCCATGCAAAGAGATTTCCTCTGTGCAAGTAAATAACAAAACAGAAATTCGCTAACACACTATTAAAATATTAGGAAGGAGTTCTATAAAAAAAAAACTATAAATATTTATTAAAAAATATGAAGAGATACCAGGCAGGACCATTAAAATAGTTCACAAGTAATTCACTGCTGAATAAAACTTCAAGAGATTTTGATTTGTCCCTTGTAATTCACTCCCAAAGTTATTTTCAGACTTTTTATTCTCAAAGTCGTATTTCAATACCATGCTCCCCAGCTGATAAGGCAGAAAGCTCACTATATAAATAACACAAACACAGACCATATCAGCCTGTATTAGAGGGGGAGACTGAATCGTGGCACTGAGATATATTGCCTCTGTATATCAATTAAGGCTCTTCTGCATCACATATTGTATTTAATTATTTCAACCCTTCAACAAACAAATAGCTAAATTGCCTCAGGAATAGCCTGGCTTGGTGTTCTGTCTGCACTTACCTCTTCACAGGTAGTCAAAAGATTTTAGGATCTGAAGCTATTGTTCCTTCCAGCCAGTCCATGGGACAAAATGAAAAACTGTACCCTGCCTGTTGCCTCTCTGATGCTTCAGTGACTACACATTTTTTAATCTGAAAGCAGGAAAAGCTAAAGTTCTATTTGACTGGAACAGAAGTGAAAACAAAGGATTTTTATAATATGAATTGGATTCAATTAACAGTTTAATGAGCTTTTAGAGCGTGCCTAAAGTGGTTGCAAAAAGCCTTCCTTGGTGTCAGACAGGAGATTTGTCTTGCACATGTGTAAGATTAAAGCACTGTCCAGAGAAGACAATCATAAAATTGTAGGAAAGCTATATGAGTTTGAATCATTTTAGTTAAAAAAATTCCAAAGACGAGGTGGACAACCCCCCATCTTAAGTTTTGTATTTCTCATTGTATAGCTTATTTTTTCACCCAGAATCCTGATCACCATTTGGGACATCAGTGTCTAAAAAGGTTAATTACAGCTGAAAAAGGAATGTTGAAAATGCATTACAATGGTCAGTACAACTCTATCTTATATGTGGAAAATGAAAGGAACTTCACTTGTTTGGCCCACCAGAATTAGGAGTGCAGGGCAATATAATTTATGTCTATGAATATGCAATGGTAGTAAACACCAAATACAGAAATTACTATTTAAGTTAAAGGCCACTGTGGACAAGAAAAGAAATGTATACAAATTGACTATAAATAAATGTAAATTAGAAATGAGAAGTCTCCAAAACACTAGGGCAGTCAGCCTCCTCATGGGAACAGTGGTATAATATATGCCTTTGAAAACAGAATTTTTTAAGTTTCTGAAGGATTATAAGGTCTACTGCCCATAATAGCAGGTGACCACACTGAGGAGGTTTTTCTTTGTCCTTTGTCCCTCAGTGTGGAATTCATAGGAACACATGCACCAAACAGAGAGAGGAACAGCCTAGTCTTTAGGAAATGCTGAGGAATCATGGGTGCTTATCCCAGGGAGTGCTGGAAGCCAGTGCTCAAGAGTAAAGGAAGATATGCAGAAACCAGAGCCCTTAGCATTTTCCTGAAAACTAACTTTAGGTGGCTCCTCATTTGGTTTCCTTTCATTCTGGTGATTTTTCAATACATATTGCCTGCTACATCACTTAATCTTCTGCACCCTTTGTAAAAGGTGACAGGTAACAGAGCAATGCCAATGCTGATGTGTTGTAATTCTCTACACTGTAACATCAGAGGGCTGGAGCACCTCTCCTATGAAGACAGGCTGAGGGAGTTGGGGTTTGTTAAGCCTGGAGAAGAGAAGGCTCTGGGGAGACCTTATAGCAGCCTTCCAGTACCTAAAGGGGCCTACAGAAAAGGTGAGGAGAGACTCACTACAGGGAGTGTAGTGATAGGATGAGGGGTGACGGTTTTAAACTGAAAGAGAGTAGATTTAGATTAGGTATTAGGAAAAAATTCTTTACTCTGAGGGTGGTGAGACACTGGAACAGGTTGCCAGAGAAGCTGTAGATGCCCCTTCCCTGGAAGTGTTCAAGGCCAGGTTGGATGGGGCTTTGCGTAACCTGGTCTAGTGGGAGGTGTCCCTGCCCATGGCAGGGGGGCTGGAAATCGATGATCTTCAAGGTCCCTTCCAACTCTAACGACTCTATGATTCTATGATCTACATCCTTTTGGAATCTAACCATTAATTTTACAATTCACGTCCTACCAGTGAACTCTTCTTGTAGTGTATGGTGGTCACAATAAGGCAATGTTGCACTTCTTTCAAATAATGACAAACTCACATGTGTTTCAGTACAGACAGGATTTCACATTTGTCTTTATAAAAATAAAACCCCCTGAAAACAGAAGGTTTATGTCAACTTACATAAAACTATTCTCCCTGAGAAACAAAAGGTTTTACCTCTTCCGTCATTTGGAAAGTATACTTTAACTCTTCATCGATTCTCTGTTGTATTCAAAGTGTCATCTGAAGTGTCATCATTCACCTAATACCTGAATTCATCTTCCTTTCTGGTACCTGCTGCCGAGGAGAGAGTTCAAGTTCACTAGCATTATATCTATTCTCCATGGTAGCATAGTGCCAACAGGAACACCCTGTGAACTTCTTTTCCCCACAGATCACAGACCTGGTACTCGGGTATAACTGTTCCATACAGTTCCTTTGCTATAAGCAATACCATTCTGTTCTTGCTAATGATGTTCACAGGACAGGCTATCGCTGTTTTTTCATCCTTATGCTGACCAACATAATATGTTTTGCTATCAGAAAATGCAAAATTTGTAAATTTTGCCACAGAAGAAAAGTTGTGGGCTACTAGGTTCTTTTAAATAGGTTAGTAAAAAAGGAAGAGTGGCTTCTCAATTACAGGCAGATTAAAAAATCGATATTAGGCATTAGGAACAGATCAAGATGTATCAATGTCGTAATAACATGTTCTTTAAAAAAACTTTTAAAATATCCTAGCTTTGTCTTAACCAACATTTTGAAAACGGATCTAATACACTTACTGACTGCAGAAGGATTTTTCTGTTCCTTGGAGTCCCCTAAAATGAGGCGTATGACTTTTTATTTACTTTCAGCTCAATGCTAAAGTAGAGAAGTTCATTTTGAAGGAGAAAGTAAATAGGTTTTGTTCTGATGTTTTCAAAATGAATCATTTAATCTTTGCCTGTTTGAAAGCATTAAAGTAAAACATCTTCTGTTTCTGGCACAAACTGTTCACCCATTCAAGTTCCTGAATACTTGTGGTCCTTCTGAAATTCATTTGTTTTAATATTCATGGAAAAATTCACTTAGCTCTAATTTTTACAAGTAACAGACACAGTCAAGAGCAAACTCTCCATCAAGCATCATCTTTTCTTACTGCCCCAAAATGGGTTTTAATCTCCTTGAAAACACTTGCTATTCAGATTTATTTGATGAATAGGTCTTGTTCAGGAATTCAATTTGCTAACTTATAACCTTACTCTTGATGGGGACTACGTAATCAAAGTTGCTCATTTTGCAGCCACTACAGCCTGAGCTTTTTCACAGCTTGGCTAGAGTAGAAAGCTTTTTATAATAAGGATCTGGTAGACAGCAGTGTACCGGATATTAGACTTGTCCCAGAGGGTCCATTCTCCTATAGCTCTGCATGCATAATGGCAGAAGAAGGATATAGCCCCTTGATCTTTAGCACAGAAAAAATAAGAAATCAATTATGCCTGACTTTCTAGCAATGTTCTGCTATTAATTACATTTAATGGTTACAAAACTCACATGTAGGCATCCTTATGAAGAAATAAAGAAGCCAAGGGCCAAGGAGCCAACACATGACTAAACAGGGCACCAGATTTTGAATTAATATGTGTAAAGCTGCCAGAGCTGTCTTGCATACACAAAAAGTTCAGTTCAACCCCACCCAAAATCTGAGGAAAGCTTCTCCTGTTCTGATTTTTCTTTTCTTATTGAGGCTGTGCACATCTGAGAGGAGTCTTAGAAAGTAGATTTGATTAATCCTCTTACCACTTACAGTATATACTTTTCAAAGTACTAAATATTGGCTTAAGCAAGTCACATTTTAACACTATTTCATTTCTGGAAATACTGACTTTTTTAATGCCACATTTTAGTCTAGGTTGGTAAGTAGCACATCTGTTTGTTTCATGTTCATTCTCAGATAAATTAATAAATAAGTGTTTAAAAATGGAGGTCCTAAAATGTCTTTTGTTTTTAGCACAAAGCATTCACCCATTTGAGCTTCCGAATACCTGTGGTCCTCCTGAAAATCATTTCTTTTCATATTCATGGAAAAATGTGCATTCACATAATAGCATTCAAATTATTTATTCTGCATTTTTAGTAACTGTAATTGTTACTCTGTGTTGTGATGGTTAGAAGTATCAGTGAGTAGGACTAAACCAATAATTGTCAGGTAATAATTTATTTCCTGAAATATATGAGGCTAGGCACTCAAACCCTATCTGTGAAGTAAAGTCAAATATGCTTGAACCAGGGGAAAAAAATGGGAACATCAACAATTTATTTTCCCATTTCCAAATATTTTGATTTTTTCGGGACATTTTCACAGGGGGAAATTGACACTGTTTTCATCTGAAGGAGGAGGCTGATTGTCAATGTAACTTTTCATTTCTTCTGCTTTGGTTGTAACTGTCATTAAACAAAATATTCCTTGTTAAGCTACATTTGTTTTACAGACAAAAGTCTTCAGATTATTTAGGATTGTTCCTTTGGGAAATCAGAAAAATACCAACCCACAGTAAATGTAATCAGTATCTCTTCCTTTTTTTAATATCTTTAAGCAAACAGCAACCAAACAGACACAGCAGCCTGCTTTGTTCTTTGCTCGCTTATTGCCATTTACTTTTATGATCGGGGTCCTCATGGATCGGACGGGGGTATTGATATAGAAGCTACTTTCTTTTAATCCAGAAGCTCTGCTAAAATTTTGTTCCCAGCAGCGATTCTGACTGAACTTGTGATGGACAGTTCTGGTGCAGGCAGGGAGCAGTGCCTAACGAAGTACAGCAGCTGTGCTAATCTTCTCCCTAAATTTCACTGCTCTTAGAGCTGCTTTAATTACAAGGGCTCAAAACTGGGGGGGACCTCCTGGGTCACTGAGGATAGTCTCCTGGCATCACAAGCGACCACCTCACATAATATCCTTCATAAACCGATTGTACTCTTTTTACTTCATCTGTTTCACACACAAAAGCACCGGATTACAAAGGGACTTAAAACAGAAGCGTCTGTTGAGCCAGACTTATATCATATATCTCTGAATAATGTCTGATGACTTTTGGTAGCTTAAAGGATAGGATTTCTTTTTAGTGAGCCATTAGTGATGTTGATTCCCCACAAACCTGCATATATCTAAATGGCATATATCAAATAAACAATATATTTTTAATAGAATAAAAAAGTTGTACTTCTCATAAAACTAAAGGAAAACAAAATTATCCCCGTTTTCAATACTTCCCTTTCTTGGGATTTTGAACTATTTCCTCATAATGACTGTAGGGTCTCTCACACTCGATCAGAGTGTTTGGCTGCTGTCTTCCATGACCAGTGCCTCTAACATCTTCTTCAGATGCTGCTTGTGAACCGGGAGAGCATGACTTTGAACAGCCTGGTCTCTTCTGGGAAGTAATTGCAGTTTTTTTCTGCCTCTACATGGCTCAGCTTAATCGTGTGGTTCATGCACTCCAGATGCACTTAACCTAGCCCATTCCACATTTAAGCCTTAGGTTACTACAGATAGTCCAGTCTAACAATTACAGCGGGACTGTAAAATCCATTGTTGCAACCATACACCAAACATGACAGACAAACATTGTCCTTTGGCTTGGAGAGGTAGCCAGGGGACCCACGGCCTTTCTGTCATCTTGCACGGCCCACCTTGAACACATTCCCTTCACACCTGGAAAGCTACAAATCTACAAGTTCAGGTGGACATCACTGTTTCTGCATAGACAAGTTATTCTCTAGGCACGAGCGCAAAGCCAAAGGACTAGACTTTTAACAGAAGCAGAAATCCAGAGACCTTTTTGCTGGCACATTTAGTGCTATCCAGAATAACAGGCATTTATTTGGCCCACCTTTATAATAAAATTATATATTGCTCACAATAAAAGGAGTACTCTGTCATTCCTGAATAACAGAAGATGTTTTAAATTATTCCAGATGCCCAGCTGAGGTTTTTGAAAATAAAATTACCAAGGACCCTGTTTAGACTTCATCCCACTGCTTCGTGAGGACAGAACACCAACTTTGCATTTTGACATACTTTGTGTGGTGTATGTAAGAAACCCTCTCTTTTTTGTTTTCACAACTGTACAATCTTCACCTTCAGTAAGCCTCTTTAAAAGCCCTGCTTCTTGAAAATCTTCAGGAAATCTATACCCTTTGATAAACCACAAAAAAAATGTCATTAAGGAAATAAGGATAGCGTGAGGTTGGGGTAAGTACTTGAGGAAGAAGCAAATTCTGAATTGAGAATGAAACTTGAGGGCAGTGGTGTGTGGGGAGTTATTGGGAATGAGAGTGGCTCGGGTTTAAAAGAACACTTATATTTACCCCTGGACACATATAACCTGTACTGATCCTGAATGACATTTTTTATAACTAAGCTCTAATTATACACAGGAAAATATGGTAAACTTTTTTTTAGTATTATTATTTTTAATTTGGACACTCACTCTGACAATCCCAAGAAACAGCTAAAAATCTCTGCATGTAAATTTCTACCCTCAGCTAAATACCTAGGGATGTTCTGGGAAGAATTAATTGGAAGCAAGCAAAAAAAAAGAAAGAAAAAAAGAAAAGAGTTTCAGTGCCCCAGTGAATAATTTATAGCTGTTTCCTTTTCAACAAAGGGAATGTTGAATGTTTTTGACAATAGCAGGTACATAATTGTTTTATGCTGGGGGCATTTATTATAACTCATTCATTATATCATCTTGCTAGTTTTCATGGCATGCATTTATTTGTTCTCTTAGTGGAACAATTTGAATGACAACTAGGAGAAATAGTGGGGGACAGAGAGTGAGAAATGGCATGTTAAAAGGCTTAGACCTGTTTGACAGCTTGAAAACACCATCAATATCATCAACACCATCAGCACAGGGAGAGTGAAAGGTCTAGATCCAGTGGCCACCTTTTTTGACAAAGTTCCTAAGTTTTTTCCCCCAGAACTGTCCTTTTTGATTCATTTCAGTTGATTTGAGTCAGAAAAGAGACTATTAGGCAGTACAAACTTAAGACTGTGAAAGAAGAAAAAAAAGATGACATAGAACAACATGTGAGAAAATCTTGAGGGAAAGTCAAATCAATGAGCTTCCTCCAAAGAAATAACTAACCCTCCAAGTTCGACCCAGACAGTGAGACTACATATAAGACAGAACTCTGAGGTTTTTGTGACCCTTGTCATTGGGAAAACATTTTAATTACACTGAGTCATTTCCCCTCTATTTTTTCAAGTTGTAAAAACTCAAGAGATCTCTGCGTTTTCCTCCCTGATCTTTCCATCAGAGAAAGTGTAATTGTAAGGATGGTGGAAAGACAATGAATACACATTAAAACATAGCAAAAGCTTGTTCTAATGGTCAAGTTCTGTCAATAGGTAAATTTTTAGACGTATAAACCAGTGTTGTTTCTGTGACCTTAATGATGCTACCATGACTTACAGTATCTGATCCAGAAAGCTTACTAAAGTCTTTGTATTGTTATTTAACATTATTACAACCAATCCTATTAACATTTCACAGTAAATTGTACATCTCCAGACTGAACAACCCCATCTATCTCAGCCTGTCCTCATAGGAGAGGTGTTCCATCCCTCTGATCACTTTTGTGGCCCTCTTCTGAGCCTGCTCCAGCAGGTCCATGTCTTCCCTGTGCTGAGGGATGCAGAGCTGGATGCAGTACTTCAGGTGGGTTCTCATGAGAGCAGAGTAGAATCACCTCCCTTGACCTGCTGGCCACACTTCTTTTGGTGCAGCCCAGGATACAGCTGGCCTTCTGGCAAGATACAGTTGGCCTTCTCTTGCTTCTGCGTCCTTCTCCAGTCCTTTTTGTAAAAAAGGACTTTCTTGTCTTATACAGCTTAACTCATTAATTATGTAGGGTTTTTTAATTATCATATTTGATACCATATTTCCTGTTTATTTAGTAGTCAGAACTATTCCCTAATTTGAACATACATCAGGCAAGATTTCTATTATCTTCCATTTCCTTGAATCACAAGGTCTCTGTGCTTTGACCTGTGAGGAGCCTGCACTAGATTGTTGCAACCTTTAATTTGATTCCAGCAAACATTTTTCCATACAATATTTGGGTTAATTTGAATAACTTACGTGGTGTACATAGAACAGATGGACATTTTCAAAAAGATGGACAGTGAGATAGTTGGATTTAGCATGCAAAAATAGTGTGTTACATGTGAACATCCACAATGCACAAGCCCACTCCTTCTTGAGCTATTTCCCCATTTGAAGGACAAAGGACATCTTTGAAATACTATCAGTTTCAGTGGAGATTTTTGACCCCATCAGAGCCTAGATCAGTAGAGAATTGTTTCTTATAGCCGTACATGTGTGACTATATGCATGTACAGTGACCCTTCTCATTTTCTCTCCAAAATATTTTTATGTGGCATCCTTCAAACTAAAAAGAAAAAGAAATTAGTACAGCTCTCTGTGGCTTACCCATTTTAGTGAGCACGGCTGCAGTACTAAAAGATAACAGGACCCTGGATGCATTCCATGCTATGAATCAAAACCATTTGTATTGTAGAAGAGTACCGTAAATTATTGTTCTTGTCCCCACACATTCTCTCTCCCTGTTTGCTGCTGAGCTATTTCTGCTCATAGAGTTTTGGGTTCATATGGGCCTAATCCAAAATCTGCTAAAGTCAAAGTCACACCAGTGACTTCAATAGCATTTATACGCTTGAGGCAAAATCACAGCGATTTTGTTGAGTTAAAGGGCCTGATTTGCCTTTTTTGATTCACACAAACCTCTCACTGAATTAAAGGGTGGCATTACACGATGAACAGCAGGAAAAAGTAATAATAGGTAAAAATACGAAACTGTTAAGGTTCTCAAAGAAGTGCTGAATTAATTAAGGAGGTAAGGAACTCACATTACTGTATAAGAGCTAAAATCCAGGCATCTGTTGATGTCTGTGTAAAAGAAAGTTTACACCTTCCCTGCAAGTGCCTGAATCATCAAGACCATATGAATAAGAGCCTAGGATATGCCAAGATGCTAACAAGGGTCAAGCTCTTCTCCTCCTTGAAATTTGTAGACTGTGATGAAGTTGCCACTTTCCTTGTGTCTGAATACTGGCAATGTGAATGGTAAACTTTGTCTTGAGGAGGAAGAGAGGTATACGCTTACTTGCTTCTATAGATACATATAGAAGACTAGAATCTTAACAGCAAATCCTCATTCCCTTAAAGTTAGTTGGAGTCTTGCCACTGATTTCAGCGTGGCCAGAATTTTATTGATGGGCTTTAATAGGACTGACTATCAAAATAAATAAAGCAAAGGGGATTTGGCTGTCGGTGACCTATGCAAGATCTCACAGTCAGCAATAAAATCCAAATCAACTAACTCAGAATACTACCCTGAAACCACAAACTTCCTGCCCCAAACCCCCAAATACAGGACATTTTGATAACAGAGGAGCAGCAAGTAGAGGGACAACAAAGGAAATGTTGAGAAACCAAATATATTTAGTTAGTGTTTGTCAGAGCTGTAATATGGAGAATGTCAATATCTGTCATCTTTTAATCTCTCTCAGATATTACTTTGATTGCATTTAATTTTCTTGGAGTAGGGTTTCTATGTTTTTTGTCCATTTTCTTTTAAAGAAAACAGATGGAAAAGGAGAAAAAAGGTTTTTAAGTTCAACCCGTTTTAAAATGGCTATAACTCTGTTTAATATCAAAAGCAATTTTATCAAATCAACTAAAGACGTTTAATGCTTACTGTTTCAAATGTTAATTCTTTTTGCTGAAACTAAGTTTTTTGGTTTTACTGTGACTTTTTTCTAACTTGTGGAGTTCTAGGACAGCCGAGTACCTCAATCTAGGATTTTTAGCTCAGATGATTGAAATATTTTGGACTGTTATGAGTGAAGATAGAGGACAAAAATGACCAATTTTTTTACAAACTAATTTATAGAGTGCTACCAACTTCCTGTAATAAATGCATTGCATATGCCTACACATGCACACATATACATGTGTATATAGACATACACATATATATTTTTTAAAATAGAACACATTTTTGGAGGCAGAAATCAAAGCATGCTTTTGTTTAAAGACTATAGGATTTTCTTACCCTATAGGCTACAGTTAGTACACTGAAATTTAGTTAGATGCCTAGCATTCCTGCTTATGGATCTAATGCAGTACTTTTTGGATTCCCATTCAAACCATCTGTTTATTTTATTCTAACGTATCATGCCATAATTCCATGTAATTATGGGCACCTAGTCTTCCAAGACAAACAGCTGACACCTGGAGACATGTAAGGAATAAGTCATAAGTTAAGGTTAGCTGCCCAACTCTCATTACGTTGACATTTAAAGTATATTCTATGAAGTTTGAGTTAAACCAAAAACGTTATTCAGTGGTTCTTGGATTCAGAAATAAACATACAATAGGCTAGACAGAGATTGTCAGCCTGTCATTATAATACTGGCTGTTAACAACCACAATTAAGGAAGACTACATATCAATTATTATTTGTCTGGAACATGAACTTCCCTAAGCATGAAAGGAAGTGATGCAGCCTGTATTACTGTCTCCACTCCTCAGCTAATTAGTACTGTTTTTAATGGCTTCATCTGCCCAGGATCAATTGTCTAATGGGGAACAGTTCTCTGTCAGTTAATAAGGTGAGGAACTGTATAATATGATTATGTCTGGCTCCAAAATAGTGCTTCAAACAACACTAAAACAATCATGTGATGGAATAAATAGACTGACGCAGGACTGCCAGATAATTCTGGAGCAAGCAGACTGTTCCAGTAAGGGTAAAAATGTCTGACACAAGAACGTGTGGCATACAGTAAGGGAAGGGTAGGACATTTTCTAGAAATGCTGAAAGTTTAATTAAGAGAAGGAGCCAGTGGCAATACATGTTTAAACTGGTGTTTAAAAAGCATTAGTATAAGGAATGTGAAAGGGAAGGGCTCTATTTCCAAAAATACTTGCTGCAGAAATAAACTGCTTTGTGGTTGTCCTGCTTGGAAGAATGTGCATTTTAAATTTTCCATTCAGAAAATGCCAGCCAGTACTGAAAAGGGTAAAAAACAGCTTGATGATATATACTCTGAGTCTTTCCAGGCTGCAAAATGTGCGCTATTTATACACACACATATATCATACCTCTGATTCTGCAGGATAATTGGATGTTCTCCTTTTGGTCATTTATAGAGAGTTTGGTAGATTATTGCTCGTGAGGATGGAGGCATCGGACAACTCAGCACAGATCCGCACAAGGGAAAGCAGGAGGTGCACAAACAGCTGTGTGACTTCAGACTTGACTTCTTTCTGCTGCAATTGATCACCATTACCCACAGGCTAATTGGCATTGTTCTTGGCATTTACCAAAAAGGATTATGCCAAGACCTTAGAAAAACAAAAAGCAGACTTTGTGGTATAGGAAATAATGAAGCTTTATAATTGAGCAAGCGTAGATGTCACTGGCTTGTCTGAGTTCAGGAGGGAGGGGAGAGTAGTTGGTGAAAGCATGATAATAATACCCAAACCATGCATTTTTTATTCCAGACCTAATTACCTCATCTGCCTTCTTCAGTGATGTCCATTTTTTCCTTTGCAATCCTCCTTGGGGTAGAAAAGAACTCTGAAAATTGATGAAGGGAAAAAAAAGAGGGCTATATTTAACAGGACTTCCTTTAATGAAAGTGCTTCTCTCAAATTTCTGAGGTTTGCACATTTACATATACATTCAAATATATTAAAGGAAAATATCTGTAAAGATTTACACCTCCTTCCACAGTTGACTTAAGCTGTTTGAACACCAATCACACACCTCAACAATCAATCACCTACACAGTTCTCATGCTCACCATGGGAAGAAACTGGAGCTTCAGACCTTTGGATCTCAACAACCCCAGACTTTCCTAGGCAAACTATATCGCAATCTTGTTTCAACCTATTGCCTCCGGAAAGATCATTAGCCATAACACTGGATGTCTAGCTCTTGCTCCTCTTCTGAATAAGCTGAAAGGCCTGTATCTCCCAGAAGACCATTTCAATAATTTGAACAGCAGAAATCCTGCCACTGTTTCAGGACTCCCCAGCTAAAAAGCCCTGCTTTTCACTGCCCAGCGTAAACAAAGCAGAGCCTTGGACAAGTGGGCTGTTTGTACACACATGGAGGAGATGAAGATGAGTTGTTCATCAGAACATGGAGACCATTTATGTTACTGTAGTGGGAAAAAATGGCTTCTTTTTCAGGAGTGGTATGTGTATTGTATATTTGTGCTGGGGAAAAGGTGGGTCACATTCTTTTTTGAAATGCTTAGCTATAATACATCGATGAAAAATGTTGCTCTTAAAGGGAGAGTACTGCAGGGATACAGCTTAAGCTTTAACCTGTGCTGGTCAGAATACATCAAACATAAAAGCATTGCACAAAGGCTGTAATAACTTGAAAAAAGAGATGATAATCATTGCTATGGGGCAGCCCTGTGAAGCCCATATTTCTAGAAAGAAGATATTTGCATTCCTTGAACAGAACAGAATGCAACCAAACAGAACAGCAGAGTCAAAGGTTAAACGTGTGAGAGAAAAAGAAGAAACAAATTCTTCCATCTCAGTTACATCACTCGAGAATGGATATAATTTTCAGCAGATGGACTATCTCATTCCTATTTTTACTTTCTATTTCTGGTTCAGCTCACTTCCAACCAGCACTCGAGATTATTATGGATAAGTGGAATTTGCATCCAAGGAGAGATTTTAGCTATTTCACATGGAAGGAGTGTCAGTGACCTGTCTACTTCTCTTTGGCTAACTGCCACAGCTTAGGAAAGAGAAAGGTCTGGTTGGTACTACCTCTTTCAACTCACTACTAAAGACAATTTTTTTTATTTTTTTCCTTAAAAGGTACATTACTGCAAATAGCTACAGCACAATCTAGTGTGGACAGCCCATGACTCAGTCAAGCAGAATTGCAGTTAAAGACCTTTATGATGTTATTATAATGCACCAATTCTTACAAACGTATTCTGGGATCCTTTGCTTATGCGTGAAAATATACTTTATGTTCAACAGACAGTGAGATAGATTTGAGAAAGAGATGCCCTTTTGGAATGGGAAACAAAGAAGCAGTTTTGAATGGGAAACAGAGTGGGGAGAAATGCAAAAGGGTGGAAAGAAAAGAACGAGTTTTAATTGTCTCCCTTCTCCAAATCTGTCTTTCCATCTTCACTGAATACATTTCCTTAAGTAACAGGTAAACTGGGAGGCATCAGGACTTCACGTGATTTGAAACTGACAATTGGAAAATTTATTGTAAAAGAATAGTGTGCTTTCTGGGACAAATGATAGAAGTTTAGATACCTTGAAATTCTAAGTACTTTAAAAAGTACATTAACATATATTCAGAGGTATTAGGAAACCAGCTACTCTTTTTAGCAGGAATTATTTTTCATTGTGGAATTACTGTTGTTAACCTGATACCTTCTTTCTCACACTCTCTCTCATGCTCTATTCCAACGTTTTAGAGAGTTGGTTAAAAAAACCCAAACAATAAATTTAAGATTGACAAGCCATAAGGCAATATCAACTAACAATTACATTTTCCTTACTAAGCGTTATAGGTTTGGCTTAGGTACTTTGTACTTCAAATAGGGCATACAAAGATTTTTATACGCCCAAAAGATTCATCAGTTAAATGCATGGCAGAAGCACTTGTGCTTTTATTACAGACTGAGGAAGAACATGCTAAGTAAATGGATGCACTTTTGTTGAAGGTATCTGAGGCCTGGACATCTCTGTTTGGTTTTCTGGATTTATGAAAGGCAGGTCCTGCTTGACTAACCTGATGTCCTTCTCTGACAGTGTGACCTGCTTAGTGGATGAGGGAAAGGCTGTAGATGTTGTCTACCTAGACTTCAGTAAAGCCTTTGACACTGTTCTCTGCAGCATTCTCCTGCAGAAACTGGCTGCTCACAGCATGGACAGGCATTCTCTTTGCTGGGTGAAAAAAAGTGGTGGTGGATGGAGTTAAATCCAGTTGGTGGCCAGTCACAAGTGGTGTTCCCCAGGGCCAGTTCTCTTTAATATACAGCGATCTCGACAAGGGGGTTGAGTGCACCCACAGTAGGTTTGCAGACAACACTGAGTTGGGCGGGAGTGTTGATCTGCTGGAGGGTAGGTAGAGTCTACAGAGGGATCTGGACAGGCTGGATCGGTGGGCTGAGGCCAATGGTATGAGGTTCAACAAGGCTGAATGCCAGGTCCTGCACTTGCGTCACGACAACCCCAGGCTTGGGGAAGAGTGGCTGCAAAGCTGCCCAGCAGAAAAGGACCTGGGGATGTTAGTCGACAGCTGGCTGAATATGAGCCAGCAGTGTGCCCAGGTGGCCAAGAAGGCCAAAGGCATCCTGGCCTGTATCAGAAACAGTGTGACCAGCAGGGCTAGGGAAGTGATCATCCCCCTGTACTCAGCACTGGTGAGGCTGCATCTTGAGTACTGTGTTCAGTTTTGGGACCCTCACTACAAGAAAGACATTGAGGTGCTGGAGCATGTCCAGAAGGGCAACGAAGATGGTAAGCGGTCTGGAGGACAAGTCTTACGAGGAACGACTGAGGGAACCGGGGTTGTTTAGCCTGGAGAAGGCTGAGGGGAGACCTTATTGCTCTCTACAACTACCTGAAAGGAGGTTGTAGTGAGGTGGGGATCGGTCTCTTCTCCCAAGTAACAGGCAATAGGACAAGAAGAAACAGCCTCAAGTTGCACCAGAGGAGGTTTAGATTGGATATTAGGAAAAATTTCTTCACCAAAAGGGTTGTCAAGCATTGGAACAGGCTGCCCAGGGAAGTGGTTGAGGCACCATCCCTGGAGGCATTTAAAAGACATGTAGATGTGGTGCTGAGGGACACGGTTAAGTGGTGGGCTTGGCAGTGCTAGGTTAACGGTTGGACTTGATGATCTTAAAGGTCTTTTCCAACCTAAACAACTCTATGATTCTAAGATTCTACTTCAGAAAGAGATTTTGTATTACTGAGTGGCTGAACAGCAATTTTATTTTTCAATATCATAGGACTTCACAAATGTTCTGTTGGGCCAGCAAGTAACACAAGGTGTTAATATGGAAAAATGCATTAAATATTCTTGTAGATGACATAATGAACAGTGGCATGTGTCCAGCTTTGAGAAAGGTAAAGCAGCGGTCAGTCTAATCTTTTCAGAAGAGCTATTGTCCAGGATCCTTTTAAGTGAAAAAAAGAGGTGTTGCAATTGAAATACACACAGGTTTTTTGTCTAATGGTGAACATAAGAATAAGACCTTGCTTATGTTCATGACATCTTAATCCACAACTATAGCTAGTATTTTGGAGGAGAACCTGAAAGATTCCCTCATCTGATGTGGATTCACACTCCTGAGATCCAGAATGACTCCAGCCTATAACCTAATGGTAATACGGAGTCTCACAACATTTCTACTGGTATCTTTATGAAAAAGCATTGTCCTCTTTGTAGCTTGGAACATGAAGAATTCAGCATGTGGCAAAGGTCCCAGCTTTCAGAGGAGAAAAACAAGACTCATCGGCAGTGCAGCAATACCTGGAAACAGTCTACATGTCTGGCAGCACAGTTGACAGTGACTCAATCTCACATCAAGGATTTCTTCTTCAAAGTATATTATAGGTTAGAAACACATAACATAAGCTCATGATGCTCAGCTATTGCAGGAAACTCCTTCACTGATTGCTGTCAGGACACTAAGAAACAGGGAAGTGAAAGGGCAACAGCGAAGTTTGGAGGTGGTGCTCACTTAGAAATGGAGGGCAGCAGATTTTACTCCTGTCAAGTGTTTTTACTACCCCTGGAGCTCTCTGTAGGAGCTTACAGAGTCCAGGAGAGGAAAATATCAGCACGGAGCAACTATTCTGACAATGAGAAGTGGAGAATTCTGCTCAGGTAGTATCTTCAGGTCATTGGAGGAGGAGGAGGAGGAGGAGGAGGAGGAGAAGGAGGAGGGGGGGATTTATTGAATTAAAAGGGAAAGATGAGCTGTGAAATGTCTTGACACTAGGCAAAAGTACCTTATCCTAGTCTCTCTCAAACAAGGAAGAAACGTTAACATGAAAGTGTATTTTTCTTCCTCATGATAATTGGGTCTTTTTATATCATTTCCCACTCTTCACCCTTCACTTTTAAGGTGTTTTCCTGTAGTGGGTGCTAAGACCAGCGGAGCATCCTTCATTCATTTCAGAATTCACTCCAGAAAGGAGGGCCCTTATAAAGGGAATGGATATTGTTAAACTCACAGGATTAAGCAAAGTCCCCCAAGTTTTGCTTATTGAGTCACTCCAGTGATGATTTTATTTTGGAGGGTGTCACCCTGTTACCTTCCCTCTTTCAATAGCTAAGTGAAAAGCTTTCTATTGACAACATTTCCTAAGTTAGAACAGTTTTCTGCTAATATTGTACACTAGCTACTGAATGTGATTTTAAAATCATGACTAGTGCCAATCAACCCGGTTAATAATTATGGTCCGATTCAGAAAGGTATTTAGAAGCTGAAAGACTAAACTCCTGCTGAAGTCAGTGGTGTATAAGTACCTACTTCCTAACCAGGTGATTAGATGCATTTATCTTTCTTTATATTTTTTATATAGTACCTGGCCAGAGCTCAGGCTTCTCTTGAAGTGTGTTTCTATGTCAGACAGTAATGAAATATAATAAACGATAAAACCGAAAAGATAAATGTCCACCTATTAAATATTAAGACAACCATTCTAAGGACTAGGTAGTGAATAAATGAGAACAGATTGCCTGGAGAAGTTGAAGAGACTCCACTACTGGACAATTCAGGAATAGAGAGGCATCTTTCAGGACTGGAATTTTCACTGCTGCTGTCCTGAATCCAGAGGATGGACATAATAACTTTCACTTCCATGCCTGTCAACCTAATCCCCAACTGTCCTGTTCCATACGAACTATCCACTGGAAAATTTCTATTGCCAGCAGTTTGCAGGTAACTCACACAAAAACAGAATCACACAGGCTAAGGTACTAATTGTGTATTGTTTACTTTCTACCAATAGCCTCAGCTTGGTTATTATCTTGGTCAGTTACAGAAAAGAGGTATCTCATCTAAAAGCAAAACTGATGAACTGTAGAGATGGGAAGGCTTCAAGATAATCTGGGTATTCCTCGTTATTTTACTAATATTAACCCTCTGGCTCTATACTACTGAGTGATTTGTTTGGCAAGATGGAAACATGGTAGTTGCCTAAGGAATAAGTGAGAATATTAATTAGTGTCCCAGTAGGGGAAGGAAAGAAGGACGTCTCTCAGTTGTCATGGTATGATTGTAGGTTAGCAATACTTGAGCCCTGATCCTTTTAATGATAGTTGGCTGCTCCCCCTTTCTCATCTCAAGTGGGTAAGTTGAAAGCCTCCCTCTCTCCCATCCCTCCTTCCTTTGTGTCTGAATGTGCATGGGAATAAAGCAGGGGTGGGGAAGGCTTTCAGCTGTAGCAGCCTGTGCAGGAGGAATGGAATAGCTCGTAGCCAGCAGGAGGTCGCCATGTCCTCCCCAACCCCCCAGCAAGGTGCCAAACATCTCTCAAGACGTTCACATGATCCTCCTTGCTGTTGTCCCCTCCTCAAATCACACGGATCTTTCCCTCTGGCCCTTACCCCCCCGTGGGTCTTTTTCCAAAAGGGATAAACTGAAAACTTTTTAATGACGCTGAAGAAAATCAGCGATGAGGAACAAAGTAAGTTTGGGCTTGCTTTGGATCCTATCAATATAAGACTGTTAGATGGAACAGCCAAACTCAGCAAGAACCAAGCTGTGAGTGATCTACACATAGGAACAGCTTCACAAATCTCTCCATAGGCCACTAGCAGCTTAACAACTGCATGCAATTATTTAGATGTATAGTCTATTCCTGCATAATTTATGCAGATCCGTTTTCAGCTATTTTGCCCAAATACAAAATAATAGTTTCATGATTACAGCGTCATCTGGGGACATCAAAGCACTCCACCATTATGATTCACATCCCCATTAACGATAATGCACAAGACAAATGTGAATCTTTATTAGGTTAATTCTATTTTGCCCATTTTGCAGATGAGTAAGTGGGAGCACAGAGAGGTTAAGTGATTTGCCCCAGGTCACAGAGAGAAATCTGGAAGTAAAAACAATGTGTGAGTATGGCCTAAAAGCCATATACATTACAATTAAATACTGAGATATTTAATAGCAAAGAAATTCTGAAAAGTAAGGCTTCATACCCCAACTAAATATGGATTTGACAGGTAATCTTGCATTCCTCACAAATTTTAAACTTCCAGTGATCACTAAATAACGCTGAAGAATGGGAAAAAAAGGCAAGAAAAAACTTTTCTTTCCCTCTCTAGAAAGGAATTAAGAGAGGAAAAAATGCTGTTAAAGTGGCAGCAAAGAGAAATGATCCGTCCTGAAGTGACACTGATTTTTTTGCAGTGCCCTCCCTATTTCAAATGTCCTTGAGAAACAGAAAGCCATATAAAGCAGAGCTCTGTGGTCTATGGGAGAGTAAAACAAAAGGAAAGATTTGTTCTTTAAATAACAAGGTTTTACTGAGCTTTCTTTATTTGACTTATTAATAAGGTGGATGTAATTAAATCAGTCAGTTTTAACTTAAGGGTCAGTACCATAAATTGTTAGCTACTGTTTCTCTAATTAAGGGAGTTTCTAATGAATGCCTGCATAACTAGAAATACTGTAAAAAGCATTCACTTTTTGGTGTAAAAGTATTTCTGAAGCAAGCTTTAAAACACACTGAAAAAAAAAAAGTATAGTAAGTTAATAACAATAGGCAAAAATGCAGATAGCTCATAGTTTTGAAACAATCAATGTTTTCCATGTTGGTATTTGGTTTTCCTTCAAGGACAAAAAGCTAAGCCAAGTTTCTCTCTTCAGCCATTTAAATGAGCACAAAATTTAAGGAGCCTATAACTGTATAACTGCTATAACTGTAAAACTGTGCTCAGTTGTTTAGTTTGAGACTGAATTTGCAAAGTTTCAGTCACAAGAGACTTTACAGTAGAGGAACTTCCACTGCTGAGTGAAAGGTAATATTTATGATGCATTAGAAGCAAAAAAAAACGTAGGGGAAACGGGCATTAACTCCTGCTATATTTAAACTATCTGAATTTTCCCACTAGATCTGTGAGACATTGTTACTTAAAGCAAATCTTTTGTCATGGAGTAGGGAAAAATTCCTGTGATCAGGAAAGTCCCTTCTTTTTCACTCCCAGAATCCCATGCAGATTTAGTCGTGCTGCCATGCTGAGAACTGACACATCCTTTTTCTGATTATGCAAGTGACAGAAAACTTAGCAGCGCACCAGAAAAGTCACATATATTCCTTGACACGGGAATGAGGGAACCTGGCTCCCCTGTTTTATAATATTTTCTTCACTTCTGGTATTGTAATGTACAAAGAATCAGATTCTCGAATTTCAGTGTTTCCACATTATTTCTATGTTCATTTATCTGTTCATCTGTATTGAGAACTCCTGGCCTGTATGGCTGCAAAATTAACCCCTCTGACACACCGTCAATGCATTGCTATGTTCACTAGTACTCGGGAGTTCAGTGCTGCAGACTGAGGCGGGTGGAGAGCAGGATCCCTTGGAGTGGCATGTTTAAAAGGTTTCATCTGAACGATTCTTCCAGAAAACTCAGTCTTCTGTTTGAATAAATATATTCTTTCCCATAGGGACTGGGTGTCAGCCAGATCTTATCCACACCGTGATCAAAAGTTATTCCCTACTGACAAGCCAAGCGTCAGCTGGCCAACTTTTTTTTTTATATATATTGGAATATGAATTCTCAACAAAAAGTCTCCTTGTCAACAGAGGAAGGGCTTTTTGTCATGAACTCCCAGAATAATAGTCTCATTCATCAGGAAGTACTGAACAGTTCAGCAATATACTCCAGTACAGCCATGTTGTTTTTCTTGTATCTCATTTTCACATCTCAGATGAGTTCAGCTTCCTCTGATTCACAAAGTAGGGAGGTCTACAAGGAGGGAACAGCTTTCGATATTCCCAGTCCCCTTTCTGCCTTAGCTAATCCACTCATTTCCAAAATGCTTTCTTGCAATGAGTCCAATATTTTTGTTAGCTTTAGGTTTGCAGCTGAAACACTAAAGGTTAATAATGTCTTCTAGATACCTGGGAAGTCCATTCATACAATATATAAAAGACTGTGAACTTTCCCATCCCAATATATGTTTGTGAATCCGCTGTAAAATTAGTGACGTTATTAAGTTAGCTGGCTCAAACTTAAAACTAAAGTAAATAATCAAGCTCATTACCTTTGAAATCAATAATAGCCCATTTCACTTCCAGTTTCCTTCACTAATAATTTCCTTGGAAAAAAGTTAGTTGCTAAGTCAACATGAGTTCTAGAAACACTTCTGTTTGAATTATAAAAGTTCTTTTGAGTTAAAAGAAGGGAAATGATAAAAATTGAAATATGAAGTGATTAAATTACATTAACATGATACATCCAATAAAATAATTGTATTTAAAGTTCAAAGATAATTTTTAAAAGCAGGAAGCAATTATTCATTACACATGGAAAGATAGAGGTTTACAGACTAATGTATATTCCTAGCTTTTGGGAGATATATTCTCACTTCTTGCTACTCAATGAACTGCAAAATGGAACATAGCAGTTATTTTCATAGCTGGTTCTCCTGCATCCCTCTGATTGAATGTTTTTTGCAAGAAGTGTGTCATATCTACAGGAATACCAAACTAAAGGGTCAAATTTTTGCAAAGCATTTAGCCAGAAGCAATAAGGCATATTAATTTCATTAATAAGTCAATTGCTACCTTATGCATTTCAGCATGGAGCTGCAATTGATAAAAGCTATTGAGTCCACTAGGCAAAGCTACATATAAATACAAACAATAACAAAACTGAAATGATGCATGCTAGGGTCAACACAATCTGATCATTTGCAGTAAATAACATCATTCATTTCATGATATAACTGAAACAGAACAGAATAAGGCAACTGATATACCTTACTTCCATTAATGTGCTTCTTTTTTTACAACTTAACTTTACAAATAACTGGAGTTACTGCTCATTGTGGAAGGAACTGTAATATTTTTGCTAATTTTAAACCATAAATTATGGCAAATTATGTTCTGTTTAAGAACTGAATAAGAAATGTTATTTTTCCACAAATAACAACATTAGCTTTTGCAAAACATTATTCACTCCACTTTGGATTTCCAGTAATATATGACTTAGCTCAAAACACTTCATACCATAGTTCAAATTCAGTTCAGATGAGAATATATATCTATAAATGACATGAAGTGTTGTTCAAAATTGCCTATCCTATTGCAAATCAAGTATATTTCTATACATTTCTGTCAAGCTATGCTGGGTTTATACTAATATAATGAACCCTAAAGATTTTACCATTTGAATGATAAAAAACATGAATCTAGCATTTCACAGAGAGAGGTTCTCGCAAAATGTATTTTCCTCACTGAAAGCCATGCAAAGACTTGTTACAATTAGAGGTGGAAGCTGGAAATATTCAGATATCTTCTCTTGTCTTCTTTGCCTCTAGAGATTGATTGGACAAGGAATTTGGACCAGTTCTTACACTATTTTTTCATAGTCAGTTCTTTTTTACTTTGATGCATATCAGAGTGCTAAGATACAACCAGAAGAATCAGATACTCACTTTCATTAGGCCTTTTAGGTCAGACTTTATGGAAAACACAAAACAGCTTACTGAAGTTGAAGTTGTTTTGGTCTACGCCAGCTGAGAATTTGGTCTGAAATATTTAGCAAAAACCACTATTTACAACTTTGTCCAGAATTTTATGCATTTTTGGCAGCTTTTCATTTGAAACACCTTTGCTAGAGGCTTCACTGAGAAGTAGACAAGCTGAACATAGATTAAATATGGGAAATGGGCTATGAATACAAACAAGAAAAGGCAAGGCACTCTCACTTTTCTCCAACAGCATAAACTGGTTAACAGGAGTTGTTAACAATTAATAGGTAGTTTGGTGGATCTTTGCAAGATCTCTAAGCCTGTGATTACATACGCATACAAAAGAAAACAACATACAGGGTATGGTATTCTGGGTGAAACAGTTGCATTTGTTTTCTTTGTTGTACATACGTTGGAAATATTGTATTTTGGCATATAAAACCTGTTTAAAAGCCTTCTGTTTTCAAATCAAGGCACACAGATATTCAAATCAGGGAAAAAAATACAAAAATATTAGTTATATAGGTGTCACTGAATCCAAACTTGTTATAGTGGTGTCAACATACATTTCATAGAAGCAATTTTGAATTAAACCTTAAAATGAACCTATGTTTATGTATCCCTCTTAGAGTGAAAAAAAATATTAAAATAGTATTCTACTTTACATTACAGCACTATCTATAATAACAATACAAGTAACATGCAAGTATCAAAGAACCTTTTGATAAGGTTTTCCTCACCACCGTTATTTATTTGCAACAAGTTAGGAGACCACATTGTTATATGCTGGTAAAAGTATCCTATGGTCCCTGTTTAATTCCTAGAGAAACCTGTCAGAGGTAAAAGATGTGCTACAAAAGGGATAAAAAGTAAAGAACATGTCTATTATCAATTTAATGATAGGATAGATGTTCTCTTCAAAGTTTTTCCTGTTACGAAGCCTTACCAGTGAATAAAAGTATCTAATGTATTATTCAGATAAAGGCCTCTGAACCTTAGAGAGAAGGAAATCCATACCGCCTTACATTGCTTTATTAAGTCTATATTAAGGGCTCCATTACTTTAAAGAAACTGTTTAAGTAACATTAAGGCTATGACCCAAACTGACAAAAGTAAGGAAATACAGATAGCTGAATTTCCATCTTTAAAATATGCTGCTGTGGGGAAGAAAAAGGAACAATGGAGTATCAGACTTTCCTTCTCATCTTGGGCTGAGAGAAATATTTGGGACCTAAAAAAAAAAGCCAGCCTGAATCTTCACCTAGCATTCAACTGAAGCCAAATAAAAACTGTTCAAAGTTTGGCTCTCTTCCCATCACCTCACACCATGGGTCACTTGCAGATGGAGGAGCAAGTTTTCAAGCTGCTATAGGAATTCCAGACAATTCCTTCCTCCACTGCAGTAGAAACTGCTTGAATAAAGGACCCAATTATTGCTGCCAGGGCTTTTTGTAAAACATTGGTGCTCAGGGTTTTTGCGTGTTCCCTGCCCATGAGATGTACTGCGAAATCTCCAGAGAGTAAAAGATGTCTCTCTACCTTCTTTTTCTTTTTGTACAGGAGGAATGGAGGAAAGAGGATATAAGGGGAGGATAAGATCACCAGCAACAGGACCAATAGGTTGCAAAGTGGCCATCACTGTACAGGAAAGGAAAACACCATTAGACCACTATTTCTTACCTGTAGCTCTTAGCCCAGAGTTAATTTGCCTTTATACCAAGCCAGTATTATATCAGATGAACTCTAACATAATTCTAAACAGTAATAAGTAAGCTAGAAACACCTTTCACCTACATATTGTCCTTTAAGGTTGACATTAATTTTAAGTGAAATTATATCACTCAGGTGAATGTCCTACATCCTTTCATCTCACCTGAAGGCCTGAAACACAGTTACTTGCTGTATCACTGGTGCTGAAGGTGTTGATATAGCCCTAATATCAGTATTTTAGCATGTATTTAAAACCTGTGCAAGTAGAGGAAGTATATGAGCGCATGCTTGTGGCTAGGAATGTCTTTAAATCTCTCAACAGCTGAACACTAGCTTTAGTCATAAACTTTGGCTTTATTCTTGTGGTCTCACTTCCGCATTGACATAGCATGCTGCCTTCAATTTGCTTACCTCTCATACTGAGATTCCCCATCAGGTGGACAAGAAAAGCAGAAAAGCTATATAGCATTACCATGGCAAATAAGACAGTCTGCATTAGACAGGGTTCTCCTTAGGGTCACACAAACAAATTCACTGCCCTTTCTATCATCAGATTACTTCTGTTGCAACATTTTGTGTTACAGGAGACTTAGAAGAGTCTTTCCTTTTTTCCCTTGTTTCACAGCCTATCTAAAATATTCTGTACCCTCAACATACACACAAGACAGCATTTTTTATAAAAAATCAGGAGACCAGTGTCACAAATGCTCAACAGAAAAGCCTCTCTTGTTCAAACTCCTAGCTCTGCAAGTGGGTCTCAGAAAAGCTGAATCAAACAATAAGCGTCATTAGGCATCAGTTTAACTGTGGGAGTTATTAACAGTTGACCAAACTTGGAAATACATTGATAACTTCTCCAGTTCCTCAGATCAAGATTCAATGGCTTTCTGAAACATAAGTTTGGCCAAATCTAAGTTTACAGCACAGACAGAAATAAGTGGGTGAAAGTGAGCAAACTTCAGGGATTATATAAGATAGATTCAATGACCTACAGCCTTTTTTTGGCCTTACACGCTATGACGTTATGATAAAAGAATATGATATCCAAACTAGAGGAGCGTGGATTTGTGCAATTTCCATGGAAAAAAATCATGAAAATACAAGAGATCTTTTTTGACAAGACATTCATTTAAAAGGAAAAATGGCTAACAGGATATATTTAAAAGGTTCAAAATGAGCAAACAGGCTCAAACAAAATAAAAATTAACCTCCCATGATGAGGCACACAGCTGTCTTTCAATTTTTCTCATTTTCATTCTTATGGAAATAACACACACTACATTATCTTTCCAGACTGTGCTGCTTGTTTTATTCGTATATACATTTCAACCCAAGCCTTGCACAGGAAAAGAAAATCCCAGAGAGTTACTTTGTGCAGACCCAGTCTCCATAGTTCCATCACAATGGGTGGACACAGTCTTTCTCACCTCATCCTTGGGCCACTATCCTGTAGTCCCGCATCTGCAAATCCCTTGGCAGCAAGCTTCTGTTGAGGTTCCTGCATGCCTCGCCACTCACAAGGGTTGTGGACAGTGGTCCTGTCCCTTTCCTGTTTCAAACATACTGTTTTCGGGCAAGTATCTGCACCCATTACTGCTATGTATGATCTCTCCATCCCTAGAGAACCTCTTAACCACCTATTTCCTGAAGAAACTCATTGGCCTTAGTCTTGCTTCCATTCCCTGTGGATCTTGTTTGGAACCACATGGTCTCAGATGCATGTACTCTCTTGAAACTGCCAATGACAGTAATAAGAGATAAGGTAAATTCTTAAATGATTTCCTATTCCTCTCTCACAAGGCAGACCTCAGTTCCCTCCTGCCACACAAAGCAAAAGGAAAGACGGTAACTACCTATCTGCTAAGAAAGCAAACGATGTGGCAAAGACCCAGAGAACTCTGAACAGCAATTCTCCCTGACAATTATCAGCTACTCTCAACAAGCAGAAAATCATGATTTCTGTAACAGGTCTGATATACTTATTCGCATTTTCTATAATTTTTCAGGAAATAAAAATAGTAAATTAAGTATGTGACCTTTCACAAAGGCTCTTGCTCCAGACAAGCTATTGAAATGCCTTCTGCATCACAGTACACCTCTTAACCACGCAAGGTGCATTGTTCTCAACATGCAATTGGAATGTTCTCCAATATTTCACCAATCTACATCATTACCAACATAGACTAACCTTTCTAGGTCAGTAGAAATCACCTAGTAGGTATGGAAGAACATAAGATGATGAGTGACAAGATTCTAGTTCGTTGACATAATGTGTCGTTTACCCTGTCTCAGTATTTTTTTAGTAAAATGTGAAAAATAGCTTTCTACATATCTAAGCATAATGTTAGTAAGTGAACAATCAGTAAATTAATTCGTTCTGCAACAATTCTAAGTATTCTCTCCGTATTCGCTACCCACAACAGAGAATATAAGGATGGATCCATACCTTCCCTTCTTCTTGAAGGAATCCTGCTCCTTTATCAGGTCAATGTGGTTTTTGAGGAAAATATTCTTGCGCTTTTTATATCTGCATAGTGCATTTTATACCACAAAAGGCAAAATTTAATCTTAAAACTGGGACTTCTGTGCAAAACATGGGCTGCTTGCTTGACCTGGTAGAAGAACAGCTGGATCTCCACCCTGTTGACTGAACAGGTCTAAAGACTTCATCCTGCAAGGTGCTGTTAGCCTGTGGAAAGATCAGGCCTATATTATCATTTAAGCATAAAGGTAGTCCTCTTGCAGGCTGTACAACATATACTCACACATATACGTACAAACACACTCTCATGGATCTGTCTATAGGAATACACACACAAATAAATGGCTGACAGCTGGATACAAATGCAAAAATCTGTCTCAGGCTGGGACACTTTGAATTATGTCTAACATCTACAATGCAAACCATCTATTTGAAATGTCACAAAAGGAATTTTCTCCCAGGATGCATTCGTGTATGCTAAAATTCAACTAACACTGGACTTCTTTTTGGAAAAATAAATGTTAAAAAGACTGGGTTTCAAATGGAAGTGCTGACAGGCCTTTAACTATCGCAGCTTGAATAGTATCACCACTGTATATTAACAACTGTAGTCATAAGATCTCAACATTTTTCCCCTCCCCGTCTTTCCCTGGAGCTGCTAAAAAAGCTAAGCCCCTTTTCACATTCGTAATGACGAAAAGTTAAAAAAAAAAAAAAAGAGAAGAAAAAAAGGAAAAAAAGACTTAAAAGTTCGGCTGGATTTTCTTCTGGTTTCCTAATGAGCTTAACATCTCATAAGACGCCTTTGGTAAAGGAGAAAATCTTTTCAAAAAGACCCATTTTCCTGCTGACAGTACAATCTTTCTGAAGTAACATCAGAAGACCATAAGGGTGACATCCAAGCCACCTGAGCTGGCAATACAAGCTCTGTAACCAATAGATTTCTTTCCCCTCTTTACTCCACATTTTCTAGCAACACAGTTCTTTAGAATAGGGTCAAAAGAAAAAATTCTGTTTAGTTGTTTAAACGAAACAAATAACTTTTTCAACAGATCTCTGCTAGAGCTTGACCAAAGTCGAAGTATACTGTAATTTAATTTGTCATAAAAGGCCTGAAGTAGCTGGCTCTTAACAAAACAGGAGATCACAAAGTTATGTAGTTTCATGTCACCTTGAGTATGCATGAACAATAGTACCTGACCTGTTTAATGATTATTTTTTTTTGCTGTTAGATGACAGAGAATAGTCTCACAATAAACCTTAATCCTGCACTGTGACAAAAAAAAAGTAAGAAGCAGCAACTGCTACATGTGTGACATTTGTGAAAAGGAATACTGTCTTGAATGCAATGGCTGTCTATTACAACCATGCATAGGATTTGAACGTGCAAAAAAGTAACTCAGATAACTGCCAATGCTCACATAAGTTGCTTGATGGAAAACAGTGGGGCTGCCTCAGTGTTTGGATTATTTATGTACCAGGGAAGCTATAAAACTGGGCCTTTCTATGTACTATATAAGGTATATAGAAAAATATACGTGGTTTTGCCACTTACGTTAGGATTTGGTGGCACTACAGTGCAGCAAGATGTGGCACTCTCTAGTTACATAAGTGTTATTACAGGAAGAGGCTGCGTTATTGGGTCAGAGTCATCAAATTCTGCAATTTATTTTTGTGACAGAAATCCACAACCAGTGTGTAGACTTTAAGGGGGTTAATCATAGATTACACCCAAATGAACAAGGCAAGAAACTTAGCAATGCTCAGATTTGAAAACTGGTGAAAGACCACTTCTCATTTTCTATCTTTTTACAATTTCTATAATTTTTGTTACGGTTGCTCTAATTCTGTAATTTGAGTAATTATGGAGCATCTGTTGTGAAATAAGCCAATAGCAATAATTTCAGTGTACCTGAGGGCCTGTTTGAGGTCCAATGCTTTTTTCAGAAAGAGAGCACCAGACCAAACAGCATGAAAAAGACAGTTTTCCTAACACCCTGAGTTCCCACTTGTATAAGTCCTCCTTCTTGGCACGATTCAACACCGAGTGAAGTTTGGATGCCTGGCCAGAATAGGGGAGAGTCCAGCAGGATCCACTTCCAGAATATGGACTTTCCAAAGACCTTAAACTTGATCTGGCAGTTGATTGTCTCCAGAGGTGGGAATTAATTCTGCCCCCAGGTCAGCTTAATCCCCGTGTGAGAAGAAACCTTCAATTATGATAAACTCTGCTAAATTATTTATGATATCTCTGTGATCTAATGAAGCTTTATTCAGCAAGACCTTTGTCTCAGGCTCACACAGGGAACGGAATGGGGCAACTGGTCATGAAACTCCAGTAATTGTAGACTTCTGGAGCAGAAGCACTGAACAGGCTGGTTCAAATTTATTCTTTAATAAATTCTGCTGATTTCAGAGGAGTTAATATAAGAAGGAATCTAGCCCATAAAATCCAATTCTGCCCCATTTTACACTGAGTATGGTATCAGAGAGGCAACAGGGCAGCATTTCAGTTCCTTAGGTGGACTGCAGGAAGTTCTATAGTCTTGCAATTCTCACATAACCTTTATTGTTTTATTTTCGACTGGCTGCTATAAGCTGTAAAAATGAATTTTCAAAAAAAGAAACCCCAAACCCACAAGACTGGTGCTTTGGGATATCCAGTCTTAGAACCTGGCCCAATAAAAAATATATATGTACATTCAGCTTCCACACCATTAAAGCCAGACATTTTCTTTTAACAAAACCTGGCCCTCAGTTGTAGTCAATACCGTACAGAGGCATTTAGAGAGTAAAAAAAATCTCACAGGAAATTCTTTATATAAAGAGATTCAGAAATGAAAATACCATGCAGGTCACAGTCATTGGCACATAATGGTACAGTTAAGCTGTTCATTTCTAATTAGGCCTGTGATCAGAAAATAGCCAATTTTGCTTTCTGCTTCTTGGTGTGTTCAACAATTTTGTCAGCCAAAAACTGTTAGCTGCTGAATTTTTAACGATCCTTTATTGGATAATAAGGTTTTGTTTTCATTTCTCTCAAACTGCTGGAGCCTCCGTTAACAATTATATTGGGGAAAAGGTTTCCACAGTAGGTGGGCCCCACAGTCTGTCTAAACCATGGATTAGCGTTATAGAAAAAAAATAAAAACCAGAGGGAAAAAACAAAGAACACTTAAGAAAGGCAGGTTTGGGATTGGGTGTGTACAGAATTAGGTTACTTCATTACATAAATTAAGCAAAGGAAATTAATACATTCAATATGGTGAAACTTATATGAATCTGCTGCTCTCTGGGTTGGCAAGATCCAGCCACCTAGCTGAAGTGGTCTTTAATTAATGGTCAAATAAGGCTATACTTGTTATTCAGGAATAATATAAGGTTTTGACAGTAAAGCTGATCAAATCCCTGGCAGGTGCATGTCTGACTCAAAAGCTCCCTCTGTCCTACCGTGATGTTTCAGTGACATGTTCCAAGGACAAGATCCTTTTGGTTTACAGCGGGAATTGTTCACGTTTAATTTAAAAAACCCTGCTCCTCCCATCACCTCAGGAGTATCTTCTCTTCAAACCAAACCAAGTTTTTCCTGTTCCTTGTCATGTCTAAGGCAAAAAAAAAAAAAAAAAGGGAGTTTCTTATTGGCTCAACAAACTACATTTCTTCATTTATTATGTTCTTGGCTTCAGAAGACAGTTTTGGGGCTGGTGGATAACCTCTGCTTTGCTCTCTGGTCTCACACATCAGCCAGCACCACTTTGGGGTCTTTCAGATGGCACATCAGGAAAGAGTGTCTGTTTTGGACATCTGCCCAAGTGCTGAAATTTAAATATAAAGGAGTGCCTGGCCAGTTATTCGGTTGGAGAGACAAAACCAGTGACTGCAGAAGGAAAGAGGACAGAAAGAAGAGAATTTGAAGGAAAAAATAAAGGAAGTTTAAATGCACTGAAAATAGAGACAGTGCAAGCCATAGAAGAAAGGCCATTTTTTAAAGAGAATCTAAATTTCTAAAAAATGGATTTGCAGCAGAATTCTATTGCAAAGCCTCCAAAAGTGTGCACTGGTAGGAATGTAGACATAATATACGTAGGGTTCATTGCACCACTTATTTCTTGAGAAGACTCCTTGGAACTTTGTATTAAAAACTCAGCATTGCTTTTAACTTTGTCAAACTTTAACAATTTTTCATGTGCATATGAAAAAGAGTGATAAAATAAAAAAAAAATCCAGCCAGACAAGACCAACTATTTTCTTGCATAAGGTAAAAGAATAATTTGTTTCATCAATATAAAAAATAATCTGGTGACCTTTTCTTTCTTTCAAAGACTCTGAAGCAGAGACATAAAATTCAACATCATGATTGACCATTTTGACAAGGATATGGCTTCTGTTGCATCATCTGGACAAATATAGCTAAGCTTCTGAAAAATCTCTGTTTACATACATTCATTTCTCCTTTTCATTAGCCAAAATTTCTACAGATTTCAACCCCACAAAGCATTCTCAGACTTTTACACTTCCTAGAGATAAAGTACATACTCTGCTACTCCACAGAGTTGATCTCTTATTTGATACTGGACTGCACGTTGCAAAGATAAACTAATTTTTACGAATCTTGCAAATATCACAGTCACAACAATATGAAAAAAGTATATGAAGAAAAATTCTGCCAAGGGGGTCAGTTTTGAATAAAGTATATTGAGTAAGGCACTGGGTCACAGTCTGAATAATTAGGACACCCAAGAAAGAAAAACCACTATACATAAATACTTATTTAAAGGATGGCATTACAAAGCACATGGACAAGAAAAGAGGATGAAATTATAGACAGTTTTAAATCTTCATTCCTTAATCTTTTACTTTTAACACATCTAATACTTTTATACAAAAAAAAGTTACTGTAATTGCACGTGCAGACTGAACACTCTTATACAGGTACATAAGGGCACACACAAACATAAAAATTAAATGAATGAGAAAGGGTGATGCAATATAAGGAGGCAGGATAAATTGTGTCTACCTCATTTGTAATTGCATGGTTCATCCTAACCATATGGTGAAGAACTGTATAACCCATTCCATTCAGTATATACTGACTAGGTCACATTCAGTTTAACTTCACAGTCTGCCTAAATGCATTTCCTTGGCTGGTGGAGCCCACCAAACTGACTCCAAAGTGACAGACAAAAAGAAGTTGTGCTGGCTTAACACAGTCAGTAGAGCAGTTTCACTCAAAGAGCTGCAGAATATGATAACAGGAATGCTCGAAAGCTTTAAGCTACAGGATGTGACGATAAGCATTCGCTGTTTGCTATGAAATGTATGTGGTATGGGGTTTGGTGCTCATATTTGAATTGGCTCAATATTATAGTCAAGAGAAAGATTCCCTAAGGAATTGAATAACATAGGGCCCATCTGCTGAAGAGGTGTATTTAACCTGCTATGCAGTCAGGAAATTGAGATCACCCAGGATCTCCTGCCCAGCGGCCTAAGGTTTTTTCACTTTTTGATTGTACGGGTCCAGATTCTTTCAAGTCTCAGAATTCTTCAGTTTCTGCTTCACCTGCTTTACCAGGGTAAACTTTTCTGTCTGTGCTTTGCACTCTCCATGATACTTTAATAGGCTGCTAAGCCTGAAGCTCCAGATGCAATGAGCTCAGTGAAATCAATGGGAAATATCTGTGTGCACCAAAGGCCAGATTTTGATCCATTGTGTTCAAGCAGAATGATCCTCATTAACCTAACAGATAAAGGCAGCAAAGAGCGGCACTTCTGTAATATCCATGAAATCACTATTTCATGATACCAGTGAGAGCCCAGGGAGGAGGTTTCTTGGTTGCAATAATTAATAATTTACAAAAAGCTTTAACTAAGCAAGACATTGCCCACCTGGAAATTGGAATGAAAGGATATTAATGAAGCTGCAATGCAGATGGTCATGTTGAAGGTGATGAAGAATTTATTAGGGAGACAGCCATCAGAGGCTGTGTAGTATATGAAGCATAAAACTGCTATAACTAATGACAGCAAGTAGTTTAGGCAAGTAATGGACAGCACAGCTACAAAAGGGAACATGGAGATATATTATTTAGTAATAAAGTTCTCATAAAAATGTGAAATATGAAGTAGAAAGATTAATATGATTGCACAAGCCATCTTAAATATCCATACCCAACTTCTGCCTTTTAAAAGAACTAGACTAAATTTATGCCCAAGCAGCAACACGTAAGTCACAGCACTTATTTACATAGTCTATGCAAACTACTACAGATCTATGGGCTTAATTTATTGAAATAATGTCTGAAAGTGGTTTAATTTATTGCATTAACAATAGAGCAGGTGCTATATTTCTACCTGCCAAGTGATCCAAGAAGTGTAGGTCAGGTTATCAATCACTGTATCATACTCCAGAAGATCCAGGGACCTGCAGGTTAGCGGCTGCTCTGCTTTAATAATTTCAGTCTTCCCTGAGACTGAGTAATAATCCTTCCTTTACATCTCCACCGCTGGAATTAATCTTTGCACAAAACCTGGGTGAAAGAGTTGGCTGCAGAAGACAACACAAATATAAACATTGCTTAAGACGCTTTTTCTCTAGCATTTTGTATGCAAGAGGAGATAGAAAAGATTTTTTTATTGAACCATCTCTTCTATGGTTTTCTTTTAGTAGTAGAAAGCTGAAGAAGTATTTTAGATTATGCTAACACTGGCACGCAGAGGAGGTGAGTAGGGGGAAATTACTGAGGATTCTGGGCTATTTTTAAAAGCTGTTTAAGCCTGCTTTTCTCTCACCCATCTGAATTCATAATACATTAGGAAATGTGTCTTTAATGCATACATTGCTCAAGCCACCTAATTAGAGCAAGCCATTCTTTTTTCCAGTTCTTTTTAAAATGTATGAATGCTTATCCCAGACCAAAACCACTATACTTGAATGTGAATTTTCTGTCCAAAATAAAAGATAGTTATAGTGCAGATACCCTGTAACATAAAAAGCATTGCAAAATGCTACACTTCAGTCCACAATACAGTTTTATCCTTCTTCCCGGATTAAAAAGAAAAAAATACTCTAAAATATTCTTGATGTTATCATAAAAGGGGATTGTCATGCATTTGCCCAAATTTATCCATAATACTTGTCTTTAGTGGAATTACAGTAACATGAGACTGGCATGAAGCAAAACACGAAAGGATTTTCTTGAGAACATTGACCTGATCATTCATCTAGAAGCACAGCTATTTTCTCAACCACTCTTTTACCTATTAGGGTTTTAAGTATTTTTTGTGTCATAACATTTTTCTATGGTGCAGTACTTCTGGAAATGCCATCAGTAGTGGGAAACACTGCTTGCAACTATGGCTTGCTGAGATGATTTTGGAAAGCAGTAGATGAACTGATATATTTTTGGCTAAGACAATAACTGGAGGAAGTCTGGGATGTGATAAGATGCTTTGCGGCAGAGTGTTCTCAGTTGTTCATTTTAATGTGGACAGTTAAAATGGAGCTGTCTGTCAACACTGAGGGTAAACCTTGTCTCCAGAGCACCCAGCCTGGAGCACTTAAGTAGTGAATAAACCAGCATTAAGTAGTGAATAAAATACATATATATATACACACATATATATTCAGATAAATGAAATCAGCTTCTCCGAGCATGGTCTTTTTCTGATGGACACGGACAGCTCTGTAGGGTAGGGACAGGGAGCTAAGAATTGTAGTTTGCATTCGGAAAGGTAAACTTTGCCTACAAATACAGGTGATAGACTTTCGTAATGATGGTTATGGAATGAATACATCCTGAATCACAGTCTAAAGATTACCCCATGTGTGTTGTTTTTTTTTTTAAGAAATGGAAAAACTACACTGACAGTCATTTGCATAATCCAGAGACATACTGAATGAAATATAAAGGGTTATTTTGATATGTCAGCAGTAACATTATATTCACAAATTCTGGGTCACTCACTATTGAGAGACTTATAAAATCTTCTACTAGGTAGTAGTATGAACAAATCTATAGCTTTTGTTGCTTTGGGGCACTTGTTTACAAATCATATAATGCCTGCTATAAGGAATATTCCATTTTCCTTTTAAACCATTTCTTTTCTTTCCTTCTTTTTCTCTCTCTCTCTCTTTCTTTTAGAGGGGAAAAAGCTTAGAAAAATTAACCTACAGGGTGGATAATTTTCTTTTTCCATAGTACACTGAATTATTCTCCTACCTGGATGTAGTTTGTCATATTTAGTAGAGGGTTTTTTTGAATCATAAATGAATAAAATAGTTCATTTAACTGTTACTGGAATTTTGCACTTTCCCCTTGTGAGTGGTTTTGCTGGCCTTGTAATACTGTTTTGGCCAGCTGAAATCTCATGAGTTATGAGTGTTATTTCCTTACAATTGCACATATTTTCCATATTTCACACAAACCAATTATTTATCACACACATATACATGTGTTTCAAATTATTTTTAAATTAGTTCCTTCCTATTTCATACAGTTTTTAAATTACTCTCAGTGTTTTGAATCTTAAAATAAATGATCTATTCAGCACTTATTAATGTTTTTCAAGATTTCATAGAATAGCTGCTGGTTTGTTTATGAAGAACACACTTTGTCACCTATGCATCATATCCTCTTGCACCAAGGGATACTTAGCAGTGGGTTCTCCCTTCCCCTGCTATGAATGATGTAGAGCCTGACCAGTATGGTAGAAATTGGGAATGCTTGAGGTTCAAAACATTCCTGAAACCATCCCCATCATCTATTTCTGTGGTGCCAGATGGCAAAGGCTGCATGGTTCCACGTCAATCCTGCAAACAATGGGCATAAGAGAATGAGTCACAAGTGACACCATAAGGTGATTTTTAATAGATAATGTATTAAATATATTTTAATATAAATTATACACCATGCTTTATGTCATATTTACATATTATATATTTTGATGACATATGTATTGTTTTAATATATAGTTATATGTATGTAGCTAGCTATCATTTGCTCTATATACGCCCACTGCACCTTCTGCTGCTTTTTCCTAAACTCACTGTAATTGGTCACCAGTAACAAGTCATCCTCAGTATCTGAGAGAAAGCTGTGCCAGAGCTATAAACAGAAGGGGATTTATTGTTTTGGTTTCTGACGTGACACTTCTGCAGATTCTGCCTAGTGTTGTATTCAACCCTACTGCTGTCACACTGCATTGGAAATTTGTGCCTATTTTTCTCTTCACTATCATTCGTGATCCCTTTTGCAGTGTTATTGCTTTCCAGGTTTCACTGTCTCTGCAAAAATTTGAATTTTGAATTATATTTCCCTCAGACAGATAAATGTTCTTTTTTTTTTCCACACTGAATTTCATCTACTTCTTCTTTGTCTGTATTTTAACCCCTCTAGCTCCAGTTACATTACTCCTTTTTTTTTCTTCCCAGTAGTGATTGCAACAATTTCAAATTCAGTACTATCAATGAATAGGCCTATTATCCCACTTCAGATTCAATATGAAGGATGTTAAATGAAGTGGAACTCAAAACCAGTTCCTGTTGTCTTTCACTAAGCTCCTCCCTTTTCAGTCCATGGCACTTTATGCTTTTTCTTGCTTTATGGTTCCACAGTCACATTTCAGGCTGTGGATTAATTTGGAGAACAACATGAGACTTTGCATCAGAGGTTTAACTAGAATTCAGACTCCAACTGCTTTTCTTTCAGCCATTTGTTTTACATGCAGAAAATGTAATCATCTTCACCTATCAAGATGTCGTCTTCAAAACCTTCTTGCTGCTCTAGATCTTCAGGTTCCTGAGGATCAGGTTACACCTCTGCTCTGTTTCCAGTGAGGAAAGTACTGCTTCTATAGCACACCAAAAATAAACTATTCATAAAGTCAAAATATTTCTGATTCACTTTTCCTTGTGAGGGAAGGAAATTATTTTGTTCCTTTCCCAGAGGCAGCTTTTCTAAGTGACAGGTAATAAGATGATGCAGAAAAATTTTTTGGGGTTTTTTTTCACCTGTGTCTGCCAGCTTACATAACTTGAATGGAGTTGACTTGAGAAGTAAGAGAGGACCTGTTCTTTGGGGTGTCTGAGTAACCTTATTCCCAGTGAGTTTTTTTCTCTCAATATTTTTCCAATACCGTCTGGGATAGAGTGAGAATCTTCACAAAAGAATTGCCAAAGTCACTGTTCTTTTTTTCCCTTTGAATTTGTTATGTTTTCTCTATAGTGTTTTGGTAATTACCCAGATTTCCATGTCTCATCAAAAATAATTGCCTACGGCAGAGTAAATGAATTTCCTATTTGCCTTCCTACCAGTTGGCCTGAATAATTTGTAAATGTTCCACTTTTCCAAGTATTCTTTTGTCTGGTCTTCATCAATGTATATTTGAGAATGTCATCATTTGCTAGTTATATAAGCTTCATTTTGTATGCCTCTTGCTTAACAAAGATCTTTCAAAGGGTAACTGTATTTCAATAATTTTTAACCATTATTAAAGTTATTTTCTCCCTCATTTTTTAAATGACATATTTTCTTTCCAGCATTTTTTCTTCCTCAAAATATATTTTAAACCCTTTTCATTCTTTAACTACTTTCACATACAAAAACTAACACAAATTAATTTTTATTGCCCTTATTTTCCTTCCACAAACTTCATTTTTTCCTATGTATTCCTCATAGATTTGTGTTCATTCTTCTTTTCCCATTTTGCACTCTGGAAAAAGAAAAGTTTCATACCATTTACAGACCCTTGGAAAATGACAAGTATGGACATTTCTTCTTCTTTGCATTCTTCTTTCATAAATTTAAATACAAATTATGTTGATCCTTAATTAAAGTATACTTTAAATAAGCAGCTCATTAAGATGTCAGGGCATCTTAATGGACATCGAGTCCCAGTATATAGTCCTTCAGGTTGTAGTTGAACCATTCTGTCCTTTTTCCATCACTAGAAGAAAACAGCCACCGGCCTGTTCATGTACTCGTGTTTCCGTCACAGAAAATTCTTACTGAGAAAGAAGGAATTAGGGGGAAGTAAATGCTGATTAAAGATTTAAACATGTGGACACAGCGGTCTTAATTTCATCAGTTAGGTGATTTCTGAACTGTGTTGCCCTCTATGTCTTAAGAATCCATTGAGGTAATACTAATCGGAACTGAGAAGAGAACTACTCAGAATTGGTACTATTCTTATATTTTTTTATACTTTTATAAAGACACAAAGAAAGATTTAAGATGAATTTTCCTTTATTTGTCCATTTTTATTAGCAAAGTGATTGTTATCCTCATTCCCTCCCAATATGTTTAAAACAAAGTCATATCTGTGGCTATAGTCATCAAAGAGTTTTTCCGTCTTTCTGCATAATTCTGAGAAACCTGTATCCAGTGTCTGTGCTTTCCCTCATTTTTTCCCAACTCAAATAAATTTCACAACAATGTTCTCCATTATGCAACTGCAATTTACTAACATTACACCTATGCTACCTTCAAATTTCTGGTGTCCTTTTTGACTTTTAGTTACAAAATTAAATGTATGTTATAATATTCCCTGTACAAGAACCGCCCTTCTAGGCGTCAGTTAGTGCTAATACATAGCACTATAGACAATACCAATCTATACTAATACCTATAGATAAATTTTATCACTTCTGTATTCCCAGTTCTTGGTTGTGTTGGGTTTTGTGCTCCTTTTATACCCCTGATGGTATTTAAATATTATAATTGTCCTCTTACTCGTAACTTTCCATTTCATAAACACTTCATCCTCTATTTTATTTTAAAATTACATGCCAGGCCCTACATGAAGATGTAAGGTAGATTTACTATAAAGCAGTGCATTATAGAAACTTAAGAACAGAGTGATTGCATGAAGAACATTCATCTCAGAATGGCTGAAGATAAGAAACAAGATAAAGGCAGTTTATACAGCTTATTATGTCTGAAAGGGACCCAAGACCAAGAAGGTGAATCACATGTTAACAATAGGGAACTTACCTAGTCTTGCCCTCAAGGTGGCAAACCACCTTATCACTAAAGAGAAAGAAACAATCTTTAAAAAAAAAAAAAAAAAAAAAAAAGAGAAAGATAAAATATGAGTAGAATAGCAAAGATACAATCTTGCTTTTTGGTATCAGATGTGGAGTCTATGTGAGTTTCTAAGATGCTGAATTCTCTTTAATTATTTTTGAAAAATAGGATAACATTGAGCGGGTGGTGAAGGTTATCAGTGTTACATTGACAATGTTTGGAGCAAGGGATGTCAAAAAATTCCCAAGTTACCATGAAATTCTAAGAGCACTTTAACTAAAATATAATCTAACAGAAACAAAACCCTCACCTCTCCGGAAACACTCAGCACATAATTTCAGTCAGTAGCTTTCCACCTAAACTGCGTAAGTGAGAGATAAGGCAAATGTTTAACATAAAGCCCTTAAAAGTTTGAGATTATTTTAAAACCTACATTTAGGCTAGAAGAGTTTCTTCTATTACTACTGGTCAAAAATAAAAACCAAAAAAAAAAAACCAACCCGAAAATACAGAAACAGGAATTTATATGTCAGCCTTAAGAAATTAGAACTCAAGGTAAACAGCAAAACCCCTTTCTTTTAATAAACTATGTAGACATTATTCACATAATTGTTTCTGCAAAAATAAATCAATATTGAAATACTGCACTTTTAGAAAACATAGGCAATCAATACAAAGATGCACAGAATTTTCTTTTTAAAATGAAATCTATATAGTTGAAAAATCTAATCATCAGAAAATGCAGAAATAATTTAAATAACTAAAAAGGAGCCTATCATCAGACATGCCATATTGGAAGGAAACTGACTGTCCATCAGAACTGTATATAGACATAAAATATCCCTGGATGCATGACATACGTATGACTGTGATGTGTCCATCATAGTGTTCACATGATCTTAGCCAGCTTTACAAGGGATGTTAAGATGAGAAAGGATCATCAGTCATCTATTCTGATTTCCTGCATGATAAAGGACTAGCATTTTCAAAGCGCATACATAATTTAGAAACATATAGACTGTGGGGTTCTCGTTAGATGCCCGACTCCTACTGATTCCACATTTGATAAATGACATTGAGTATCTTAAATCTCTGAGGTCCAGATCCTCAAAGGCACTTTGGAAGCTAATTCCCCCTACAATCAAAGAAAATCAAACGCCTAAATGTCTTTGAGGACCTGGGCATAACCCATTTTTGAAAATTTTGCCCTTTATGTCTCTCTTGATAAAGATAGGTGCAGTTAGATGAGGGGCCATTTTCATTTTCCTTCATAAGGAGGTGATAATGTAGGCACTTGTCTTTAAGCATTCATCCAGGAAGTGGAGGACTTGGAATCAGCCCTCTCCTCTGTCTGAGGATATTCTAATTACATCTTCTGCCTCTCATGAGGAAGCCCTAAGCAGTGCTCTATGCTGAGCTATATTCTATACTATTCAGGAGAGGGTGCATTATCCACTGTCTTTTGCACAGCTGGCCCCTCATGAAAAAAAACAGAATTCAAGATTCACTGGGCCAGAGAGAGGCAACAAGCAGACACATGGCACACGTTCAGAGAAAGGGACAACATGGATCGTGGTCCTTGCTTGAGTTCATTCCTCATCTATATTAGTGATATATTATGGCAAATATAGCTGTGGATGTGGGACCATCCTGGAGGAGTCCTACCTGCTCCCAGCTACCAGCTACTACTACTAAGGTAGTGCCTTAGCCGTTGGGCTGCTCTGTAAAAGAGAACTATCAGCAATACTAGTGCCAGCACAGTCACAGGGACCTTCTCTGCTTCTTTTTTCATGTGTGCAGGTCCTGCTCTTTCTCTGAGAGTCTGAACACCTGTTTTCAGAGGAGAGTCCATGAATTCCAAGTAGGAGATCTGAGCAAGGCTCCTAACCCTTGAGAACAGGTAAAAAAGTACTCTTTTCGCAGGATATTTTTCATTGTCTACTGTCAGCTGTTGCTAACTTCAGGTGTCGACTTTTTATTTCCCATTCTGAGGGAATGGGAGTGTTACCAATAGCCTACATAAGGTGCGCAAGTGCCAAAGGCAGAACCCTGAGCTCCATTCTACAAGACAGTGGGTGGGCATGGCTGGCATTGCACTTCACTTTTAAAATACCTGTATCCATTGTTGGATTCATTTGTAAGACACCAAGTAACAGAGCTGCCCTTTTCAAAACTGACCAGACTCAGAGAAAAAAAGACTGGGGATTAAGAATTCTCAGGATAATCCTGAAATGAAGTTAAACTAAATGGCTGTCACTGCTGGGGTGCAGCCAACAACTTTTCAAAGGTACAAGAGTATTAGTACCATTTAAAAACCTCTCCTACAGCTGTCCCAAAACGTAAATAAACCTTGTCTCATATGTAATGCGTTCCTTTCTGTGATCAGGAGAAACAAGGAAAAAAGCGAACAAGTTACAAAATGTTCTGATTAATAAAAATCTAGAAGGGAAGCTCCTGTACTGTTTTCCTTCTGCCAGAATAGCACTAACATACTCTGTTTAGAAAGATCAACAGTAGGCTTTAGGCAAGACATGTAAGAGGGCCACAGTAGGCCTGACCCTACAGTTATCCTATGATTTATAGTCTTCTTACAGCAGTGTACAGTATTTGACACTGGCTAAGGGGTTAATCAGTTCTGAGCATTGGCTTGGTAATAGGGTCCTGCCCTCGGGGTCTATTCAATCAATCAGGGTTGTCCAATGCTGTAATGCCTCAGTTCTGTGTGTAGGCAGATGAGCGTGTTGTCGTTCAGCATCCTGGAGGTATAGGGGCTTTGAGAAGCTTAGTGGAAATTCCACCTAGATCAGGCCTGTCAGGCTCGCTCCGCAGAGAGCACTGAGGATAAGAAGTGAGGTGACCATGTTGAAACAGGGGTCACCATCTTCTCTGAGGGCAGCCTGAAGCCTTGGACCTGCTGAGAATAGGAAGCTGCAGCCATATGGAAGGAGGAAAATGCTTGGCCACATCCTTTCTGGAAGGAATTATTCTTCAGACCTTGTTGGATAAGAAATTTCTCATTTTGAAGAATAGAAAGGAAAATGAGCATTAAGTTGAATACATTTTTTCCCCAAAATAGCCAAAAAATCCAGAAGGCATAAACTCGGGAGGAAAAGGAATCTGGGATATTTCTGTAGCGCGTATGGGGGACTAGGGAAAATGTTTATATGCATAAAGGGAGATCAGGTCAGAAACTGGAGGAAGCTAGCTTGGGTGTTTCTGTTGTACTGCTGTATAATATGGCATCCAGCTCATAAAACATAATTCTCAACCTATCAGTTCAGTGCTTACATACAACATTTTAAACAGTTTCTAAAACAACTAGGGCTGGACAGTTGAACACAACTAGACTGTGTTGCTAGCTACATCACTCTCGTGTGCTGTTGCTGCAGCAACTGGTATGCATCAGTCTCTCAAGATCAGTGGCCTACCTGGGCTTATGGATGCCTTTTGCCCTGAATAAAAGGGGAATTTCCAGCAATATCAGGTATTTGCAGTGCTGAAGGTCCTTCCATCGACTACCTCCCCCAGATGACCTCCTGGAATAGCTAGTACTCATGAGTACCCCCAAAACACACACATACTTATAAAACTGACCACACTCACAATACAATGCATTCCGACAGTGCTTACATTGTCCAAAACAGCCTGGCTACTGGGGAGCAGCAAGACGTTTCAGATGTAGCACTGAAGGTCAGAGCTCCTATAAAGCATGGAGGGAGGGCACTTTACTTAAACTTTTGTTAATAATCATTCACAAGAATATCTGAAGAGAAATAATAGCTCTCTAAAGACTGCATTCTTTGTTTATCCAAATTATAATTCTGTATGAGATTACCCAGAAGTAGGTATCGGAGGAAAACTAAAGGAGATTTCTGCAGTAATAATACATATGTGTGAGGTCAAGAGTTTTTCAAAAAGCTTCTGAAATACTCTCTGAGCAAGGGAGGAGTGGAAATACGATCCTTCTCTCTGGGTGGTAAATAAGAGGTGTAGGAAATTGTGTGTGTGCATATGGGGGAAGGGGGGATAAATGTTTCTGTTTAGACCTCAACACAGCTTTCAGCAGCCTGTATTTCAAAACATAAATGGGAACACATTTGACACAACTGCATATGCTCTTTCTTTTCAATGACAAAAGATGACATCATTTACTTTGGTCAAAATAACGTTGATGGTAGAAAAGCTAGCCTCAATACAGTCAGTGTGGGGTTTACCATTGGTTTCAATGGAGCCAGGTAGAAATCCCGTTCTTACCAAAATTGGTAGTTAATAAAATTTACACATATGAGAATCGTGCATATTTCAGAGATGGATCAATATTACTTTAAAAATATAGATCTACAGAAACTGCTTTTACTTTTGTCATGAATAAACTTAAAACAATGCAATTATTACTTATTATCTAAAATACCTCTGCATATGAAATACTGGACAGGATGCATTTCTTACCTCTCTTTTGTTTCTTTGTTTGCATGGGTGTAGTTAGCTCGTCTATATTTTTTTCAGCTCCAACACATTGCTTCTATCAATAACATTCATTGATATTTATGGCAATGGAGTCATAGGGGTCCATGAATGGAGAAATGATTGTTTTCCATGTGTTGCCTCAAAACTTTACCTCACCTCCTAATAAGAAATGTAATTGGGAATTTGAAGACGGTAAAAAATTACCCGTGTTTCCCCACTACTGGCTATTTCTGATGAAACTGCCGAATAAAATAATATTAGATGTGTTGGTGGGGCTTGTAGTTGTTTGGGTTTTTTTGGTTTGTTTTGTTTTGTGGGCACTGATGTGGCATGGAAAGGACTGAAAGCATCACCACGAGGAAAATATCAGACATAATTATCTATGATGTGGCATTCAGCGTACCTAAGCAAAGTGTAGGTTTTCTTTAAGCACCTTCCTATGAAACCAGTTACACAGCACAGCTCATTAGACAAAACGAGTCAGGACAGAGGTCTTATCTGTGCTGCAGCACCATGTGCAAATGGTCTGCCTTGTCCTCTCTAAGTGTCTAGTTATTCTCACCCCTGCACCCACATGCACTTTATTAAATATTTTGAACTCTTCAGTGTGTAGACTGACGATCTCCAACCACTTCCATAGCATGCAGGGTAAAGCAACTGCAGAGGATGTATGGTCATAGTTAGAACTATTGTTTTTAAAATTATTGCTTCAAAATACAGGAATGATCATGTACATTAAGTACAAAAAATATTGAAGAAATACTTCTTTCTTTCAGCCAAAGCATCTTTATATTATCTGCATCTGTTGCAACGATTTTTATTTTATTCAGGTGCTGTTCACACTATTCACCACTGGAGGACAGGTGAGCTTAATTAAACTTCCATAACCAGAAGAGAATTACTGGCTGCAATAGAGTCATATTAGATAAGTAAGCAACATTTTGCAACTTTTCTATTGTTTTAAAATGTTCAAGGTTGATAATGTGTTAAATGAAGCATGGGACACTTGAAATTCTGAGGTCATTTCAATGGTTGCCTTCTAAGAAGATAAGTAAGAGAATAATAGCAATATGCCAATGTAGTTTTTCCAGTTCAAGTTCAATATAGTTCACTCACTGTTGAGAGATTGGAATAACAATGTTTTTGTGAATCAAATGGTTATTATTATTATTATTGTTAGCATTGAAGTATTTCAGTCATTCTGCATGAGAAGAAATGACTAGGGAAAAATTCATTAAATGAAAAAAACACAGTTTCTGGACAATGCCATGCAGTTTTATTTAGTGCTTAAAAAGAATTTGCAATATACATGACCAAACAGATATGTAATGAAGGTAGCATTTTTAACAGGATGCAGCATCTCTTTGGCATCTCTTTCACTGACATCAGCATTGTAATCAGCCACCAATGCTGCCATTTCAGCAGATAGTACAAAATTACCAGTCAAGAGAGAACAAAAGGAGGCAGTTGATCTTTTTATAATGCTTTTAAATAATGTTACAGCTCACAAAATGAGTGCTCATGTGGTGCATCATGTAGTACAGCATAGTGCTGTGAAGCTTCCTTGACAAATAAAATACTTTTAAGCTAACTGCTCTTGAAGGTAGCATGATGTATAAACTGGCCATGGTCTGACTACAATGACATGTCCTGAAGAAAAGCAAAGCTTTCTTCTTTAGGTAGATCAGTTTGCTTTTGTTTTGGTTTCCGTACCTATTTTTTCAGTGTAAATAAATACTTGAAATCTAAAGCTGCAATATGTGGTCTTTTCTGTTTACAAAACGATTCTGTGCCAAAAAATGTCTCTAACAGCTTCTTCTTCACCATGCATCTGGGTATGAGAATATTGTGCATATGGTGCTGGGGTTTAATAAAAAATATCTATCACCATAACAAACATGATTCTGTAACAAAATTACTATCCCAGTACTTAAAAATTTGCATCCAAAGGTAAATTTTTCCAAGATTCTGCTACTTTTGGTGGGAAGAGAGCAAACCAAATAGAAAATGGAATCTACTTATGACCCAAGATTTTCAAATGCAAACAATAATTTTGAATACTTAATATTTTGTTGATTCAAATTGCTATAGTATAGAGGGAACTGAATTTCAGAAAGTACTGAGAGCTCTCTTTGCTGTAAACAGTGTATTTTAAGTGCAGCATGTTTTGGTAACACATGCTATGATCCATACAGAAGCCATTCCAAGAGTTAAGACATTGTAAATATGCTGCTGTTGTAGCTTTATTGGTCACAGTCATCACTGATGTCCTGAGTCACTGCAGTAGTAGAAAAACCTGCTAAGTGAAACAGCCCAGGCAATCCCATCGAGTATACTCTGGCCCACAGTTAAAGTGAGAGGCAAAACCAAATAGCTCTGTGTGAACTTGACCTTGCAAACATTCTTAAATCAAAATCTAGAGATCAGTTTAGCCTTAAATGACACATATCAGTCAGAGCTCTGACAGCTTCTCAAATGCCAATAAGGCCTTAAGCACTTCTTGCCCATGTTGCAACACCTCGTGCTCCAGAAAAAGATGGAAAACAAATCCCACAAACCATATTGAACATCAGAAAGGTGGAAGAAAATCCTTCCTGGCCACTGTGGGAATCACTGAAATATATGTTACAAAAATGGTATGAAATCCTCCTTCCATTCCTCTTGAAATAACAACTATTTTAACACCCAAAGATTTCTGAAAGGGAAGCTGACGGTAGAGCAGTGGTTTGGGAGCAAGCCAGACTGCTCACTCGTTACAGGCTGGAGTCCAGATCCCTGAGCTGGGAGCGTGCTGGTTCTCTCCTTTGGGGCTGAGGGCTGCTGAGCTGAGCTCCTCGCCAATGAAGTGTACAGTACTATTCAGCTGACAGGATGCTGATACCTGATTTAATGTCAGCTGAAAGAACCTTCAGGCTCTGCTGGCGATGTTGGCTAAATTTCCACTGATTACAGTGGCAGCTTAGGCACCCAGTACACATACGGAGACTTATACAAAGATACTTAAATGTAGGATTCTTAACTTTGAGTTTACTTCCATCTCTAGCTGGAAAGTTAGAAAGTAGGACTAAAAAAGTAGTGGCTTTTTTCCTGAAGAAAATACACTGTTGACACTAGACAAATTCCATAATGCAAACACAACTTGAAGTCACTGAGCTTGCAGCTTGATCATTAAGATACTACAAACAAAAAAGGACCAAATGAATGTATGTGTGGCATAAGCCGCATCCACATGTACAATTCCCAGAAGCACAGCACAGAAACTGCTCTCTTTACTTACCAAAAGGTTATGCCAGTCTCTAGCTACGATGCATATAAACTGTTTTTCTTGTATCATTCCTCTTTCATGTATACCACATATTAATGTCATATGTTTTCATATCACCCTGTGTTCTAATAATGCCTTTTTATAGCCTGGGAAATGGTGACTGCGGCATAGTCTGATAAGAAGGATAACCAAATGATTACATTGGCTATAAATATTAGGGCACAATCCTGCATCCTGTTACAGGCTGCCATTGCATGTCTTCTCTGTGTCTAGCTTTTGCTTAGGAACATCCTAACTGTTTGTCTTTTTTCTGAAACACATAGTTCTCACAGTCTGGGACCCACCAATGAAGCTGACGAACAAGATACACAACAAGGACACAGGCCCTCTGCCAAAAAAAGGGCAAAGCATATGTGTAAGTAAATGGTTTGCTGGATCTTTTTACTGCTTCAAATTTTACTTATGAGCTTTCTTGGATTGAGTCCTCACTAAACTTACAATATCAAGTAGAAAAACAAAGCTACTCACAGCTACTCGAGAAGCTGAACAACCACAAGTGGAAAAGGCCAAAACTTAAGCATCAGCAGTTAGGAAGCTAACCATTATTACCTTTAACACTGCTGGAAAAATTCATTCCAGACTGGTATCTGGATTCTTACTCATACAAGAAAAATGATTACATTAAGTTTTCTTAATACTGTAGTCTTTGTGTAAATGAAATGTGATGTTAAAATGCCACCTATTTGGAAAAAAAATGACTTAGTGTATGTTAGACAAGCATATTGACAGAATGATATTTCCTGCCTGAAATCAAAAAGGGATCTACGTTCCCATGGGAATTTATAATACAACTGGAAGAAAATAAATAGCCAATTGTAAGTTAGGGTGTGTGGGAGCGAACTTTTCAATAAGGCTCTTATTATTTTATTAATTTTAGGTGAACTGTTTTCAATGATAAAATCTCATTTAAGGAGTTGATTGGCAAGAAAAAGTGAGTCATTAGTTTATGTATAAGGTTATTTCTAGATTTCTGAGTGAGTGGGGGGTTTTTTTGCACTTTACAGAATTTCCAACACAATTGAATTTTTATTTGTTTAAGAGCTGGAATAGCTTTAAGACGGCTAAAAATTGGGGCTGCTTACCATGAAGTAATCCCTGTTTTCCTGCAAGGATTGGATGGTTTCCTCTGAAGTCCAGAGAAAATTTCCTACCTCTGCCTACTACCTAAGCTAGCTGTGTTTCACTTACGAAAGTAATTAAGTTTTCTACTAAACGTTCACACAAAATACATCGTGTCTACAGAGCTCTAGAGCCCTCTAGTGCCTGTAATTCTGCTTCCTGTGTATCTCCTGAGGAATAATTCCATTCATTTTAATGGAGAGGTTAATTCAGCCTGTCCATGCACAACTCTGTGGGCTGGTGCTTCCATCTAAGTTGGCATCACAAGAAAAGCCACTATAGGGATATGATAAGGCTGGAACTGCTGGAGCCTTAAGGTGTTGTGATGGGCTACTTATTAGTTCTATAAACAGTGCTCGGGTCACCTGGATGGCAGCGTACTGCCTTCTGGAGCTGTGCTGTATGGGGAAGAACAAAATGGCTTCTGTAAATTGTATATTGTAGTGTGTGTGTACATATTATTTATAGCAGGGTTTTCAAGGCTGTTTGCTCAGGAGTTTGAATCAGCTTTATCTGAAATATAAGAACATTTGAAATAAAAATTAAGAAGGATGTGCTCAGCAAGATTAAAAAAAAAAAAGAAGAAGAAAACAGGAGATTTTGATGAGAATATTATATGTACTGCAAGAGACATTTCCTGGTGAGCAAGAGTGAAACCTTAGTTCTGGAATATAGTATTGACCATAGGAGTGATATATCCTGGTTACCTGGAGACCAGATTGGTTGTTTTGGAGCAGAAATATTCACTTTTGGAACAGCGCACATCAAGGAAACCATGCAGAAGAAAACTGGAATACTATCATCTTTTGTGATCTACAAACCCCTAACCAGACCCCAGAATCCCAAAGCAAACTAGAGGGTTGATTCATCTCTCTAAGTCCTTAAAGTGTTCCCAGGGGGTTGTCAAACAACACTGGACAGTAGAGAAGCAAACCATTTGCCTCATAAGAAGCTCCCCTCCAGCACATTGCTTGTGGAATCAAGATAGAAAGAGACTTCACTGGAAGTATCAATCTTGCATTATTCACAGACACCTTCTCAAGTATTCAAACATATACACACATACTCCAGTGGAATTTTTCAATAAACACTTAAACACCACCATGCATTATGCTTTGGCAATAGAAAATCACAAATTTTTGTATGCATATTTATAGTAGTCATATCCTTAAAAAGAAAATAATGGGTTCCATTTGCTATTTATGTTGGGTTTAGAGGAATACACTTATAAGGAAAGCCCAAAAAGCAAAATCTTAGCATCTATGCACTACTAAAGCTACCTTCTTGGTGTATGTCTTTGGGTTCCAACCTTTATACCTTGGAGAAATTTCAGTCTCTTGGTCTTAATTTCACAGTTCAGATTCAAGCTACTATTTTTTAGAGGAGTAGGAACATAAGATATCAGCTATTTCTGATTGCAGGGTGAGGGGAATCATTCTCAGGGGAACCATCAGCTGTAGGTACAGCAGCCATGCCCACCATTTTGGAAGCAGAGGGGAGGCAGATAGACTCTTACAGAGACACTCAAGATGCTCCGTATGCCACATCCCTTTTCTCCCACATTATGTCACTCAAACAAAATGAAAGGATTTTTTTATTGTGTGACCACAACACATTTTGTAACATCAGGGAGACAGGAGGGAGGAGTGTGACACATCAGATCTCATGATCAGATGTTGTTCATGTATTGCATAAGACAGGAGGGAACGCTTGCATTTTGGTAATATGTGAATGTACATCCAGAAGAGTGGTAGAGCTGTGGAATGTTCAGATAAAAGGAGATGACTTGTTCTCATGAATTATAGACAACCACCAGATAACAGGGTGGTTTTGGTATAAGACATCCATAATCCAACTGTTTCAAAAGCTGGAAGAAGATTAAAGAGGAGACAAAGCAAGGTCTTATCATTAAACCACTGAATGGCATTTTGGAGACTTGACTTCTAACCTTGAAATCCACTGAAAATTTTACTGTTCACATGTATTAGATTCACACTGCTCTGATTTTGAGAACAACCCCCCTGAAAACTTCCCCTACATTGGAGACACTTCCACCAGGGATGAAACTGAGAATGCAGACAGCCTGTAGCCAGCTGCAGGCCATGTCAGTTCACTTTCTGTTATGTGTGTTCTTCCTGAGCACAAAATCAGGTTTTTCTACACTCATGGTAACACAGAGAAAGAAGCCATGTGCTCCCAGTGTCCAAAGACATGGGAAAGAGAAAAGGAGATGTGGCTGTAATAGATTAGAACAGCTTCTGGAAGATGAAGGGTGGACTGCTAATTGAGGCTAGAAGGTTATGAGAGTAGGAAACTGGGAGTAATATTGGGCCAGAATTAGAGTGCCAGGCCTAGTAAAGCACTCTGGGACTGGCTGAGCAAGTAGACTGTTTTACAGGCTTATAACAGGAAATGGTAAACTAAAAGCAAGGACGAATCAGGGCAAAGGAGAACAGAGAGATACTGAAACTTAAACAAGGAAAAAATAGAAGAGGGGACACAAGATGGGTGTGAGTAACCTGGACAGTGGAGACTATAACCTGGGAAACTGTGGTCTCTCTGCCCGTACCACAGAGTCCCTAGATGTAAAAGGTGCAAATAATGAGCAGGAAATGAGCGACTTGGAGCCATGCAGTAAGCCAAATAATGAAAATGCTTTTCTATCATTCTAGAAGCATAATTTTAGAGTGATGTTCACCATGGTAATCATTCGACAAAAGGCTTTTGACGTACTAACACTCAGTGCTGCAATGCTTAAAAGTTATGCATTCAGGGTGTATTCAAAAAAAAAAAAAAATCACAAAGCCAAGTCAGACATCCAACTTTCTCCTACATTGTCTGGAGGAAAAATTAAGTCCTCAGACTGGGATTCAAAGCAGACAGTATGTGGAACATGAAGACGCGTGATCCCACTCTATCAGACAGCTTCAGTGTGCCTAAAATATCTTGCTTGGATTTAAACAGCTGTTTCATCGTCACCAGTCTCTGTTCCAGGTTCCGAGTGCCTGAAATCACTTCCTGCGCTTAGACATTGGTTTGCTCCCAGGGTAGTTTAAGTATTTGGCCTTTGACAAAAATGAGAAAAAAGAACTGTGCAGGATTAGAACCTATATGACCCTTCCTGGCCAAATACCCAAGCAACTATTTACAGGGCGAGGCTCCTACTATCTGGCCTGATCAGCTTTCCCTTTCTGGCTGTAATATATCTCAGTGATAACAGGAAGAGAAGCTAAGTCATGGTCAGATCACTCCAGGGACTGTTGGTACAGATGCCCTCCTAGAACACAAAAGCTGGATGTGAAAATCCTCTTACAATAAGGAGCTAGATCAAGGAGGTCCTTTGGCAAACAGTTGAATTATTAGGCTATCATGCAAATGTGGCCAGAAGCATCAACTTCCCCCTGCACCGATGCAGTCAGATAGGATCTCAGTGATTCTAATTAGCTGTTCATCTCCGGGGTCTGATATATGCTTCTGCCTAAAAATGTGTATAAATAGGGTATCTCATACATCCCAGGACATAAGAATAAGATATTCCTAAACTTAAACTCTCAATTCCAGCCAAAAAAAAAATCCTGATCACGTGTTTAAATTGACCCTGTTTGTCTGACTGGACATCTAGAGAAAATATATGTGATCATGTCATTAAGTGTTTTATCCTACATACACTGTGGATAACAAAAAGTTGTATATGCGGCCTAAACTGCATTTTTAACTTCTGAGTACTTGTATCCTCTACTGCAAAGATGAGTACAATGTGATGCTTCTGTGAAGTAGTCTAGAGAGCAAAAAACATAGCAGCGTTAATATCAATGATGTCCTGGTTTAAGCAACACAGGACTAATTTCTCTCTCAGTAGTTTTACTTTTAGAACCATAGAATCATAGAATTGTAGAGGTTGGAAGGGACCTTTAAGATCATCAAGTCCAACCATTAACCTAACCTGACAAAACCACTTCTCAACCATATCCCCAAGTACCACGTCTACCCTTTTTTTAAACACCTCCAGGGACGGCGAATCCACAACCTCCCTCAGCAGCCCATTCCAGTGCTGGATAACCCTTTCAGTGAAAAAATTTTTCCTAATATCCAACCTAAACCTTGCCTGGCATAACTTGTACCCATTTCCTCTCGTCCTATCACTTGTCACTAGGGAGGTCAGTCCCCATCTCTCTACAACCTCCTTTCAGGTAGCTGTAGAGTGACAAGGTGTCCTCTCAACCTCCTCTTCTCCAGGCTAAACAGCCCCAGTTCCCTCATCTGTTCCTCATAAGCCTTGTCCCCCAGACCCTTCACCAGCTTCGTTGCCCTTCTATGGACACGCTCCAGCACCTCAATGTCTTTCTGGTAGTGAGTGCCCAAAACTGAACACAGTACTCGAGGTGGGGTCTCACCAGTGCCGAGTACAGGGGAATGATCGCTTCCCAAGTCCTGCTCACCACGCTATTCCTGATGCAGGTCAGGATGCCTTTGGCCTTCTTGGCCACCTGGGCACACTGATGGCTCATATTCAGCCGGCTGTCAACAAACACCCCCAGGTCCTTTTCCGCCGGACTTTACTTTTCAGTAAAGTCTCTTGTAATGATTGGGAAAACTGTACTTCTAGAAGACTCTAGTGTCTGAATTAGTGAAAATATTTACTTTATAGCCAGCTATGATGTGTGAGTTTCCAGGACTCAGTGTTTTCGAGCTTGCCAGGTGTGGGGATGAGGAGGAGCGACACCCAGGCACTTGACCCAAGCTGGCCAACAGGATTATTTCATACCGTGGACGTCATTTCAATTAGAAAGTTTGCTGAGGAATTATCTCTCTTCCTTGATGGCTGCCATCCTGAGAACTTCTTGCCCCAGTGCCGGACCCCTGAGGCTTTCCGTTCCTCCCGAAGCTGTAGCGCTCACAGTGTCCTACATTTGTTGGCCACTGCTGGGAGTGCACAGCTTCCTACTGATAGAATCTGCTAAGTATAATCCTTGTGTATTTTATATTGGTATTGGTATTGATATTGGTTCTTTAGTGTTATTAATGTTAATTATCTAGTCTTATTCTATTAAATCTGTTTATATTTCAATCCCTTGGGTTTCCTTTTTTTTGTCCAATTCCCCTTTCCCCTTCCCGGGTGGGGAGGAGTCATCAGGTGATAGAATAAGTGTCTAAATGATAATAAATTGTTGTGGGTTCCTCAAACCATAACAGATGTTAATATCAAAGGGATATAAGAATAATTTAATACAGTGCCTGTGTAATGACAATTAATAGAATGAAATAAAGAAAAAGAAAAATTAAGAGAAAACGCACCCTGAGCATTAGAACTATAACATTGCTGAATAATTTCCCATGGGAAGTAGTAGGTGTTCTGTTGCATTTTTATAAAAAGTCCAGTAAAATGTAAATATTCCATATCAAATGTTCCTAAATTAAAGAAATACACTACTTCTTTTCCATGTGTACATGTACTTTCTGTTTCAGTGTTTTAAGTAATAACTCAACTCACTTAACTTATTTATAGTTATATAAATCTGTAAGAAATCTATTGACATTAGAAGATGCAGTACCCTATTTTGCAAGGTGCTGAGACCCTCCTCCCCAGCTCTAAGTTTGTACACATAAATTGCAGAAATACAGAAGCTTTTCTGTTCTTTGCTGTAGGTAGAATTACAGTTCAAAGGTGGTGTACAATGCACATTGATGTAATACTAATATTGATCTCCTTGCTCAGTGATAGCAAAAAAATGACACGGAAATACTTGAAATAAAGCTCAAGTCAAGAACATCTCTCTATTGGAGACACTATTTAATTAGCAGATACCACGTTTTCTACAGTTTTCTGCAAATAAGAAAAAAGTTGCTAAGTAAATAAGTGCAAATATAGAACAGAATCAGTGACACTCAGGCTATACATAAAGAGTTTGACAAAGTTCAACTGGATCTAGACAACCACTGAAAATTGCAGAAGTCTCCACCAAATATCGGCTTCTTTCAGATTAACTGTTCCAATAAAAATATTGATCAACAACCATTCCTGTTGTAGCTAAATATTTATCAACATTTTTGGCTTTGTTGATTGCAGATCTCATGAGATACATTTCTCAACTGAAAAGTGTATTTCCTGCACATCTAGGGATTATTTGAGACAAAACATTTTTCCATTAAAGGAATATTTAAGTCTTTAGGAAAGCAAAGGAATTGTTGATTCTTCTCCTTTGTTTCTTTATTTATAAGTGTCCTATGTGGTATTCAAAGTCTGGGTGCAGAAATATAGAAGCCCCTGCTGATCTTTCTCTCTTGCAACAGTATACATTAGAAATCCTTGTTTATGTATATCCAGTCCCAATAAACGCTGATAGAGCACACTGTTATATATAGTCCATTTTGATATTTACCTAGATCTAGCATTTGTGTGGACTGGCAAAATCAACTCAAAGACCTGATTTTGTTTAAGTCTGTAGGTTCTGGAGTTGACTTAGAAATGGTAAGAATTAAAAATGGCGTAACTTGGTTTGGAATGAAAATGTTCCAAATCTGAATGTATTCACTGAGTTGACAGTGGGTGTAGTCAAATAATGACCCAAGACTGCTTGTGGCTCAGCTAGATCTCTGAGAGTTTGCAGCCACCTACTTAAATTGGGTATTTCATATCTGAAACATTTTTAGTTAGAAGAAGTATTTTTAGGAAATAGGTTAAATTCTTCTCCTGTACACACGGCCAGAATAAAAGTAGTTATACTAATATAAATCTGACTGAAAACATAAAAAATACCAAGCTTTTAAGCACAGTGGCTGTGCTATAAACTTAACATTTGGCAATACGATTACTGACGATACAAAAAAAAAAAAACAAACAAACCCTCTCCAGTCAGTTGCTGTGCTTGGGTTTCTAAGCAGGCTCTTGAAAGTCAGAATACCAGCATAAGAGGTAGGTTCCCTGCATACTGTATACATTGGACAAAATTTTGTTGTCATTTCATTCAAGTGAGTGGGATTGCATGCAACAGTATTGCATACATATATTTGACAAGAGAAGTTGGGTCTTAGGGGTAATCAACTGGACATGTAGTTCATTTGAAAGTCCCTTAACTTTTCCTATTTTGCCCTCTATTTTGTATTGAAAACCAATGAGGGACTGGCTGGCACCATCTCAGAGTACATTGTGGTTTGTTTCCTCATTATGGAAATTTGTGGTTAACTTTGCATTTTGTTTTTTCTTTTCAACATTGTCTCATTGTTCTCTCCCCTTATGCTTAAAAGTATCTTGTTCAAAAAAGAAAAGATACTATTTCCCTGTAGAAATAAACCCAGGCCCACTCATGAAGAGAACTATTCATAATATAGGGTTAGAATTAATCTAAAAAATGTCCATCTGTGTTACAGAAAAGACCTCTGATTCATGAAACTACACTGAATGCCAGTTCAGCCTTCTGAAAGAGCTAATGTTTTACTATTACAAAGTTTAGACAAACATTTGCTCCCTCTAAGCATTAGTTTGGATATTTAGAGGGGTACTCATACTACAGCAGCTAATTTAGGTACTTACACTATTCTGTTTATCAGTTTCCAGAGGTGGCCAATCTAGTCAATAGGAAGAAATAGAGCCCTGCAAGGGCTAAAGTCAACTATAGGGCTGCGTATCTCTCTCTTCTCCCCGTTTGAAGAGTAGTTAACGACACTGTTAGGGATGCTTGGAAAGTAAAGAGAAGAATCACACTGTTTTACTACAATAATATTATTCATTCAAGCTTCTCTGCCTCTTGTCCAAATAAGTGTTTCTTTCATTCCTCTTTTGCCATCATATCAGAAGGAAACTCAGAAAGATTCATGGAGGGCAAGTGCTGTGTCATAAAGTGAAAGGAAACAGATGGTCACCCATGACCTGAGCAGTAACATTGCAAATAAGCGGTCTGTGCTGAACATCTGCACTCTGGTTTCTATAAGCAATGGAAGAGACAGGGTTCTTTGCTCAGTTTCATCTGTCAGTTTTTCATAGGTTTTACTTTATATTTTATTTATTTGTAGACTAACATATTTATTTACAGACTGAAAGGTAAACTTCAGCTTCAGTTTTAGAATTGCGTGACCCTACAAAGATTTGAATAGGGCTTTATCCACAGAATAAAAGGAAGATTTTGGGTCCTGGGAAGAACTCTGTGTGCATGTGTTTGTTTCTGAGTCTATGTATAAATACACATGAAAATCCTCATCTAAACCACGAACTGAACCAGAATGTCAAGCATTAAAAACCAGAAGCTGACATTGCAAACCAAAGAGGATCATAAACACTGTGTCTTATACTTGGACAATGGTGTATCCCACAGATACTCTCAGTAACACTGTGCTCCCATGAAGATCACAGATCTATCAATGTCATCAGAATCTTCATTATACAACATTCCATTATTAATTCAGAGTTTCTGTGAGTCTTTTGCTTTATATCTCTAGCAAGGAATATGCTCTTCCTCAAAGGTGTAAATTCTGCTGATCAATATATAAATTAGCTTACTTGAAGGTGGCAATTTGCCTTAAACAGCAAAAATATCACATATCATAACAGTGATTCTTCTCTTAATAGTGACCGTGTTCACAGAGCAAGCAGTTTGGTTCTTTTGTTTGTCTTTATTTAAACAAAAAAAGAAAAAAAATTACATTAAACATGAAGTTAAGAAACTAACTTGCAACAGAAGCTGCCAAAATATTAATCAGTAATTGTTTCTACTTCACTGGTCTCATTTTCAATGAATTGCTTTGTACTCAGTACTGTAACTGTACTCAAACTAGTTATCAATGCTTCATTGTCAAAATAGAAGAACATACTGTGTGAGTATCCATGGGGGTCTGCTCCAGTTCTGGTATCCATTGACCTGGATGAGAGAATAAAGAGAATACTTATTAAATGTGCAGATAATTACATTTTTAGATAAGACAGGAAGGACAGCCAGGACTTTGGAGTACAGTGTAAGAGTTAAAACTCATCTTGAGAAACCAGAGGTACGGTCTGAAAAACACTATGTCAATAACAATTGTATCAAAAAGAATCAGCTTCACAAACTGCCCATGATGCCCATGATGCTTCTAATCAGAAGTTCTATGGAAAAACAATATAGGTTTTAGGGCTACCATAAGAATACTAAAAGGCCTGGCACTATGAAATCATGTACAAAATAGCTGTCTTGTACATGAGGTAGCCTCCAAACAAATGTTATATGTCCGTACAGTCATTCTGTACACTGGCTGCTCACCTATGCTTAAAAAAAAAAAAAAAAGCATTGGTGGCTTTACAGTGGGTAATACATTCAGCATGTGTCAACAATGTCATCCTGCTGCAAAAAAAATAAACGCAATACTGGGATATATAAATAGAATCGCAACCTGCAAAAAATCAAAGAATCAGTCCTTTAACTCCATTCAGAACCGGTAAGTCTTAGCTGGTGTCTCTGCACTTCAAGGAAGGTGTGAACCAAGTGGAAACTGGAAGAGAATGAGAAGAATCATCAGATATCTAGAAAATAGTACCTATGAGGAAAGATTAAATACATTTAGTTGTTTACACTGAAGAAGAGAAGATCAAAGTGAGAGTATGACAACACAGTCCAGAAAATACCAATGAGAATAATCTGTTTTCTAAGCTTATGATGCATTGTGTTTAAAGGGCAGAAAAGAAGATTTGGGTTAAATAATAAGAAAAAAGCCTTTATAATAGTAAAATAAAATGAAGCTTTGCAAAAGATTGGCTGGGGAAATTGTGGAACCTTCCTAATTGAAGGTCTTTAATACTGTATAAACAAGGAATCATCAGGAAAGATGTAAGTAAAATTGATCATGCTTGAGTTATTCATGAGGTGATCTGGCAAAGTACCTTCTAGGAAAACAGTTTTGTGAAACAACCTTTCATTCCCACCGTTCTACTTAGGAAATATTTTTTACTATATGATTGAGACAGTATCTAAAATGGACTTGTTCAAGATATATATTTTTGCTCCACAGAAAAAAAATTGTCCTTCTCAGTTATCCTTGTGGCTTTGTAAACCCAGACAGACTGTTCAATTCCACCTCAACAGTAACTGTACAGCTAAAAGAGATATTAAGTAAACAGCAGAATAGTCGTGTACATCTTCCATTTTTGCTGCCATGTAGTGATATTCTCAAAAAAATAAGTGCACCAGGTGGGTAGTTCTCATTTTCAGCCGTAATTCAGATATTACAATCAGTGAACATAGATAGTGTTTTAAGTGCTGGTTGCCCAGTTATTCAAGTAAGTGAGGCCCAAGTCATTAAAAATAAGCTTTATAAACTGTATTTGGTTGTGTCACAGCTCCAGACAAACTGATTTCCCTAACCTGTCTGCACTTACTATTATGATCAAAAGAGAATAGCTTTTACTGAACAAAACCATGTTTTAAAATACCGAGGCAAGGATTAAGTATGAAAACACTATAACCAGAAAGGTACCACAGCAAAAACAGATCATGTACAATTAAACTGAAACGATAACATCAGCTGCTGTGTGATTACATTCTGATACACTGTCAGAAAGTAGCGAGCTTTTCTGAACTACCTGCTGCACAGCACCTTCAGCAACCTCATTGGGAAATTTGGAAATGCTGCCCCAGGCAGTAACAAATCCCAGGTAACAGCATTTCCGAAGGAATTGTTCAGGGAGATCTCAGGAGTCTGATGTGAACCACCAGTCTCCAGTCACTTGGAACCTGTACTCATCACCATGACAGATGCTACAAGTTCCTGAACCATAATCCTTCCACTCAGGTCTCTTTATATCCTTGATAGGAATTAAAATGTAGTTTGGTTTGACCTAGATAACTCTATCTTACATCTGAACAATACTACTGTACTTGAATAAAGAGCAGTGATTTTTAATGAAGTATATAAATGAATAGGGATGGCTAAAGTGCTCATATATTATTGTGACAGAGGCCAATATAATATGTTAGAGAGACAAATGTATCAAATTTTACATCATCAGATTCATCATATTCATGAATTTGGAATTTGTCTTTTTTAATGCACAAACATCAAAAAAAGTAGAACATATGAAGATTCACAAATGCAATTTATCATACAAACAAACTGCAATCACACCAGATTGAACAAGGTTAGCCTTGGAAGGAAGAAGAAATGTATGACAGCAGGGGAGTATTCATCTGATCAAATGTAGACTCCTACAGTGCAAATCTGATCTAGCCAGCTGGATTACCCTTCTTGCTAGTGGAGAAAAACAAGTATACATAGGGTGTTATTCCTCACATCTTATTCGGGATAGGTCAGATTAATTATGTCCTGCAGTGCCTTTGTCTTCCTTTAGATTATAAATGGAGCCTAGGAAAAGTAGTTCAAATGTAGACAGCTAGACTGCAGACTTCTAAAGTGATGTGAGATTAATTCCACTCTTAACAACCAACCGGAAGCTATGCAGAAAAAGGGATTAAAAAGGAAAAACTAGTTAAGCAAGAAGTCCATATTTTTTTTCATAAAGCTTTCAGAGGAAACATTTGACAAAAACATAAACTTGCAAATAGCAAAATATCTTTCATGAATAGATTTTAAAAAATGAACTTTGTAAAATATATTTCAATTTAGTTTTCACCCCATTTTGGTTTTAACCACTTATTAAGTTGTCTTTTCCTCTCTTTCTCCAAGTGGCTCTGATGAAGATAAAAAAACGAAGATTTGGTACTAATGAGAGGCTAAAAGTACAGCTATGGACTCAACTCCATCTTGGTGTGTGTCTTTGTTGCCTTCAGTAAAATTCCGCAAAATGAATTTGACCTTGGATGTTTTCAATCAGTGTGTTCCAAATGAGAAAAAATTGTTGTTAGTAAAGACCAAAGAGGGAAATAAATCAAAGACACAAAGGGCAGTCAGTCGTCCAATTCTCTCTGATTCTCAGTGGGAATTGGGTGCTTAACAGCCCTTAGTATCCTTGAAAATCTCCTCTTGGGATTTGAAAATGAAAAGAGAAATGGGTGACCTTTTTTACCTTCCAAAAATTGCTCTGTGAGAAGTTTGGCCTTTCTGTTGTTTTCTGGGGAAAGTGAGAAAGAGGGAGAAAGACTGAATAATTTTTGGTAAATAAAATTTTCCTATAGTGGATTACTCTAGTAAGAAAGGTGAGGGTAAGGGATGTCATTTGTTTGTTTCAGTGTTCAAAATGTGTGTTTGAGTCAGTTTGCTTTCCTCTGCGTAAAGGCAAGGCAATAAAAAAATCCATGTCTAGATCAAAATACTTCATGTACTGAAAGGAGCATGAAAGGTTTCTGCAAGAATGACAGTCATAGCTCTTAAAAAAATAAAAGCATGGGAAGCGTATACTTTTGCAGGATCATATAGGTATTGACTCGAAAGAGCTGATCGGTCTAGAGAGCTGTCTCCCTTCTCATTCATACATTAGATTCCTGCCTCTTTCCACCAACCAAACTGGAATTAAAACAACAAATGTATATAATTTTCCTTTGCACACTGTGTGGGAGGTAGGAGAGAAGAATCATTAATATATATGGACAAAAGTTTAAGATTAAAACATGAAGCTCATTCCAGTTGTGACGATGAGTCGGAGTTGAAACGAATTCAGGTCTCTGGACCACTTTGCCTTAACCCGATCATGCAGATGGCATATTACCTGGAATGATTAGACTGCAGAATTGTACCCATGGGCCCCTTACCCATTAAGCAGAGGGTGCTAGAAACTCTGCCGCTGCTTCAATAGGACTGACTAGGGTAGCTAACATTATATAGGATGTTTCTGTTCTGCAGCAAGTGCCAGGAAGGCTGCAGTGTCTAATCCCTGCTAGGGAGTTCCCCTGTCCTTCCTCTTTTTAAAATGCATTTGATTGAAAGCTTTTTACTCATTCCTTGCACAAAAAGGAAGGTAAACACAGCTGTAGGATTTTAATGGCCGGAAGATAAGTGCACATATTTTTGTTGTTTTGGTATTGCAGGCTGTTGACTGAATTTCAAAGAAAGCAGTAACAACAGAACAGTGAGGAACTGTACTGACTCAGGAGATGCATTAATATTCAGACCATTCTGTCAAACATGCTTGGGAATATTTTCGAGTATAATAAATTCACCTCAAACGCCTGAACCACTATATATTGCATGCTACTATAGGCAGCTGGCGAAATCTAAGGTAACTGACCAAAAGCATGAATACATACTTTAAAAATTATTCAGGCCTCAAGCTCCCCTTGACTAAGTGAGAAGATGCAGCCAGGTATAAAATGAATTGAGGGGCAATGGCCTTTGTTAAAACAATATAAATGAACACAGTCATGACATGGTTATAGCATGTGACTGTACTGAGAGCATGCTGTACATATCTGATGTCATTACTTGTATTAAGTGCATTGTGTGGATGCTGACAAAGAAGAAAAGGAATTATTTAAGGCCTGTGAGTCTATTCTGTTTTAAAGATCATTTAGCTCCACGCAGTCAGCTTACAGCTTGCAACTAGCATTTGTATTTCTGGGTGATAGGAAACTAAACTTGACACCATACAGACATCTGGAGATGCTCTGGGAGTATGTCTATCCTGAAAAAAAAAAAAAAGGAGAAAAAGAAACAGGCTACTGAAATAGACTGTGTAGAAGGCTGAAGCTGAACTGAGCCATAATTCATTACGTAAATGTGCGTGTATCTAGCATACATGATTTCTTTCTCTGTACAAGAATTTGCTATGCATCTCTACTCTTCTGTGATAGATGTGAAACAAAGGATCTTCACCAGAGCCACTATACATTTAGCACGATTCTGAATTATTACTAATTTATCTGGACTCTTTGCAACTCAGTATCCAAGAAATACCCATTTGCTGAAATTTTCTTCAGATAGATGTGCAAAAGTCTTCTTCACATTAGGGTCTCCTTTTCCTGTTGGAATTCCATTTCAGAAGAGTTACTTGACTCCCAGAGATCCTTAAACATGCAGGAAAACACTTCTATTTTCCTGGGAAGCCTCCAGGTCTGTTAGAGAGGTCCTCCAATTGGAGCAAAATCAGGTGGAAGCCTAATAAAGGTTGCATTTACTACTTGGATCTGATTATGCTGTTAATCCTCCAGTTCAATTTCCTAATCAGAAGAAGCAAAAAAATATTTTACAAAAAGAATAAACAATAGGTGATATATCCCATGAGAACAGATAATTATAAACTAGATGTTTTTTCTGGATTTCATAGTTCCCTAGTGAATTATGAAGTAGAAAACATTTTCATTTTCTAATTTGAAGGAGAGTGTTCTTTCTGGTCAGTACAACTCTATATGTTGTAACGTAAAGGGATCGTCTGTCCTGAAAAAATTGAACATATGACGGTTGCTCACTCAGGGACTACCCACAGTTTCACTGACAATATTACTCACTCTTACACAGCCACCTCCGTATCTTGGTCTGGTAAAATAATATACATATCAAGCAGAGCATGGACCAAAGCAATGAATAACTGAATAAACCTCCATTCTGTTGCAGCCCATCTGTATTATGCATTGTCTGTTATATGCAAAGTATATGTTTAATCTGCACATAGAATTACTGCCAATTTGTAAATAAATGGAGTAACTATTCATACAAATGACTGATCGCACATATTTATGCATATAATGCTTAAATTCAGTGCCTGCGTCTCTGTTTGCTTGAATCAGATGTCTATGTTCAAGCATTTTGCACATGCAATTGCACAACTAAAAACGTATGAAAAAAGCAGGTTTAAAATGCAACAAGGTATAAAGAAAAACTGCTTTAAACATAAAACCAGCATTTCAGGACTGCATCAGTCTAGTGTATTTAATTACAGGGAACACTGGAAGCAGTATCTGATTAGCTGAGTACTTGGGGCCTCAAATTTTTCATGATGTTTTCAGCAAAAGGGTTCACAAATATCTATCATCGCCTGCCTAGGCTGTAAACAGAAGGGGAAAAAAAAAAAAAACAATCGAGCACAGAAATTCGAGCACTTTCAAAACAATAATACTTGTATACAGGGCTTCAATATTCTTGAACAATTTGGAATGTGAAAATAAATCCTTATGCTGTGAAACTGAAAATCTTCATGAAAACCTTAACGGCAGTCTTATGACTACTTCAGCACAGAATAGAGTCGGTACCCAGAAAAAAATAGATGAATCAGCCCCTGATTCTCAGAATACTTTTGCAGCCCTGGCTCAGTTCTCCAGAATAAGGCAGCTGCATTTGCAAGGAATCCTCTCTTTGTCTGGCACGCTCTCTTTCCTCCAAATCCTGAACAAAATTGCTTTGAAATACAAAATCCATGATCAGATTAATTACACAAAATCGATCAGGTACATTGGTTTTCCAGTGGTGCCACAGTGACATGATAGCTGGAATTCCCCAATTCCATAGGCATGAATAATCCAGCAGCCTGTATTCCTAGTGTTATGCTTGATATAGATTTCACTATTAGACTCAGACAAGTGACTGTAATATAAATAGGAAAGCCTGACTGAACACCCATCAGGCCCTTGGAGAAAATTTGTATTTTGACCTAGATTTTGTGTCTGGTCCCAATCTATACTGGGCTGAGTCAAATCATGACCCGACATTTGGGCAAATTCCCAGCTGGCTTTTACAGTGACAGTTCTGGCTCACCCCTAATCCGTTCTCTAGCTTTGGAGATATAACATAGGGATTGAGGGTTCTAGTTTTCAATAATATTCTCTATTTCAGGCCCAGCCAAACAGAACTAAATTTAGTCAGAACTATGCAGAAAAGTCTTTCTCTTCCAAGTACATTTTAACATAAAGAAACATTGGAGATAATATCTTACCAAATTGGATATTATTTAACTCGGATTCCTTATAGTACACTCTCAAGACATAGCTAGCAGGACTCTCTCGCCTAATGAAATGGCTTCCTGAGAGTTTGATATACAAAGGATTAGAAACACCAATTGCATTGATATCAGCGCATGAATGACAAGTAATGACAGTTAAAGCGTCTCTCATAATAATCACAATAAATTCCTTTGGAAAGCACTCCTATAACTTTAATTGAGTCGTAGTAGTTAGTTAAAAGAGACGTAAGTTCTTGGGAACAATGTGAACATGTCTTATTCTGAGTTTTAAAGGACCTACAGTTTGCTCTAAAAAGATCTTATGCATCTATGAAAGAGTTTATAAGCAGAATTTTCATTACAGTTTATATATTTGCAAAGATTAAGGTTTACAGTAACTACTTTATTTACCAAGTCTTCTACTAGAGGGGCAAACATAATAATAGCAATTAAAATGGAAAACAGCAGGAACACTGAGCACAGCAGTCTGGTTACAATGGAATTCCTGCTGGTAGGACAACAGGAACACATCAAACAAGAAGCAGTACTGAAGAGAAAAGAAGCCAGCAAAAATAATGAGCTTTTAAATTATAAACAGAAATGGACAACCTTCTCTTTAAACAATGTAAAAAAGGTGAATATGAAATTCAGTTACATGAAATAGGCAGAAAGCAACTATGAATAGAAACACCTTAGACAAGTTATTATAGAATGAGGGCTGTTTGCTGCATGGTTGTCAGTGAAAATGTATTGCTCTTATATTCCTTTCAAAATTAAAATGCTGCATCTGGGGACAGCTGTTGACTGATAAGGAAGGACTGCCTGGATTTCAGTGACATTATTTCTCTGCAACAGCATGTAGAAATTAATTTAGTTAAAGGGAAGACATGAAAATAAAACTGAAATAGAATGGATTTAAAGATGGTTTTTTCCAAACCTCAGAGTTTATTATGATTATTATTGTTGTTATTATTATTATTATTATTTAGTCTTTATTTCCCTTTAGCTTCTGGTGCTGAAATATGTTTCTTTCAGATGATTCCCTCCTGTCTGCGAATCCAAATAACTGAGATGTAATGACAGTTGTGAGCATTAGGAAAAGTATTCTATACATGTTTTGATTGAACATTTTACATTCTGTACCCTATTTTTAAAGGCTTTATATTAGTTGAGTGAATATCAGCCAATACAGGATTTGTATAGAAATGGACCACTAGCCACACCTTTGCTGTCATTTGTGCACAATGCCTAGGGATTTAATGGAATAGAATACCTGCTGTATATAAAAATACTCATTTTACAAAAAAATGGAATCAGGCTTTTTTTTGCTGCCTAGAATCAGAAAGAAAACCATAAACAAACTAATTCCCCATATGCTATATTGCATGATGGTCCTCATACATCCATTTTTGAGAGTATTTTTCCTGGAAAAAAAAAATCTTTTGTATTTATCTCGCTGAAACTCAGTATCTCTTGCTTGGGAATAATATCATTAAAGATTGCCTAACATTCTGTGGGAATAAGGGTTCATTCCCATCATTCCCACTGGAAATCTTAATTATAGGTTGCCATGAGAAGCTGAGTTATTAAGACACTCATCACTTCACAGTTCTACAACTTTCCAATTTTAGTTATACTACAAAAGGTCGTTCTTCCAGATGCAGACCAACAATTAAATATTTAAAAATATTTAACAGAGGAGACAGCACACTTTTCTCCTGCTCAGGAATGGAGCTCAAAAATGTAGCTACTGGGATCCCTAGATGTTCTGATTCTGATGAAGTTTTATTGCTATGACAGTGCCCTGCTCACACACCGACGTCTAGACTCATATGACACAGCATTAATAATTTACTCTTTTATTTATAAAGCTCATCCCCTTTCACAAATCAAGATGCTCTGAGCTAACTACCCGCGATGCTCAATCTATTTTAAATGAGGTCACAATAACTTTTGATAACATGACAAAGGCGGCCTTTACAAAGCTTTTGAATGGCAAAGAAATTGAAAGAGCATGAAGTCTGCAAAGAGAAGCACCCACAAGAAATGTACCACACAACCTTAACACTGCCCTTCCTGTATGTGAGCGCTGTCTTTCTCAGTACATAACTACCTACTGTTCTTGTTAAAACAAAAGCCTCTTGCTTTCTCACTCAGTGCCCAGGATGTATTGTGCTCAGGTGACACAGGCTGTTCAATACTCCATTTTACTCATATAGTTTATTTCCTACATGCTGCCAAAGCCCTTCTCTGGGCGCTCTGGCACAATTCAGTATTCTCAGCCTTGTTTGTTGTTTAGCAGGTAGCAGGACACGCTGATCATGAGCCCACTGAAGTCAAGGAGGATCTTTCTACAAATTTCAGTGCATTTGAACTTCACCTGAAGGAGGCGGAGGTCCCATGGAGGAGCAGAATGTGGTCCCTTAAGCAGGGGTGGTAGCATGACACATAACAAGGGGGCACAGCTGAGCATGGAGTCATTCCTTAGCCAAATTTATTGTTCTCGTAGTATACATTTCCAGCGGAAAATAAAGACTCCTCCCTGCCCAACAGAAAAGGAAAAGAATAAACAAAAGGTAGTTTACTAGTCGTTGGCTTTGAAAAGAAAAATGTTCTGATCTGAGCAAAATACATCTCTGCGAAATAACTCCAAGTCTATATGCACTGTCATGAGTAGCATGTAAAGAAAATTATTTTTCTCAAAACCTTGTATTTTTATGTATCTACCTTCATATGCACATATGGAGTCAAAGTAGATAATCTGGTTCAGCAAAAAAACATTTTACATGTGCATTATGATGCAGAAAGATAAAAAATTATTTTCGTGAAACTACTGAAAAACAAATCCCTGATGCAGTCTCAATCCAAATCTCAGCTTTCCCACCCACCACAAAAACATCAGATTGCTTCCCTCTTTTGAAAATTAACGTCTTTTCAATAAAAAGTCCTTCCTCCTCTCCAGTTCTACTAACTCTTTCTCTCCTTGGGGATTGAAGCATACCAGCTTTTCTACCAGTAAAACTGCCTCTCTGGCAGCAACCAAGCAAAAGTCTTTTAAGTTACTCATTGAAAAGGGGGGGAAAAAAGTCTATGAAACTCTGTGAGATTAATTTAGTCTAAGATAATTCAGAGCTGCCCACCCAAAGGGATAATCCTCAGTTCCTCTCCACAAGCTGTTTGTATTTCTTCCTTTCTGCTGCATTGGAATTCGTATAGATGCATGGTACAAGTTGATTAGAAAATTAATCCAGGTGAAAATTAAAAAAAAGAAATTAAAATCTGTTCTCTTTTCAGTTGAGGGCCTGGTCTGACATAACTGCTCATTTGCTTAATATTTTTTTAAAATACTAAAATCCTAATCATAGGAAAGAATCTTTATTAAAGGATAGTTGCTCCCTCACAGTGTCAGTGAGGAGCAGCTGGCCTGACTTTCTTCTCAAGATTAGGACCTCAACATTATTCATCCTGGGAAAATGTCCATCAACATAGCCAGGAATTTATATGAGCCAGGAATGAAGAAAATTTGAATAACTATGTCAGCACTTATCTGTGCAAACCATGAAATCCAGAGTTAAACAAAACAAGAAAAATCCTATTAAAATCCATATTAACCGTGGTACCTTAAAAACATTTTCCAACAAGTAGTTTAGATGTCGTTTAATAATTTGAGATAAATGTCCCAAAGAATTGTTTCGCAACATACAGAAAAGAATTTAAGATAACGTATCACTCACATAAAATCAGTCTAAGATTTTGGCTTTGGCTGTAACAAAACAAGGCTTTGCCCCTGTCTTTTTCAGGGGCAGACTCAAAGTCAAGTTTTTGCCGAGGTCAGTCTGTTAGGAAACACCAGGCAGCTAACAGAGCACCTTAAGTGTTTATTAAATATCCTGCCTACCTATTGTTTTTGAAATCCTACAAGTAAAAATAGATCAAAATACAGGTCCATGAACGAGTGCAAATATGAGCTGGTTTTAACTAATATATTCAATGAGCAAACAGCGTCCTTGAAGAAAGCTGCAAAACCAGAGGAGTTTGCTGTTGCTTTCTCAGGGTGACATTACACTTCTTTTTTCAAAGCTAACGTTTCACAGCCGCCTTATAAACAAAAAAACAAAAAAAAAGTGCCTGACTCAGAAAATTCTTCTTTTCTCTGTAGAGGAAGAGGCAGGCAGCGTTGCTTTCCAGCATACTTCTGTGCCTCCCCTGAAAACTCAGGGAACGACACGGGATTTCAGAAGCAGGAGTGATTTCTTAACCTGCCGTGCCACCATGAGGCCAGAGTACACAAATGCACTAAAAACACACAGGTATCTTCTCCTTGGTATCAAATATTTTTAAAATTAGGACCATCCATAAGCACATATCTTCCAAACACTTGTTGTATAAATTTAGAAATTTCAAAATGTAAGTGTTCATAACACCAACAGGAGAGAAGCACTATTTTTATTCCAAATTCATTACAAATGGTTTGACAAATAATAAACTTGAATGAACACTGATTTTGCTTCTCTGTAGTTTCCTTTGTATTTACGACTGTGTATAAGAGTTCAAGAAATTAAAAAGTGAGGGATAAGAATAAAGGTATTGAGGATTATATGAATTAAGCATGGCTGCCTTAATGCAAATTTCTTTCCAGTTCTTGCAAATTAAATCCATGTAGCTTCAGCATCACTTACATATATGAGTTCCATGTGGGGCCCAGAAACTACACTTTACTACCTGAGGATCCTGAAGGACCCAAACAGAAGCTCACAGATAACATTTAATGCATAGCGATAGCATTAAGAGAAGCACAAAGCACAGCAGCAGCCGTGGCTTCTTGGGTGAGGGAACAGGAGTGAAGATAGAGATCTCAACTTTCATACCATAACCAAGCAGTTAATGCATTCTCCCACAAATAGGAAAAAGAGTCCTCAGCCCTCTTCATCCGCAAAAGGATCCAGATTCACTGTCCAGGAGTACACCTCTCCCACCATGCAGGGGCATGTAATGAGGCAGGGATATGGACTGTGCAGGGAGGAAGGAAAGTGGAATGGCAGACAAGAAAGAGGGAGAAAGACTGTTTTCATATTGTATCTGGGGCCTGTTTAACAATAAAATGTAGGGAGTGGAGAGCAGAGAGCAGAACTCAGGTCTTCCCCTCCCAGCTGGCTGCCCTCATCACCATGTTATGGAGCCATACTGCTCAAGATCAACAGGAGAAAAGTGGTTCTTTCAGTCCCAGCTAAGAGGATTGCCTGGTGTGCAGGGTAATCTCTTGAGGAACATAGAGTTGAGGTCCTTTAATTAAAAAAAAAAAAAAGACTTAAAACTTGACATTGGAGATTGGTCCCCTGGGATAAAGGTGAAGATGAGAAGTAGGAAGATGAGGAAGGTAGTATGCAGACTCAGGGGCTGGCAGTGGGGCTTGTAGGGTTATCTCTCCCCCTGCTGCACTAGGTGCACTGACCTGCTGCAACCTGAGAGCTGATCCAGACACTGTGGCTGCTGTTAGCCCCATTGCCTAAGCCTCCGGTGCATCTGCAAGGAGTGAGGTGAGAAGAGATAGAGCAAGATTTACCCTACTCTTACTTCAAATCCCATAACCATTTTTAAAAGCATAGGCAGTAAAAAGGCCATATAAGGAATACATTTCAGACAGATCACAAGAAAGGACATTCAGTTCAAATCAAAGACAAGGTCACTCACTGTCATTGCCTATGTGCAAGATAAGTACCTACTTTGGGGACAGTCACTTTGCAGGTTCCATCGAACAAGAAGCTCAATTCAGAGGCCCGAGCATATAAGTATGTGGTGACTTTTGAGACACCACAGGATTTCTGAAACACCTGCATGATGCTGGCAAATGTAACACAAATCCACAGCTGAATCAAAAGATCTCCATGGGACTTCTGGCAACACCTACATTTGGGCAACAGAATTGTTATATTGACAGCTTAGATATTGAGGACCCATGTAGACAACTACCTATAGAAAAATACATTTCAGTCTCTTAGTCCAGAAATAATCCCCATATTTAAGGTTTGAGATGAAATATGAGAAGATCTTGCAACCTGGCAGATCATCTAGAGAGCCAGTTAGAGGTATTTAGTGCCCTCTGAGATGCCTTCAGATGGATCCAGATGCCTTCACCTGGATCTTAGCTGCCTCTCCAGAAGAGCTGGAGCTTCCCACAGATTCTGTGTCATCTCTGACAGTCCATGCAGGTGCCTTGAATACCCCAGTGTGCCTCAGAGGGCAGTGAATACCTTTGTACAGGCAACTAAATAAAGATTCTACTAAACTTAATTTATCCCAGTTGAGATGAATGTCTTCTTATGGAGGCAGCAGCAGTAAACTTGCCAGACCAGAAACTGGACTCAGATGCAGTCTTCAGAAGCTTTTTTATAGAGCAGCATTATAAACTGTGTTCAAAGAAGTTGCTAATTTTATTCATTATCATTTTTTTCATGTAATTTTTTCTAACTAACGTGCTGCATACTCACACATATGTACGCGCAGGGCCTCTGTTTGGAAGTTCTGCTTTAAAAACCAGAGCAAGTATCTTCAAACTTCTCAATTCTGCTCACAGATGGGCTCCTGCCTCCCTGTCTTCTGCTGCCTCCTGTTTTTGCAGCCCGTCTCAGGCCCTCTCTTCCTTTGCCAGACTTTAATTACAGCCTTTTGCATGCAATCTCAAAATATCAAGCCCAAGTGCTGAGAAGGCAGAAGCAGGCAGGAGAGTGGCAGGGGACCATGCACCATCCTGGCAGCAACCGTACAGTAGCTGTGGTGCAGTAGCGTGCCCACCCCTGTGCTGCATGCTGTGATGTGGGGAGGATTGAGAGTTTTGTATATTACCGCTGGAGAATAGACAAGAAACTGAAGCGGCCCCAATTTTTTCCTTTTTAACAAAAAGATACTTGAGCAAAGGTCATCTTCTTTATTAAACAGCTAAAGAGAGGAGTATAAAATAGACTTTTCCTGTTTTTTAAAAAAAAAGGCCTAAAAGACCTAGTTTGACCCATTTAACTTATAATTCTGAACCCCATTGTTTAACAGGGATAGCAAACACAGCACAGCACTATGAAAAGCAATAGCTAGATATTCTAATGGAAGGAAAGAAAAGGTAAATCGTATCCTCAAAACTACAGATAAAATCAAAATTATTTTTTAGAAAAAATAGTTGTAGGGAATTAATGTGTACCCATCCACTCCTGCGGAATTCTATCAGAGCTTGCTGCATAATATTATTTTTCCCCCAGTTTATTTGAATACTGCTTCAACTCTTCAGACTGTCTCAAAAGTACCATTATTTGGGATTACTGCCTCATTTTAATACATCACGTTATCTGCATTACTGAATAATGCGCAGGACTTTGTGTGGCCATAGTTTATTTTCACATAAGATGGTTTTTTATAACATATTGATCGTGAAAGCTTTTCTGAGTTTAAGAAGTTTGTCAGAATTGGGAAAAGACAGATCAGGAAAATCTATCAAATATGTTACAGCTAAGGTCTTAATTTTTCAGGAAAAGGTACTTTTTCTCATGCAGCAGACAGAAATGGATGCAGCAGACTGATGCTAGCATTGTGATGTGTATAGAGGTACTTTCCTGCTCTGGTACGTTAGAAGCTTATTAACGTTTTATAGTCTTTCTTTCCAAGGACATATTGTGAAATAGGCTGTAATTAATTCAGCATGAACATTCAGAAATGAAGCTATCCAAAGTCAGGAAATGCAAGTAAAAAAAAAGGCTAAAAAGCTTTTTTGTTTTCATTTTGATGCCAGTAGAAAGATATATTAGGCCCCAGATTGTTCCGTTTATTTTTGCACTTAGTTTCATTGAATGTAATTGAAATTCTCACGAGAGAAAGGCAAATGGATTTGGCCCAGTGTGTTTCTGAACAGACTGTTGTGAGAAAATGATACAGACACTTAAATGCATCTCCAACTTCTTTATAAAGATATTGTTTTCTACATATATCAAATTTCATGCATACTGATTGTCTCTAGACAATTTAGAGAAAGCCAGTTAGATTTAGTACACTTTATTTCAACTTTCTGTTCCTTTTTAAAATTTGACTCAGTAAAAGAGAGGCTCTTTGGGAACCATTACTTCCATGGCTAGATCATCCTAACTTTTACAGCCCATGTGGTCAAGTCTACATAGCCTACACTTTACCGTTACAGCATCGTATTTTATGTAATGATACATGGAAAAATGCACAAATACTCAAAAAAAATGAAGCAATAATCAGCATTATGAAAAACTGCTTGCATCAGTGTGTTGAATTGCTCCTGAAGGATCATGCAAATGACTCCATCTCAGCCAAGGCTACTTCAATCATTCTAAGATTCTGAAGACTTTAAAAAACTTTGGTTTTTTCCTTCAAGTCAAAATGGAAGATAAATGTGTTTTTGCTGTCTCGTTCCCACAGATGGAATTTCTGTCCCAAAACTACACTTGCCATCATCCAGAATGGACAGCATTTCTCTCTGACTTCATGCCAAGTCATAAATCAAATATTTTATGCCTGGCAAGGGGTAGAAATGAGAATTACCAGATTTTTTTCAGCTTCCAGGGAGAATACAAAAGTTTACAGTCTGAATCAATATACAGCTACCAATATTAATTATGTGATTAATATTAACATTACTCTTTATGAAGGGTTGTTTGAGTAATTTTTAGATGTCTCTAACAGTTATGGATTCCGCCTTTTGTCCTTCATGTTTCTTTATAACAGACCCTTAGCATCAAGTAGACTTATCTAAGAGGCAGAAGACATTATCTTTAAAAGTTAAGATTAGCTGTAGATCAATTTTCCTGAACACAATGATATAAGGTGATCCTAAATCAGTTTTCCATCCATTTGGGATGACTGCATTTTGCATCTTCCAGCTCCTGTCTAATGTTACATTAATCTGGCATGGTCTTTCCAGGACTGAAGATCCAAGTATTGCCTTTGATTCACTAAAGAGGAAGATACTGGAGTTAACTCACCATGCATCAGCTACTTTATGTTTTCTGTCTGTGTATAGTGTCTTCCCTTTATCAGTTTAATTTACTTTGAAGCAGGCTCCTAATCAGTTAAAAAAGCTACCTCAGATTGACTGTGGGTAGACAGTATGCAGACAAACCACCACGCAGGACTTGCTAACTCAGACACATGTCCAAGACATTACAGGCAAACAGGGTCACCCTTCACCTCCACATGGGAAGTGCCCTCCATCATCTCACGTGAAATAACTTCAGGCAGCTTAGGCGCCAGAAAGTTCTAAGTGCTCTACACTGAGAAGATGTGGCTGAAGGTCCAGTGGAGAAAATAATTGTTGCAAAAAAAGAATGAAAAAGGAACTGCAATACGAAACCATTTATGCCCCAAAATCATTTGTGCCCAAGAAAAATAAGACAGTGATAGCAATGTCAGTAACTGAACAGTATTTTCCCGCTTGAGTTATAGAGTTATAAGGGAAAACTGCAGTTACTGGAAAATGTTATTTGCAATTGTAGTTTGACATTTGAATAGGCAGAAAAGAAAAATTTATCACCTCATGCATTATATATCTGGTCAAAATATTGCTCAGATGTTCTCATTAAAGAAAATTCTTAAATGGTATGGTTAAAGCAGATCTCACTTTGCTTCTACATTCCTAATATTACCTCAGATGCATAATTTCTTTAAATAAGGAATATTTAGTCACATACAGTCCTCACCCTAAAGCAGTACTGGCAATAAAAAACTTGTGACCTCCCAGCATCACTCCCACACACACATAGACAAAACACCTCATTCCAAATGACAAGAAGAAAGGCAACTAAAAGTTGCCCACCAGTATGCATTATTTATATCTCTCCTCATGAGGACACACTGTACCATTACCACAACTGCTGTACTCTGTGACTCCTCAGCACCAGTGTAAATCCCAGTCTCCCAGCGTGTCCTGCCTGAATTTTCTGTTCTCTTCGCTATTAACGGCAGATCATAGCTTAATGGTGGATCACAGCAGCTCCAAAGTGAGGGGATGGAAGATACATTTAATAAGTTTCTCAGTGAGTTTTTGTTTGCTTGTTTTTCAGGGTTTCAAATCTGCCTGGATGAAGTACTCTGGTTCTGAGAATAGGGCCGAAGTGCAGCTAGAGTTGGAAGATTATTTTTCTTCAACGGCATAAAGCATTTGCTATTGTAGAAGAAAATCTGATTGAAAAAAAGAAAAATATTTTAATGTTGCCCCCGCTGCTCGGAATTTCCAGTGATAACAAATACTATGTAGGAGAATCCAAAGTTACACATTTACATTTTAAAAAGACCTGTTTCATATTGGTATTCATTTCTTAATCAATCTTAGAGGGTTTTTTTACAGTTCTTAATCATTTCATTCATCAGCAACTTTCAAACGCCTCAATAAACTGCATAAAAGGAAACAAAATAGCACAGAAAAACTGTAATAAACCCTGCCTGAGTGAGAAACAGCAGCTTTTACAGCAAATCCACCCATTCCGAAATGCATGCCCATCCAGCTCTCTTCAAAAGGGAAGCTTAGCTGTCAGTCCCTGACTAATGCTGTAATTTAAATCCTCGGATCTTTGCTACTAATAAAAATCTCTTTGGAGCAGATGAATATATTGACATACCACAAGTGGTATTACTTTCTTTTTGCCACTTGAGGGCAGTAATTTCACGTCCGCTAATAAAATGCTAATACACAGTAGCAATGTTTGCAGTTAAGCTGTTCTGAGCCAAACTGTGTCATTGATACACAGAAACAGAAAACAAACAGAAACTATCTTTTCTGAATAGCCAATCCGACCTGAAATTCATCTCGGTCAGCCTTTGTGAGAGAAAGGTAATAAGCTATGACAAAATCAGCAATCAAGAGATAAGTGCTCAAATGAGAATTCAAAAGGAACATCTTAAAGGATTCTGAGAAAAATTAGATGTTTTCAATCAGCTAGGCTTGAAGAATTTGCCCTGAAGTGTGTAATGCACTTGCTGAAGCAACCTCAGCATCGTTAGTAGTTGTAGTTGACCAAAATGAATAGAGGATGGGTGATGTTGCTAAAAAAAAAGGAGAAAAGTGAAAAACATGTGGGAGATCTTGAAAGAAGGGCAGAATCAGGAGAAGCCAAAACATTATGGATCAGCCAACTCACTTCACAGCTGTAAAATACTGAAATAATAAAGAACTTTGTGAGCTCTTGAAAAGTGCAAAGGAAATAAGCATATGGCAAGCTTGGCTGCCAAGATAAAAACCTTGTCACAGCATCTTAATTGTCATCTATGACAGAATACAGGCACTTGTGCAAAATCAAGGAGAAATGGATGTCTCATATTTTGGCTTCTGTCACATCTCGACAATAGCTCAGATAGCTTTAGTGAAAGAAAGTTAGGAAATCACGGTTTAGCTAAAGCTATAGTCCAGAGAAAACACTCTTGAAAACGTGTATGTAAAGAATAGTTATCACAGAATTTATAATTTGAACAGTAGGACAGAAGGAGACCTTATTAAATCTGCAGAGGATATGAGGCTGAAGGTGAGGTGAAGAGTTTGTATATCACAGTCAAAAATTAATTCAAAAAACATTATAGAACTTTTCTTCCTTAACAAACTTTGTATTTTGGATTTCCTATTGATTCTGCCACTCCATTCAACCAACACTCCTACTCTGCTTTCACTCAAAAGTCCCCTCCAGCCACTGCCTCACGGAGGTAATTCAACCACACGATCTTCCTGAATTACTCTGCCATGCCCACACTTTACACTTTGAGCTTCTTTTTCAAAATCCATTTCTGCCTTACTGTTAGAATCATTAATTCACAGAAAAAAAACACTTTTCCCCTAGCTGCTCCTGCTGTCTCTGTATTACAATTGCCAAAAACCTTCTTGCATATCTTGATGGGGAGGTGAACAAACATCATTTGCTATGAACCCATGTTACTTATTTTAAACTTTGTATACTTTCACATTGAGATTCTTATTTTAATTACAAGGGCTTTTTTCTGAATCTTAATTATTTGACATTTTTAATAGAAAGATACATTAATTTACAACATAGCCAAAGTCATATTTGAAGCAAACGCAAGTTCCGCAGCAATTAGACTACTCTCCTTGTTCATGCTTCTTTATGTCATGAGTGGGAAACACTTGTATGTGCTCTGTGATAAATGAAAACTATGCATATACAATGAGGATAGTCCTTGGATTTAATCAGTTGTTTTCTGTATGTAGAAACTACTGTAAAGGCCCTATTGACACTAGGCAATACGGCAGCAATAGGAGGTGAATGGATGATGCAGACCCCTTCATTTCAGTGACAATAACTTTGATCCTATACTGTATCTTAAAAAGTATGAATCCAGTTCCACTAATGGAAATAACCTTGGAAAGACCATTATTTTGAATGAAGAACAGTCATAAATGTTACTAAAATAATAATATTATATTGAAAAGAGAAGACAAATGTTTTTCTTCCTTCAGAGATACCAGAATCTACAATATGAAGCATCAGAGGATAGAGAAGATGTTTGGGTTTTTTACTTTTATAGTTCTTTAAATGACCTTCAGACAATCTATCTAAGAGATCTCCTTTCTTTTGAAAGGACAAAGGAAAGCTTGTGATAGTGTGAGTGCTGTAAGCCTCTGGAAGGATGGGCAGCTCTTGATTGAAGACAGGATCACATTTATTGACACTGCGGATACCCCCTGTTCAAAAGGATTCAGGCGTCTCAAGTGCTGGTCAGGTTGATAAGGTTTTATATTGTATTTAGAGCTGCCACTTGATATGAAGTAGGGATCTTATTAAAATCTGTACTGTATATGCAACGGTAGACTGTCAAGGTTACCCAGAACATTGGGAGGGAGCAGGTAGAGATGAATTGTTTGCTTTTCATGTTGTTATGCCACACCAAAATGAACTGCAAAATAACTTCAGGTAATCTAGCCACAAGACTGAGGGCTACATAATTTTAACAGGACACTGAAGAGGCCAACCAACCCAGCAAAGACTGGACATTATTTTCTTACCCAGGAAAGAATTAGCACTCTGATTTTAAAGAATTACACTTTCCAAGCTGACCCAGGTGTATTGATTCATTGCTAAAAGAAGAGCTTGGTGGCTCAAAGTTTGCAATCTTCCTTGAGATGAAGGAGCATCCTTGAGATGCTAAACTTAAGAACAGGCTTTCTGAAAGCCCAGAAAAGAGGTGGGAACACCTTTTGAATAGAGGTAGTCAGCCTGGCCATAGAGTAGTCTGTACCCTTTAGATACTCTGCAGTTCATCCACAGCAATGGTGCAGCTCACTACTGTTGCAACGAAAAAACAAACTCCAAAATGGTCTTTAAGGTGTTTATGTAGTACTGAGAATAATATAGTCCATATTGCATCGTAAATAAATACGCACTAACAGATAATTATTCTTAAAGACTCTAAATTACAAAAACACTTCACCTCAAAATACCTTTTCCCTTAGAAATTATGAATCTGATTCTCCAATACTTGCTCAAATAAATCTATTAGTGAAATCTTTCCTGGGCAGAACTATGGTCCTCTGTAACATGCTGAAACATGTTTCGGGACTGGTTGTATCTACTGAGTGACTAGATTTAATTCCATTTACTTTATGAAATATCAAATGATATGCCTCCGAAAGCATTATATCTCGTTAGTGTTAAACTTGCAAAAAAATATTCAAAGGAATAGTTGGAATAGGTGTTCAAAATTTTGGAGCTAATAATCTTTCCACAGTATTGATAAAGGGTTATTTTATCACCTTTATAATATTCATTACGATTTAATTTGCAGCTAATTTTGATGCAAATTATGATGCTTTTTGACATCTTAAAGCAATGTCATCAAATACTTAATCACAAGTTCTTACTGTATTTTTGAGTTATTGGCAGCAATATATATTCTTGTGTATCAGTTCTGGAGAAACAGAGCTAGCTGTATGTTGTGTGATGTATCACTCTTTTTAGTAAAATGGATATATTAGCATTAATAATTTGAAAGCATTATTCCCTCTCCTGGATATTTCAAGAAATATTGTATGACTGGTTTAGGTCATTAGCTAATGTAAGCCTATACTATCTTAGGATGGGATTCAGTCATTCTGAAGTGGAGGTACACATGATCTAATATCAAGCAAACATGGGCAAATTATACATTGCTCAAAGAAAAGTCTACTTTATGCTCTCTGAATAAGAGCATATGCTTCTTACAGAAAGTCAATCAAAACACAGATTTCAAAAAGAAAAAAAATGTTTGCATTACTAATAGGTCTAATAATTCAATAATTAAAAACTTCATACAAAATAATGAACAAAAGAAGAAATAAATTATTGCATTCATTATGCTGAAGTGGGAGGAAAATTATAGGTCATTATATACTGCAGGAGACATCAATTCTTAGTTTTAAAATGTATTTTAGTGAAGAACTAATGGGTTTTGGATAAAAGCAGAACCCTATGAAACAACGTAAGAACCCATTAGCCTCAAATTTATAAATCATTCTCTTTTACATTTGAATATACTTGCTTTTATACGTGCTTTTGCCCTGCACGGTGGAATTCATGCTGTTTGGAAGACATCATCTTGCTGCAACATCTGTCGTCCCTTTACCATGGATTAAGGGAGATGGTCAGAGGTAACCACTGCACTGTGGCAAGTGTTATCAGCAGTGGTAGAAAACAGAGTTTTGAAAGAGTAATCAGCAGCTGGATTTTCCATACCTGAAAATTAAACTCCTGTCAAATCTACTAGTATCTCAGGTTTTATAACACTTATTTTTATATTCACTTTAACTAACATAAAACATTAAAAAAAAAAAATGTATAAATGACTTTTGCCCTTGTGAAGAATGAGACTGGATACAGACAGATGTTATAGTCTTTGGTTTTGCCACCAAAGGATAGCTCTTGCAGACTTGCCCCAACTCTAAGTAGGAAAGGATGGTCTCAGTCATGAAAACTACCTCGTTCTCCGTGTCCACCCAAGACCTTCACTGGTGCCAAATCAGAAACACCACATGTTGCCACACAATGCCCAATGCAACATCTTTGAGCTCAGAGTGCTGCTGCAAACTGCTCACGAGACAAGCTTCACTGTCTTTGATGCTTCAGATACGCAGCAGTACAATGGCCTCCACACCATTTTATTTAGTCAGTCTTTGTCTGTCTTGATTATTCAGATTTGTAAACTCTTTGGGCAAGAAAGTAGCCCACTCAAGGTCAAGCTGGCTACTCACATCTCAGCATCACCAAGGCACAGCTTTGATGTTGTTTTGTCAGCCCACAGTGCCTGGCTGCTAGCATGCGCCCTGGCATGAATTTGGCTGGAACCAACTAGCTTTTTCCCAGGCATTGCCTACGCATAGTTTAGGGGACAGCATGAGTCAAGCTGGCACAGGGGATGACACTACCCTGCTTGGGGGAGAAGAGTTCAGCCACACAGAGCAATGTGCAGTGAACAAGCCTCGAAGCCTGGACTTGATTTTGTTTCTACCACAGACATAACCAACTGAATCCTTTCAGTCTTGTTTCTCCCAATTCAGCAGAAAAAAGAAAAAAAAAATAGAATTTTAAAACTTTAGAGAACCTTTTCTCTATTTTATAGCTAAAAGTAGGCAAATTCTTGAAGAAATGGAATAATAAAAATAAGTTAACATAGAACGTGCAAAATAAATGAAAACACATCCAAACCCACACCATCACTCTCATCGTGAGCTATACCTAAACTTCAGAGTTTGAGAACAGCAGATGGTATACAGAAATTTTTTCTATCATTCCTACCTTGTAGGCATTTTTAAAAAAGAGCTTAAAAGGAGCAAATAACTTTTTTTCACCACTTTAAAATAAAATTGTTTAAAAAATTGAGCAAAATTTTCCTCAAATTATTCTTTATTACAGATTTTAACCCCATAAAGTGTTCCTCCAGAGCCCTTAATCTGGGTTCCTGCCTCCCATTGTGCCTTTGTGCTTCTCTAGGCTTGTGAAGATGGGTCTTTGATGGGTTATCAGGCTTCTGCAACGGGCCTGGGAGTAGCCCAGCAGGGTATAATTTGGAGTCCCCCAACCTACCATGGTCTCTGCTCCTTTGTGGGTGTGCAGATGAGCATCTCTCATATAACCTGACACAAACCAGCATAATGGGACATCAAGCCTCTTGAACCCCACAGCTGGTACATAATAACAGCTTTTGAGTGTCTCAGTACAAAAGACTGATTGAAAAATCTTACCACCTTAATTTTATTTCCCCCACAAACATATATACAGTGCTGTTTGCATGCTAATGCTGTTTGCCTTGTTTCAATGGTTAGATGACTGCAAACTAGATCTACTGCAATTTTGACTGAACCATTTCTTAATTATTAATTGATGCTTCTGCAAGTTGTTCTGGTAGTATGAGAAATAATACAAAACCACCAAATCCTGAAGCTTTACTTTTTGTTGTTAAAAGTGAGGGGAGGTCCAGAGAGACTAACGTTTACCATGTATCTGACTGTTCAACCACTAGAGACAAGGAAAGCCCACAAAACAGCTTATGCCAGTTTCAAATACAGGTATATTTAACAATGATTAGCTGATATGAGGAATATGAAGCAAAAATAAAAGAATAGATAGTTTATTAAATGGATGGCACTCTCGACTGAAGCATTACTATCTGCTTGGAATCTGTCCATTTCTCTAGCTCTCACAACATCATTCTTTTTTCTCATGCTTTTACCTAATTTGTGTTGCTCCGCAGTCACAAGCCAGAGCAGCCGAGAGCTCTGCTCTACTTGTTGTCCACATTATAAATAATGGGCTTTACTTAACATACGTTTCAGCAAAGCATAACAACAATTTTTAATTGGCTTACGGCACAGATACTTAAACTATTGTTCCTCCCAGCTGTCCTTACCTGCTGATTTAAATTCACGTAAGGCCTGTACATTCAGTAGGGCCTGTTGTCATAGGACAATGGCTGATGGTTTTAAACTAAAAGAAGGTAGATTCAGACCAGGTATAAGGAAGAAATTTATTACAACGAGGGTGGTGAAACACTGGCACAGGTTGCCCAGAGAGGTGGTAGATGCCCCATCCCTGGGAAAATTCAAGGTCAGGTTGGATGGGGCTCTGAGCGACCTGATCTAGTTGAAGATGTCCCTGTTCATTGCAGGGGGGGTGGACTAGATGACCTTTAAAGACCCCTTCCAACCCAAACCATTCTATGATTCTATAATTCTATGAATTAATAAAACCAAATAACAAATGTTTATGACCATACCGTTAGCTGAACTAAAGTGTCATGTGCTACAGCATGGCCTGCAAAGTGCCATAACTATCCACCCTTCATTTGAAGGACTCATCCTTATTTCAACAGATCACCTTTATTTCCTTTGTTGGTAGCATGAGGAAAGGGAAGACTGAAAAAAAATAGTTTTGCAGGGTAACATTATAAACTATAATAGTTAGAGGAAATCAGCCTAAGGAAAACTAGTCCCTTCATAAAAATCCACTACATAGCCCTAAAAAACGTCTTCCTTCTTTTATTGTTTTAAATCTGCACCTAAAATAAAAATCATTGATGTGGCTCCCTGGTTTGAGACTATGCATGTTAGAACTTGATTTTGCCCTGAGGTTCTGGGGTTTTTTATGTTTGTAACCAAGGTAAGGAAACGGGCATAGAAAAAGAAAAATCTGGAAAGGTTAATTAATCACTGTGTAAACAGCTAATATGACCAATTGTACATTTTACTACAAATGTTTAGTGAGTATCATATATAGGGTAAAGCTTTGAAAAGTTTACAGTTAAAAGAGGACTTCAGCCTACTGGGACAGCTTCCACTGTCTTGTATGAATCAAAGGAGTTCAAGACTAGGCACTGGAACTGAATAAGATATGATCTCCCTTCGGGCTCATGACTAAGACAAGGTGTGCATTACAAGAGATTTTTAATAGACAATTTGACGTCAAAAACTACTTCCTTCCTATTCCCCACTGTTGCAACTTGTCAAGAACTGAAAATCTGGTTACTGAAGCAAGGAACTGAGGATGAACGATGTTGTGCGTCTCTAGTGAGGGAGAGGTCCCTCTGACGGGCTGCATTGAGGCTATCTTATCCAGTGACTACTTCACTACCCAGACAAACGTGGTGCTCGATATCAAGTGCTATCTGCTTGATATTGATATTGAATAATATGTCATATGCATGCACACATACATCTCTAAAAGACAGGGAACCTTCAATTTCTTTAGGGTTTTCTTTTACAGAAGTGCTTAAAGCCATCATTAAAAAAAATTCTTTTAAAAATACATTTCCAGAATACAAAGCTGCCTACAGAGCTGTAGCTGGGATAACTCAATACATTCAGCTAGCTAGTAAGTAAAAATTAAATTTTTATATTCATCATAGGGTAAATGCTATCTATTATAGACTACACTATCTGGAGACTATCTCTCTAACATCAATAAGTTACAGAGGTTGGCATGGCACTAATAATCAAGGTAAAGCCAGGTATTATTTATTTTTATCTGCTTAAGTTACATCATCCCAAGGATCATGAATATGAAGTTGGTAAAATGTTATTAAGTCATGCCCTAAAGAGAAGATATACTTTCAGGAGAATATGCTTTGCTCTTTCACTAATTACAAACATTTTGTGTGATCTGCATGGCCATATTTTTTTACTATATTTATGGAGCAGTTTCTCTGTTGCTCACAGGGTCTGTTTGGAGTAGGACAGCATGCAGACAATGCAAATGCTCCAAAGAATTCTAACATAGCATCTAGGAACAAAGTTCTTGGTTTTGTGTTTTTGTAGGTTATTTCTAACAAATGTGAAAATGCAGAAGCTCACAAGGTGTCTGCTGCAAAAGCAACTAAGTGTACTGCCATATCATTAGGAGTCATTCACATGAATGATTTGATCATAATAATATAGTAGCATGGCTTTCTAAGAGCACCCATGTTTAATATGTTACCTCTTGGTAACAGAGCTTTGTTTATTATCAGTTTTATTTCAACTAAGAAACTCATTAAGAATAGCTGAATGGCTATTGGTACTTCAAACAATAAATATATCAAAATAATTTCTGATAGTCCTTATTAATACTTCAAGAAAAAAAAACAAAAAACAAATCCACTCTTTGATGGATTACTTTCCAAAAGAACAATGAAACTGCAGCTGGAAGTTTGAAAAAATAAAAAGCATATTGCATGCAACTGGTCTGCACTTCGACAGACAATTATCATCTCCAGATGACAGTGTTAACATCAACTCTGGAACATATTATTCTGTCTGCAAATTAATGGAGAATAAAAACAAATATTCACTTCCAGCTAATTGTCCATTTCCTACAGAGCAAAATACACTATAAGTCATAAAATGATCCTGCCAATGATATAATAGTACTTTTCATCTTCCTTTCTCATCTTCCAAAATTTCAGGATAATGGGAGCTATGTCATTTTGTTAGTTTTAGATGCTTAGAAACATCCTTTTATCTCTACAGCTGAAAGCAGCTTAAAATGTTTTGTTTCTTTTCAATATTGCATTTGTACCATGAGAATAAACTGCAATTTTTAGTCTCTCCAAAGATGAAGAAGATGGATTGGAATACACTTTCCATGACTGAGAACTATTCTTTAATGACATAATGCATTAATTGATGGTTAAGTACCAAAGGAAAGCTTACGACAAATTATTTTTTCACAAATTTAGTACACCTTAAAAAACATATAGCTAGACAACAACAAAAAGAAAAAGTAAAGAAATTTAGTTTAGAAATATACAGTAGCTCTTAAACGTAACATTCAGGTGTCAGAAACAAAAAAAAAAAAAAAAACAAACAAACTCTAATATAATTTAACTATTTTATCAAAAAAGTATTCAGTATTTACTTTTCACAAAACTATTAGAATTATTATAGAGCTGGGTCCTGACAAAAGACTTACTATGGATTGTTTGCATAAGGAATATTTTAATTCAGTAGAGCATGCAAATTAGGAAATCAATAAATTTTCTATCTTTAAATCAGATTTTCTCAAGTTCTTAACAAGTTTAAAATGTACTATGTCTATTCCTACCTCAAGTGCAGTGCTCAAAATAACTATTTTCCTAGTAAACAGTCTTGGGAAAATTGCAGAAACTTGCTTAATATTAATTCTGTTAAGGTTGAACATCAAACTAATTTCAGCTACATATGTAAGTTATTAAATGTTTTGGGTTTTTAAAGTTTTGAAATGTATTACAGCTGGAAACCATTTTAAACAGCAATTTGAGACACATTGACTTGTGTATATAGGAGCAATAAAAAATAGATATGAGAGAAAAAGTCTTAATACGCTGGAGGAAATGGTGGTTTTTCCATAATAACCTTTCAAATATAATCTATTCTCCAATTTTCCTTATCTCTCTTTGCTTTTTTGCCATCTCCCTGGAAGTCTCCCCAAGACCTCTGCAAGATCTCAGTAGCTCTGTCAGCAATTCCTAACCAGGCAGACACTGATTTTCAGCATTCTGTGAATTAAGGATCAATGACACTTCATGACTGCTATATTGTAACCTAGTAAAGTTAATTATAGATCAGGAATCTGATTTTATACCCTTTTTTCTTCTTTAATAGCACTGTCCACCGGCTCACTAGATTATAGGTAATGGGGATGTGGATTTTACCACAAAGGACAAATTCATTGCTCCTTTCAGCCAATACAAACCAACAAATTTCAGTCCAATTTTTCCCAAGGTGCCATCAGTATTAGCTCCTGACTTTGCTTGAGTTTTTGGCATATGCAGAGGCCTTTAACAGCTGCTTGAGTACCGCTGTTGATGTGATGTCACAACAGAAATACTATGAATATTGTACTTTTCAATCTTCAAGAAACTTGCAGGAATAAAATCTCATATACTTTCCTATAACAGTGTAAGGATCTCCAGACTTGCACTTTACAACAAAGTTGCTGATACTATGAAGAGCTTAAAATGTCAATATGGGCTGAGACCATGCTAAGTGCTTTTGTTTTCTTTCTGGCATTAACTAGGGAGTGTACTAATTCTTTAATTTTTTCACTCTTTCTTTGAATACCAAAGGCAGCAGACTAACACCTATCCATTAGTGTCTGAATTATAAAAAGAGAAGCCCTCCTGAGAGCGTGAACTGGGAATGGGTGGATTCCATCAACTACACTGTACAAACAGCGTTTACACAGCAAGTCAACTACACTGCTCTTGCTAAGTTGTTCTGCAAAAATCATAACCAAATAGTAACTAAGGTTTTGAGAGTCCAGCTAAATGTGTGTTACTACCTGTTACAAACATACAAGCATATGGACTATGAACATAATATAGTATATGAGGATATATTTTACCATAAAAGGAGTAACACTTTTCTCATTAATGAACAAATAAAAACAATTAATATTATGGTGTGTTAGGTTTATAGCATTTATAAATGTTTATTTAGCACAGTTACGAGCTAACCACTAAGAACGTTTTAGCATCAGTTTTCCATATTAATGAAGTTTGGATATATTTTCCATAATTTTCACAAGGTATATATTTGAAAATACCACATGCATATTGACAAAGAAGAGATAAAACTGAAGTTTATCAACAGATCATTAAACATGGTGCAAGATACATAACCGGTGACTTTAGTTTACAGAAGTATACATCAATGAATTGCCTGGGAATAAATCAATATTTTAAGGGCTTAGTCATAGAAGAAGGTGGTTTAAAAAGAGGTATTTCAGGATATGCCTAACCCACCAGGGAAAAATCTTGTGATAGAAGAACTACCAAGGCTTTTGCTTTGTTAGAAAGTTAATTTTAGTACCATAGAAAAATATGTAGTACTTTACATCTTTTTGTTTTATCGTGCAAGCACATATTACTTCCTGGAATAACCTAGCAAATCTGTTAAAGCAGTGAATATTATTAAGAAGCAGCTAACCTGTCTCCGTGCTGTCTCTATTTAGCTTTCTAAAGTGTCCTGTTAATGAGACAAAATAGAGGTTGCCATATTTTAATTCTAAAAGTTGGGTTTCTCTGCTTCTCCCCACCACAGAACTTCATCATTACTTTTCCTTATATTTTGGATGTTATGTTTAGCCATATGTTTCATTTAAATGCTCCAATAATAGGTGTAACTCTAACACAATAACAGGTGTAACTTCACCACAGTAAACTAAAAATGTTCCTGTGTTGTCTTTGTTTGTTGTTTTTCTTTTACTGCACACATTAGATCTTTCTGAGGCAAATGGGATTTTTGTAGGGGCCATTAATTAAATTTTATTTTTGTTTTAAGTCAGTTTTCTAATTGCCTTTTGCTGCACTGGTGTTATTCCTCCCAAGGTCTCTTCTAAGCTGAAAGATTTTCTTTTGTTTATGGTACGTACATTCTGCTGACTCTTGCAGTTGGTGCAATCTTTTGTAGTTGTGCTGCCATTTTACAGACATCAACACTGGCTGATCTTATCCTGATTCGCGTGATTCTGGCAACAAGACTTTCATGGACTCCAAATTTGAGCTTTACTGCCCCTTTTTGTTTCAGATTCTCTTTTCTGTTTTGGGATCTGCTTTTTTCTTCTTTTTCTTTTTTGTATTCTCTCATACTCATGCTATCCAAGAACTTAACTTTCTTCAGTAAGTTTTCATGTGGGTTGACAAATTTCCTTTGCTTGGCAAATTTTAATTACTTCAACAAAAATTAGTTCTTTGTGTTTGAGTTCTGGGACAAGTCACAACCTGATCTTTTATAAAACCCCCAGCATTCTTGCATCTTTAGGTCAGCTGTATCCTCTTTTTCTATCTTGCAGGCTTTAAAAAGGTTCACTTTTATGTATACCATTCTAGTTTTTCAATTTACTGGGGGAAAAAAGAAAAAAAAACACCCAAGTGCATATAAATGTTTTCCCATATATGGTACTCCTAGAGGAGTCAACAACTCAAAGTACAGCAGCTTTGAAGTAGAAATATGCCACAAATATCACTCTACACCTCCCGCTTGTTCTTTGCTGCTGCCTGCTCATTGAGCTCTTTTACACTGTAAGTTGGTGTGACGGCTGCACCCACTCTGGGTGAGTGAACAGCGCTGTGGTTCAGGCATCACCCACAAGTGGCCCTGACTGAAACCAGCCCTGCTGTGCAAACCCTGAGAACTGTGCGGGGCCGCATCTTCTCAGGAATGAAGGAGCTAATGAATGGTACCAGTCTGAGGTGGGACTAGACAGAACTAAAACTGCTATAGCTGCACACCTGCACATACACCAAAGATTGGGGGAGTGTGAGGTTTGAATACGAGTCAATCACTTTACGCCATAAAAATCTGCAGCCCCTCTGAGCGCATCGAGCTCTCCTGTACAGCAGTGGGCTGCAAAGCAGCGATCTCCCCCTTGAGCAGGGTCGCCTCCCAGGGTTACTCTCCGAGGCTGAAAGACCCCTTATATGGCATCTGTTACCCATAACAAAGTAACATTTTATAGTAGGGCTAAAAGTATATTGTATGCTAGCAACATTTTTATACATCCAGCTATAACTTAATTATTAGAAATGTAGTAAGTAATAGAGCATTTGACTGCTGTCTAAATCATCATCTAATCACCAGCTAAATTACCATTTAAATCATTCTCAAATCATTGTTAAATCACTGTTTAATTAACGTTCAATTATTGCTTAATCACCATTTGATTACCATTTGATTTTCCTTCCATCATTGATTAATTACCATTTGATCATCATTCCATCATTAATAAACCCCTTTTAGTTAACCCCATAACAATGACTTCTCTTAATAATTCACTTGCAACAGTTAAGACATTTTTTTGAAATGGACCGATAATTCTTCGTCACTAGATGTCCCAGAAAAAAAAAAAAAAACAACAAAACTTTACCCAAACTATGAATTTATAGTGCATGTTGCTACCAGACAGCAAGGTCTGGTTTTCATGATTATTTTGTTCCTTTTCCTGAGGCTTACACACAAAGGTTAGCAATAAAATATAGATTCTGATGCAGTAAAACCTTCACAATAATAAAGCACTGGATCCACAGAGTTCAAGACAGACAAGGCATCCACTGTAAAAATATTCATGCAAAGTGTTCAGACAATACATATATTGTAAATCAAACAAGGGAGGAAAGAAATAGAGCTGCCCAGTCCATTCTAAGAGAAAAAAACATGCTATTGTTTTTCCATGGCATTGTTAGAGACAAAGAATGCTGAATAAGCGATAAACTTAACTTTTGTGTGATTAAGTGCACCAGCTGTATTTCCGAATTTTAACAGTCAACTGGATGATTTTCAGTAACCTTTGTAATTAAACATTTGCATTAATTCTTCAATGATGTTCTTTCACATAATGTAGATTTGAACAGCCACATGCAGCAGCTACCTATTCTAGAACAAGTGAGAGGTTTTTAGTATCGTGATGCTTCAAATTAACATCATTTGAGATATCAGGCATCGCTGAAATTATGCTTATGTGATATGACACATCATAAATTAATGCAAAGCAGCCTAAAAAATACCAGTATTCTGAGTCTCTTTATTACATGTTACTGGCATTATCAAAGAAGGCTTTTCCTATAAAATCAGGAGAAACAGCCTTTCCCAAAGGACTATTCCTCTGAACAGTAAATAAACAGGGATATGGAAGAAGATGAACCCGGCTACACAGGAGAAATAACATTGTCAGGGAACGTTCCCTACACAAATAGGGTTTAGAAATTACTCACGTATACATGCACACAAATATTGCATAATATTAATTCTATCAAGACTATTTTTTCACTTGCTCAGTTTTAGTTTCCTCAGTTGAAGGTATTATCAGACAAAGGAAAGACAGAACACCATAAAGCTCCCTTTAACTTACCAAGGTAACTTGCAGGGAGAAACAACCTTTCTTCAAGGGGAAGAATGGCTACATTTAATTAAAGACATTCTGGTTCTAAGGCCTGTTTTTCATATGCAGGATTAGGATAGAGATCCTTCCACTGTAACTCTCTTATATAAATGTTTCCTTCCCTGAGGCTGTGTTCAATTTAGAACTGCAATAATGAAGAATCAATAGAGGCCTGACAGGGACAGGCACACACGGGTAAATTTTTGCCTTGTCATTTTATTTTTGATGAAGCTTTGAGAAAACTTTAGCAAAAGCTTTAAATTCACACCCAGCCATCATATCTACCTAGAATGGCAAGCTGAAGCAGACTTTTTCAGATTCCAAACCTTCGGTGGCTGAACCCCTACCAAAAACACAGAAGCAACATGAACGCCAGTTACCTTTTACAAAAATAAAGATTGATTCAGACTTGTCTCTGCTTCCTGGGACAGCCTAAATATCTATACCAATGCTGAAGTGATGCACTTGTTGAAAAAAAAAAATCTTCAAATTATGGAAGACACTTCATTAGCAAAAACAACCATTTGCAGAAGTAAAGTGAGGATCTTCCTTCTGATTCGCTGTGACTTGAAATCACACAGTCATATCATGTTTTATCAGAAGTCCATCACATCAAATAAAATCAGACAATTATCTTAAGATTTACTAACTAAAATCAAAACTCTTCATACATAATCAGATCACATAAGCTAAGTAAAATGAAATAATTTGCCATATATTCAGGATTGGTTGTTTTTTTCCTTAAAATGGAGTTGATATAAACCTATTCTGTTACTTAATCATATACTACAAGAGGGGAGCTGGTTCTTAGCAAAAGTCTCACCAATAGAGAAATCTGATGTGTGTTGAAAAAAAGTGATTACAGGAGCCACAAAATTTAGGTTTTTAGTAGAAGATAATACAGTTCATAATTCTTCCTTTTTGTGAATTTTCAGAAATTTTAGATGAGATTGGTTCAATACATTATAAATTTCCTCTGGAGAAACCACCTCCCAAAGCTATCACCTCTCTCTCAGAATGCTGCTTGAACAGCTTTGTATGTCATAAGGAACAAGCATTCAACAATCTTTTGAAAACTGCTCTCCATCTGGAAATGAAGACCAGCTCCACAATATTGTCTTTCATTGCTACAAAAATAGCAGCTGTAGAAAACCTCAAATTTAAACAGTAATGCAAACAGAATTTAGGGTGAAAAAAAAAAACAAACAACCAACAGTCATCTGATAAGCATTAGAGTGGGGAAAAACACCACACACTTAACAGAAAATACAGTGGTTAAGGCACTCAGAATTCTCAGTTCAGTTTCCAGCTTCGTCACAGATGTCTTTGGCCTTGTTCAAACCTGAGTGTGCTCCACCTCTCCATTTGTAAAGCAGAAATGAAAGATTCCTTTCTTCTGCGCCTCTGTGCATTAAGGATTCAGACTATAAGATATCTGAGATATACATATACACCTATATATACACCATATATACGCTAATCACTTTGTATAGCTGCATGAGGTGAGTACCATGGTATGTTTTTAGTGTTGCCAGTGCTGTCAGCACCAGTTAGCTGTAAGACAGAATTACTTTAGGGCTTAAGTAAGCAGACACAAACTCTAGACCAAGCAGAGCTGAGGCAAAAGCCAAGGACCTCTATGCTCAGATAGGGATCTTCCTGAGTATCCCAGGTCCTAATTTTAGGTACACAAGGAATTAAGGCACATAAGGACAGTCAAGGAGGATAAGTAGTCCCTGGAGAGCCACTCCAACTCAGACTTGAGCAAAATTTAGATACTGATGGTCAAGGTAAGGCAGAATTTAGGTGAGAAGGATCTCGGCTTTTTTATTATGTGTATGTACAACATCCAAGACATTGTGGTGTCCAGACTTCTTTTGAGAACTCCTCACGCTGCAAGTTCATTCTCACTACCAAAGATTATCAAGGTTACTTTCTGGAGCATATTTTACCCCACATCATGAATAGGGGGTGGGGGGTGGGCTGTGTTACACAGCAGGGAATGACATTTATAGTTTTGGTTCTACAGATTTAATAAAGACATTGCCTACTCCAAGTTTTAGACAATATCTCAAAGTCTGCCCAACAGAGTTCTCTCTCAATGAAGATTGCAGCAATAATGACAAACCTCTTGGTCTATCAATTTTGTCTTTTTTAAGATTAAAAGTACACCCAACCATCTAGCTTAATGAAGATTGTTGTAGCTGCAAAATTAACAAAAGGACATTATCTGTGCAAAAGATTCACGTGTAACCAGCATTAAACAGTTAAGGTGTGGAAGTGTTGCTGTTTGTAAAAGCATTTTCTTTAATGTCTCATTTTCTAATAAATTTCTTTGACATTTCATAACTAAGTATTGCAAAGCCCATAATAGAAAGATATGTTCCATTTTGGATGTAGTTTTAATTTAGAAAATGTTTTCTACAATGATTAAATGGAAGACCATAACCCAATGCTCTTAGAGACATTTTAAATAAAGTAAGTGTAAAAATTGAGAGTTTATTCCCCATCTAAGGACAACTTTCAGCTGAAAACCCCTGCAATATAGTGGCAATATGTCTGCTAAATCCCCGACAATTCAGATTCTAGAGCAAGCAAAAAATTAATGGTATTACTGATGTATGCAGTAGCTGTTTTAAGAAACCAAAGGAAGGGAATTTTTAGGGGGGGGAGGGGAACACCCAAACAAGGAAAGCTTCTGCTCTGTCCTCCCACCACTCTACCAACATCTCAGAACCAGGAGTACTTCCTATTCCCCACTGACTTTTAACCTGCTGACTTTGCAATTTTGTCCTTTCTTCATTTTTGTGAAGCAGTGTTCTTCGTCTCTTCCCACTTCTTTTAGGGGGGCCTTTAAAGTAGCCTTCTTCACTGCTGTCTTAACTTCCCGGGTATCTGTCCTTACTCTCCTTCTGTTGTCCTTCTATATCTTATTTCAATCATGGCTCCATGGTCTCTCTTCAAAACATTTCTAAAATATGTTTGGGCTTTTTTTCTACTTAGCCATACAATCAAAAATCTCATTTAAGTTCTTATGAATTACCACAATGTCCTTTCTTTGGCTTTGGCAAATGCCCTGCTTGTACAAAGTCAGAGCATTGTTACAACAATGAACTTTCTACCCCGTTGCTTTGATTGCAGTATTCATTTCTGTGCATTCTTATAACTCCTTTCTTTACATCAAGCTGCTTTACCCACTTTCAGAACGATCTTCACCAATTACTTTTTCTTAGTGAACAGCATGAGGCCCACTCTCACCCCTGCCTGGCCTATACTGCAGGCCACTTGTTATATTTTCAGTACAGGCAAATTTGTGTTCTCACAGGCAAAGCTTCTAGACCTGAGATAGGACATTGGAAGACACCTCATTACCATCCCTATTCCCTTTCTTTTTATGGTGTCTTTTAAGAATTAGTACTTAGGCTGCTCCTGTGTTATGATTCTTGCCTCTTGGGGAAGACCAGGACTGAATTACCCAATTGTATCCTACTATCCAGTGTCCTGATCATTTGAATGTAAGCTACACATGTTGTTTTGTGGCTGTTTTTCTACTGTGCCTAGCCTCATCAGATCCTGATCTAGGATCAAAGCTTTTTCACGTTTTGGCAATTCAAACTACATTTTTATTGACACTTCTAGTAATATTCCAATTTAAAAAAGGAAGTAGTTTGGATTATGTGTGCTGATTATATTCTGTTCAAAGAACAATGAAACTGTAGTTATGAAATTGAAGTGAATAAAACTGTAACTTTGGGCATCAGCTTCAGACGCCTGAGTTAGAAAACTAGAAGTAAGATATATTTGCCCTACAAATTTCAAGTTACAAGTCTGTGCTATTCAGCTACTTATCCACTTAATTAATCTTATTGCCTTGAGATAGCTAGCATACACTATCCAAAGGCTCTTTTGAGATGGAGCATGCTCTGCTACTCCACTCTCATGTAATTTGATGCTACCTATGGAAGATACTGCCTGTGTGGATATTCAAGACTCATTTTACATAATTTTATCTGTTTGAGTGTTCATATCTATACAAGTACAATGAAATTCCATACATCACAAAATTTCAGTGTTCAACCTGTTGTACAGTTTTATTCCCCTGTTTATCACGATAATATCTGAGCTTATTCTGACAGCAACTAAAATTCTTAGAAGTTCTTCTCTAGTAGTTCTTTCTTTTTTGACTGGAGAAAAAATGTTTGCAGGATTTTATGAACATTGTACCTTCCATTCAGCTATTGATGAAATTTGTACTATTTTTCCAGTCTCCTTTTTCTTCCCATCCTACAAAACAAATATCCCATTAACCTATTGTTGAGAAAGCCATCTCCAAAAGATTATTGTTTCTTCTGTTTCATGACTGACACAGTTTGCTCTAGGAACATAAACAGAGTCAAAGAAATCCACAGTCATAACAGAAGATTGACTTGAAAGTGGGATTCCTATGAAGGCATTGAGCTTGTAAGTGGGCAGGCACAAAGCGCAGTTACAGAATTTTCCACTATACACTCAGAAATGAAACAGCAAAATTAAACCAAAAAAAATGCGAGTCCATCACCTTTTATAAAACTGTATTTCGGAGGAAAAGATTCACTGGCATTGATACAGAATCACTAAGGTACTTGGTTTAGGAAATAATTCTTTTTAGGCAGAAAGCCCCAACACCTCAACTACATTAATCAAAACCACTGGACAGCTTTGGGCACAACTCTTATCAGTGAAAATCATGAAATTCACACACCTGTACAATAATCAAAAGATTTCTCAGGAAACAGGCAGAGTCTTAACAGATGCAAAAATATTTCTAAGGATGACTATTAACCAACTCAAACTCCAAATGTCCAATGTTGTTCCGACTGCACTAAAGCCAGGAAGAATTACACTTGTACAGGAAAAGGCAGGAGCAGAGACCTAAACCAAAGTTGCAGTAGATGGTACCCAAAGAAAAAGCTGAGAACTGCAAATGCCTTGAAAACCAGGAGAACTGCATGTGTTTAACTGCCACCTACTCATCAACATTTGAAAAACTACAGGCAACCCACAAGCTTCTGTTATTTGGAAAACTAAGATTAGCCACCATCTAAAATTGAATATTTTTTTTTCTTCTGAACTGAAAATTTTTGCCCAAGAATACTGAACAGAAAGGGATACAGAAAGGGAAACAGGAAGCAAAGCTAACATACAGAATCAAAACAGGCATTCTTCAGTTTTAGAAACTGCTTTAGACAAAGTTTTAGAGGTGCTGCCATGTTACTGAGAAATCTGCCTAAAATTTGACTCGTGGGTTGTGCCAGATTTCGGATCAGGAAAAAAAGTATTTTATCTGGTCAGACAGACAGCTTTCTCATGTTTCTTAGCTGGTTTCGCCAGTGAATGATTACCTGAAGTACACAGGATCACTGTGGCACATTTTTGCAGTCAAATTCTCTGCATCTGCAAAGGCACCATGTTTTGGCAGCTCTCTGTTTGTGCTTCTCTCTTCCCTGTTATGCACTGCAAGTTTTGGTAGTTGTTTTTTTTTTTTTTTTTAATTAAAGATCTTACCTGTGTTGCAGGATGCTCTCTGCTGCACTGCAAAAAGAAGAGTGGAGAGGACAATCTTTTAAATAAATCTCTTTTTAAAGTCTTGTATGTAACCGTAACAACCTGGACTCAGTAGCTCCACTGGGGTTCCTCCACTAAAACAAACAGGTGTACAGGAAGGAATCTGAAAGAAAATCAGGATTAAAACTTTACAAAATTTTAAATCTGTATCAGTGACAGTCAAAGAAATACAGGCTGTACGTTGGGGTTGGTCTAGATGATCTCCAGAGGCCCCTTCCAACCCTGACCATTCTGTGATTCTGTGATTACATGCAAAATAGTACTGAAGGACTAACTCCTGGGAGTCTTAGTGAGCTAGACAGAAAGGCATCAAATTAAAAATGAAATGTGGACACTGCACACAAATATATACTGAGAATAGCCTATCTGTTACAGGAGTTAACACTTTGGAATGGACTCTTTTACTCTTGATTATAACTTTACACACTGAAGGGAAGGGACGCCATCCAGAGAGAAATCTGGACAGCCTTGAAAGGTTGGCCCGTGCAAATGTCAGGAAGTTCAACAAGGCCAAATGCAAGGTCCTGCACTTGGGTCAGGGCAATCCCAAGCACAAATACAGGCTGGGCAGAGAATGCATTGAGAGCAGCCCTGAGGAAAAGGACTTGGGGCTGTTGGTGGTGAGAAGCTCAACATGAGCCAGCAATGCGCGCTTGCAGCCCAGAAAGACAACCCCATTCTGGGCTGCATCAAAAGAAGCATGGCCAGCAGGTCAAGGGAGGTGATTCTCCCCCTCTTCTCTGCTCTCATGAGATCACACCTGGAGTACTGTGTCCAGCTGTGGAGCCCCCAACATATGAAGGACATGGACCTGTTGGAGTGGGTCCAGAGGAGGGCCACAAAGATGATCAGAGGGCTGGAGCTCCTCTCCTATGAGGACAGGCTGAGAGAGTTGGGGTTGTTAAGACTGGAGAAGAGAAGGCTCTGGGGAGACCTTATAGCAGCTTTCCAGTACTTAAAGGAAGCCTACAGGAAAGCTGGGGAGGGACGTTTTACAAGGGCATGTGGTGATAGGATGAAGGGAAATGGCTTCAAACTGGAAGAGGGTAGATTTAGATCAGATATTAGAAAGAAATTTTTCACTCTGTGGGTGGTGAGGCACTGGAACAGATTGCCCAGAGAAGTTGTGGAGGCCCCATGCCTGGACATGTTCAAGGCCAGGTTGGACGGGGCTTTGAGCAACCTGGTCAAGTGGGAGGTGTCCCTGCCCACAGCAAGGGGGTTGGAACTAGATGATCTTTAAGGTCCCTTCCAACCTAAACTATTCTATGAGTCTACGATTGACCAATTTTAACTATTTGACCTATAAATTTCAGAATTGTGTGAGCTTCAAAATGTACTTTAATGTCATAAGAAAATTCTTTTTTCCAAAAATTGTCAGGGTAACTGCAATCAGAATAAAAATAAATCTTATGATCTCTCTTGAGTCCACATGCTTTGGATGAGGAACTGAACTAACCACTCGCATTCAAACATATCCAAATCCTTAAAAGTCTGAAAACTACACATGCTCAGGGAGAACTGGGGAGTTTTAGCAACAACCACTTCTAAGATCGCACTGTCACAAAGCATACTCTAGAGGAGAGTCAGTAGGACTCTTCATTAACTATTTACCTGGTACCAGCTCTGGAAACCTGAAGTTTACACCTCTTTTGTTCTCTGGCAGCCAGCTCTGTCTGGCACCAGACTGCATGGAAGAGGAAGATGCAGAGTTCAAATGCAAAGGAGACATGAGCAACGAAAGGGTTCTGGTAAGCAGAGTACATGGGCTCAGGCTTCTCAGAAAGAGATGAAAGGATATGGTGACAAGTCAAAATGACACTTGGCAGTGTCCCCACTTTTACTAGATCACTAGATATCCATTTACATAAGTAAACATACTGAAGACCTATGTAGGTATCAGAATTGTCTCATGACAGTATTTTTTTTCTTTAAAAAAGAACACATTCAATATACCACATCTAAAAATGTGAAAAAACTAAGGTTGACACGTCAAGCACTAAGAAAACCTTATGGCTAATGCCAGAACTCAGAATGCTAGTACATTTTTAATTTCTCCCCTTATGGCATATGCATCATAACAGCATTATATTATTATAAGCTATTTTTCCCACTTGGAAGGATGCTTTATATTACAACATTAGTAACATATTTTTAAGCACAGAAAAAACTAATATGGGACTATTATTCCTACAAAGTTTAGAAAATGTATAAGCGAGCAGTGAAGCTGACAGTGGAAAATGGGAAATTCTAAGCAGGTTGCTATTAAAGTGTTAAGAAAATCAGATTCCTTAGTACGAAGACAATGCTGGAAGCCCCAAGGGGAAAAAAAGGAGAACACATCTGTTCCTATTGACGTCAGGAGGCTAAAGGCCAGGCTCTACCCCTGTACATGCACAACTTCCATTACCTTCAGCTGAAACAACTTGTAACTTATGGTAGAACTGGGTCTTGTGCATAAAAATCAAAACATTGTATTAGAGACACAAGTGCCATAAATTATCATCAGCGCATTTTGCAAATGCCTAACAAAGCTGTACAAACCGAAACATTGACAGTCCCTGCCTTGAAAACTTGAGTATCCTAATCTAAGAAAATATGCAACCAGCTTTAAGAGGAGGGTACTGAGAAACACTGGCAGATGCTGTCTGCATCCAGAGTGTGGTTATTCAAAGCTGTTTACAGCCAGACCATACTACTTGAAAATGCCTGTTGCTAAAGATTAGAAACTAACATACTGAATGCAGCGTGACTTGTTTGCTTTTTAATTCACATTATTTTGATAGACTTATCAAATAATCAATCAGAATTTACTTAAATAATTATTTCCTCCCAAATGGTTTGGAAATGATTGCAGATATATATCACTACTTTAAATATATTTTCTTGATGATGGTTTTAGTTATAAGAAAGTCTATTTTGGCAATGTTGACATTGCAGTTCCTCTTGCAACGTTCATCATCATACTACTACTTTTGAGTCATCATACTACTTTTAAGTCACTATTTCAGCCATACACATTACACGTCATAAATACAACCAACTGAACAAAATGTGTTTATCTGCTTAATTTACTTAAAGGCATATCTATATCTATACATAGAAAGCTATAATGGCAATGAAAGAATAAAGAAAGAAAGAGTAAGGAATTGAAAAAGTGGTCATGGAGAGACAGCTTAGTATATTTGCTTTTGAAAATATCTGCCAGTGACATGTGGCAATTGTTTTTTCTGTCATTTTTTGAATGCTTATGTAAAATTTTTGCCCAGATCTGTTATAAAAACTGGTAAAAGTTCACAAGAACTGTTTATTCATTGTCTTGCCTTCATTTAAATGAAGTCTGAAGAAATACAGAAAAACCCTGTTACTAAAGTGTACATTAGTACTTAGTTTAATATTAAAAGAGAAAAAAAAAAGTTTGTAGCAAACTATGATCAATAAACTGCTTATAACAGAATTATCTATTGTCCTCCAGGAAACAGCACATTGGCTCACACTGCAGAGACTCCAAAAGCATTAGAATTTTGGAATACACAAAAAGAATCTAATGTAGGTAACTGCCACACAAGCAGGTCCATAGGAGGTAGGCTGTTTAGGCAGAAAAAAGTGGATAAGCGAATGTGAGATCCAGAGTTCTTGTTTATACTCAGTACAACCAATTTTCCTAGTTTCAGGAATACAAGCTTTAAAGAATCCTATCTGCAGTGATCCTCATATGTTCTTATGTTCTTGTACTACTTCTGGTTGACGTAGAGTTAATTTTCTGGATAATAACTTGTATGGTGCTATGGTTTGGATTTGTGATTAAAAGAGTGTCAATAACACACAGATGTTTCAGTTATTGCTGAGCAGTGCTTACACAGAGGCCTTTTCTGCTTTTCACACTGCTCCACCAGCAAGTAGGCTGGGGGTGCACAATAAGTTCAAGGGGACACAGCTGGGACTGCTGACCCTGACTGACCAAAGGCATATTCCACGCCATGTGATGTCACGCTCAGTATATAAAGCTGGGGGGAAGAAGAAGGAAGGATGGGAATGTTCGGGGTTATCGCGTTTTGTCTTCCCAGGCAACTGTTACACGTGATGGAGCCCTGCTTTCCTGGAGATGGCTAAACAGCTGCCTGCTTATGGGAAGCAGTGAATGAATTCCTTGTTTTGCTTTGCTTGCGCACGCAGCTTTTGCTTTACCTATTAAAGTGTCTTTATCTCAACCCTTGAGCTGTCTCAGTTTTACCCTTTCAATTCTCTTCCTCATCCCATTGGGGAGGGTTGCGAGCGAGCAGCTCTGCGGGGCTGAGCTACCTACCTGGGATAACCACAACACTTCACATAATATATGCATCATTAGTAAGACATCTTGCAAATCAGATCCACTTTGACCAACCCTCGTGGTCTACGGCATTTTTACCACTCGTGCCAAGCAAAGTGGTAAAAAAGCTGTCAGCTCCAGGAGACTTCTTTTTATTAGGAACTTCCTGAAGGTCCCAATGCTCATGAAAAGTCTTATATGCTTTCTACGTAAGTATATGCTCACAAATGTATATGTGAGCAGAAGTGTGATGAAGTATTTCCTAACAGGAAACCTTTGGAAATCTCCCATAAGCTATTACAAACTGCTATACAATCTATAGCATACATTTTTTATGCATTAAATGCCTAGGTAAAATTGAAATGAAAAGTAGGCCCATGGGAGTTTACCTTATTCTGCCTCTCAACACAGACCACGAACTCAGAAAACAGACACACATTCCCTAAGTTACAGAGACGCTGAGGTAAAACCCAGAAGTGATCTTGTTCTCTGCTTTATTGTTAAAATTCACAGTTCATGTACACATGCATATTTGTGCTGTTTACACACTTCCTACAAATTATTCTTAATTCTCACGATTTGTCCTTATTTTTCAAATTAATGTATGGCTGGCCACATACTTACTATTTGTCCACTTGATCTAAGTGTTTGGAAGTCACTGGTTAATCGCAAACAAGAAATAAGCTTCTGTAAAGCTATTTGTTAATTGTAACACACTTTCTACTGAGAAGTGTCACTACAGCAAACTCAAACAGGTAAGCTGAGATACAGTCAGGTCAAGAAAATTCCATATCTATACTAGCCTCAGCTGATACATGATAAAAATACATTTTCCCTTCTCAAAATTTATGACACTGCTAGTTCAGAGTCATCCTATGTTCATCTAGTAGTTCTGAATTTTTCTTTGTTTTCCTTTGTGATTTCTAGCTGATGTCTCTAGTGTCTAGTTACATTTTTGTCTTTTTTTTGCATTAAAACTTCATCCCAGTTCTGCGACTCCTCATCTGGTTAGTATGTTATTCCAAACACCCTGCATATTGATAGTGTTTCTAATCCAAATTTATTTGTACTTACTTGTCAAGATCACTGCTGAACATGCTAAATAAAACCAAATCCAAGATGACTCTTTTAGAAATGCTACCCTTAACTTTATTGTTGTTGTTGTTGTTGTTGTTGTTGTTGTTATTTCAGAGATCAAGGATTTTCTAGTATGCTAATCATGTAGTGGATTGTATTAGGAGTTGCTGAACCCTGTAGCCCAATAGAAGAGAGGCTGCCATGGCTCCATTTTCCTAGGTCTAGTCAGTAGTGAGTCTGAGCACAGATACCTAATAGGCGCACACACATGCTATGTATGTATACACAAATACATATCTAAATATGCACACGACCAATCATACAGATCAACGCAGACACAAACACTCAAGCAAACACAGATGGCATGAATGATGTAATCCTGTCCTCCTATCTGGCATAGGTCCCTATGACCTGAGGTAGGACTCTTGTTGCTGGCACTTACACCCCACACACACATACACATATAGAACAGAAGAGTCCTCTCACCCAGTAAAAGAGTCAGAAATAGAGTTTAGTGAGAAGACAGGAGAGACTACGCTGATCAGGCCCAGGACATAGCCAGACAAGGGTACTGACCAGCAGCCTGTTTACACAGGACTAGCCCTTTTTACCTCCTCATCACACTATTTTCCCACACTTGCTCATTCCCATATCCCCTTGATCCCTTCTTTTCCCTGCCTTTGGTTTTTGCCCTAAACATCCCATAACAAGCTCAAAAGGCTCTTCTTATTATGCATCCCATAATGTGTCCTGTACCCCTAGGCAGTAAGCCCCTCAATCTGTGAGGCCACGCATAGAGCTTTTTTGTTGACTGCTGGGTGTTCCCCCCAGCCCCATGGGGCTGAGGCTTCCCTGGGACAGCCCTGGGAAGGGCTGGGCAGGGGCTCCCTTGCTCTGACCCGGTTGTTGGGGCTCCCCCCCCGCCCACGTGCTCCTGAGCTCCTCTGTGTACGTGGAGATGAGCCTTTAATCACCTAACCTAACACACTGTAAACAGAGATTAAGTATCACTGTTGAAATGCTGCCAGTGCTGCACATTCAGGTCTGCGATGCCAATCAATATAAGAGGTTCACGGCAGGGAGTAAACAGGAACAGCCCACATTTAGGGCAACTGTGGGCACAGTTAAAAGCCTTACCATAACCACTATAAAAATAAATACAATGCATTTCCAAAAGGCAACTCAGGCTCAGAGTTTTTATATTTCACCTGAGAGACAGAGGTTAAGATCCTGAGATTCAAAAATCACCTCCTCCAAGCTCAGCAGTGATGCATCCCAACAAAAAGGAAGTCAGGCAAAAACACCAGGAGGCCTGCATGGATTACAAGGAGCTCCTGGATAAGCTCAAAACAGAAAAAGGAAGCCTACAGAAGATGGAAGCAAGGACAGGTAGCGTGGGAGGAATACAGAGAAATTGTCCAAGCAGCCAGGGATCAGGTTAGGAAAGCTAAAGCCCAGATAGAATTAAATCTGGCCAGGGACATCAAGGGCAATAAGAAAAGCTTCTACAGATATGTCAGTGATAAAAGGAAGACTGGGGAAAATGTGGCCCTCTCCAGAAGGAAACAGGAGACTCAGTTTCCTGGGATATGGAGAAGGCTGAGGTACTCAATGACTTTTTTGCCTTAGTCTTCAACAGAAAGGGCTCTAGCCATATCACCCAAGTCGCAGAAGGCAAAGACAGTGGGATTGAGTGCACCCTCACCAAGTTTGCCAACAACACCAAGCTCTGTGGTGCGGTCAACACGCTGAAGGGAATGGATGTCATCCAGAGAGAAATCTGGACAGCCTTGAGAGGTTGGCCCGTGCAAATGTCAGGAAGTTCAACAAGGCCAA
>VZSZ01009265.1:8042-20369 GCA_013398815.1 Ibidorhyncha struthersii
CTTTCTCTTTCTCTTTCTCTTTCTCTTTCTCTTTCTCTTTCTCTTTCTCTTTCTCTTTCTCTTTCTCTTTCTCTTTTTCTTCTTGTCTGTTTGGACGTATCTTGTGTTTTTCTGGGGTGGTTTTGAGTTTTGCATGGATTTTTAAAAAAACTAATGTTTTGAACTCTTAGAGGGCTTGTGCTTAAGAATTTGTTTACTCTTCTGTGTTGATGAAAAAACTGTTTTCCAAGTTATTTTATAAAGACTTCATCTTACTAAGGAATTTAAAACTATGTAATGTAGAACATATGAATTACTGGACTTCAGCAGTTGTTGTCATACACTTAATATGACATGTGTGCTTAGAATATCATTAATGTCTTTTTTTTAAGGAAATATTTGCTCATGTGGAGTTTCCTTTATGAGAACAGTCTTTTTATGTATTGCCATTTTTATTTAGTTGTGTACCAGATATTTAGAATTTAAGATAATTTCAATTTCCCTGATGTTCTACTCTCAGAAATATGCAGTGACAGATTACAGAGACAAGATATTGAAAACATTTTACAAGATATTGAAAACAATTATTGTTGATTCCACATGGAATTGTGATATGCACATAGAAAATAAAATTACAATAAAATTTAGTTTTAAAGTTATATATTTGAATTTTCACATGAAATGGCAACTTCTTCATGTTGCCATTTTCACATATGGGTCAGTGTCATTCTCTAAACCAGTGTGAAGTCAGCAGGGACATGACACCACCATCTTTTGTGTGAAGAACTGCATTATTAAAATTTCTAACAGCACAAAGACAGCTGACATGAAGGAGGCCATGATCCAGCTGCCCGTTTGTATTGAACTGTTGTTATTTCTGAGAGGTCAGTACATTCAGTAACTAAAACTTTTGCATTTGAATCTTGAAGCATGTAATGTAGCTATTAGCCAGATTAGACATTTGCAGTTGGCATTTCCTTGTTTGTGGGGTCAGTTACAGCCCAAGCTTCCATTACTCTTGTGAATGCCCCAGACTTCATAGACAGCCAGGGTTTTTGCATCCTTCAGTGCTCTTATTTCTTTCTGTTTTTAAGAGATTCTGTACCTGCAGAAGAGGGCGGCACCAGGTGTTTTCCATTAGAATGGTTGAATGATCCATACCTTACGTTTTTAACTGCTATATCCTGTTTCACCTTGTGTGTTCTTCAGACACTATGTTATGTTATCATTGGAAACAAAACAACAAATGTCATCCCACAAAGTTCTTTCAGAGACTTTAGAAGCATATAAGAAATTCTGTGAACCAGAGTGAAAATTCTTCCATTGAGGTGGTATTGAAACATGCACCATGAACATGAAAAGTCTGGGTAGCTAATTCAATGATGACCAGTCAGTATAGTTGTAAAATTACTTTCTCTTTTCTGTGCCTTGATTCTGATAACGGAACACAGGCTGTTATTTTACAAGTCTTTATTTTAGTAGCAGCAGCCTTGCTGTTGTCTAGGTTGCCATGTCACTGAGTCCAGTTCTGGGCTCCCCAGTTCAAGAAAGACAGGGAGCTACTGGAGAGAGTCCAGTGGAGGGCTACAAAGATGATCAAGGGACTGGAGCACCTCTTTTACGAGGAAAGGCTGAGAAACCTGGGTCTGTTTAGCCTGGAGAAGAGAAGACTGCGAGGGGACCTCATGCATGCGTATAAATATCTAAAGGGTGAGTGTCAAGAGGATGGGGCCAGACTCGAGGGGACCTCATGCATGCGTATAAATATCTAAAGGGTGAGTGTCAAGAGGATGGGGCCAGACTTCTCAGTGGTGTCCAGGGACAGGACAAGGGGCAACGTAAACAAACTGAACACAGGAAATTCCATCTGAACATGAGAAGAAAATTTGTTGCTTGGAGGGTGACAGAGCACTGGAACAGGCTGCCCAGGGAGGTTGTGGAGTCTCCTTCTCTGGAGACACTCAAAACCCACCTGGATGCATTCCTGTCCAGCCAGCTCTAGGTGGACCTACTTTGGCAAGGGGATTGGACTAGATGATCTCCAAAGGTCCCTTCCAACTCCTATCATTCTGTGATTCTGTCAAGTTCTGTGAAGTTCCAGCATGCCTTTGTGTATGTGTTACTAAGCTAGAAAATGGGTCTGTTTTAGGGACATGGTTTAGTAGTGGTTTTGGCAGTGTTAGGTTGATGGTTAGACTTGATGATCTTAAAGGTCCTTTCTAACCTAGAGAATTCTATGATTTTATAACTGATCCAGGTGAAAAAAAGAAAAATTCTTGTTTTTTTTTTTCAGTCTCGATCAGTTTTCTGGGCTGTTTTCCTATGTAACCCCAGAAATAGTGTATTGTGACAACTGAAGGAAGGCTCTGTTTAAGAAATGCTGTGGAAGGGTGCCTCTAGACTATTTTGCAAATACTACTTCAGCATTGTTCCATGTAATAAAAAAAATGGTTAGCCACATGCAGTTTGACCAAGTAAACGTTTTCTTTCTGCTTAGTGTTATGTGGAGCAGTTTGACTTTCAAGTAATGAGGTAACGTAACACATTTTTTTTCCTAATGAAATGCAGTAGAAGTGAGAGATGGCACAAGAAGTGTCCCAGTTATGCAATTGCTTGTGGGCTACACATACCATGTATACAGTGGGATGTGGTGCTTTGTTTAAAATTCACAAACTAAGCAGTGAAACACCCTCATTGTGCGTTAGATGTTTGATGAGCTTACAAAGAATAATATGTACAAAAATTTTAAAAACTCCAAAGTATCCAACATTAGAGAAACACTGGTGGATACAAATTGATATTAATAAATCATAATTCCTAAAGTATGTAGTAACCAGGAAGCCCTTCCACAAGAAATTTTATTATTGATTTACATAACACGGTTTTGACCGAAACAATAAATTAGCTATCTTTCTTCCTAGTTTCTTAAGTAATCTTTAGACTATCAATTAAATTGCCAGGGGAATACTTACAGTGCCAAGTTTTACTGAAGTATATCTTGGATGCCAGACAGCTACATTTACAGAGAAATACTTAGAAGTCTGTCATGGGGGATTTCTAAATGGACAAACCATAACAGCCTCAGAGAGTCTCATGAGGTGAAAATACTGGGAAGATATTATGGTTGCCCTAATCTTACTTTTCCTCAGCATCCACATAGGAGCTCACCTGGAGGTAGAACACAGGGTTAGGTGGTTTTAGTCTGAACTGATACAGCCTTCTGTATGCTCTTATGCGCCAGCTGGGCTAAATGATTTTAACGGCTTAACTCTTAGTTATGACAACAGTATGTCTATTTAATTTGCGTGGTTCTCACTTGAGGGACTGGAAGAGTACTGTGAGCTCTTGGTTTATTTTATCTTCCATTTAATTGTAACCTGATGCATAATCATTTCTTTTGTGTATTTGTAATAGGGTGTACTGTAATTATTACTGCCTGTAAAAAAAATTATGATGTCATGGGCAATATTACTGTTTTCGGCGAGTGAGAGAAAAAGTGAGTGACAGAAAAAAGTCTTCCTACAAAAATGGTATTTTTTACTAAATATATTATTTGTTCACTCAGATGTTCCGTTAAAACAGAAGGTAAATGTTTCTCTGTTTCAGATATTGTTGGCTAACAGGTCTGTGCACATTAGACATTCTGAGAATCCTAAAATTTTTTCAGGGTCCTGGAAGTAACACCTTTTTATTCAGCAGGCATGTTTTCTGCATTATTTTTGTTGCATAGGTTTACATTAGTGAAAAAAGAAAGAAAGTATTGTTGTCAACCTTGAGAAATCAGCAGAGACCTTGCGTAAAATGGTGGTTTTAGTGATCTATAAGAGATTAATTGGCCAAGTCCCTACTGCAAGGACAGCCACAGTCAGTCTGGTTGTCCATCACTGATGCATTCAATTATGCTGCCCCGTTATGTGACAACACATTTGCTGTTTGTTCTGTGTAATTTTTGTTGGTATAGAAGACGCATGCTCTAGAAGAAATCTGGTTTTATACTCGATCTTAGCCTCTGACTTCAAGGCAGATGTTTTGTTTGTTTTTTTAAGAGGGGAAGGAAACAACACAGAACACCATAATCTGATGTTTTACCTGGAAATAGGCGAAACTGTGATGCAATGCTGTCTGTGAGCAGACGTTAGTTAATAATTCAGAGTAAAAGTAGTGTAGGCAAAATGTTCCTTACACGTTAGGCATTATGTAAGGTCTGTAGGTCTGCCAAGTCTGTAGATGTGGGCTTGCATACAGTTGAAGCTCATCCCTCATTACGTTTTCTGGAAGCACTGTTTATGTATCTGGCCTGCTCAGTGCTTGTTCTTACTTATGGGGATCAATGACAATAGTAATGTGTACTTAAAGATGAGTATGTTTCCACTTCGATTTTTCCTTCTGATCTGTCATATTAAAAGAATAAAAGAAAAAGTGTCCCAAAATGGTAGTAGTGCTTGGTAGTACAGCTTAAATTTTGTATGCCAACAATGTCATTGTGCAAGATATCTTTAATAATTGATACAGGACCGAAGAATTTACAGAAATTGCATTGTGTGTAAGATCTTTTCTGCAATATTTAACCTGTTACATAGACCTGTTATCATCTAACTCTGTAACTATACAGGGTTTCAGAGAAGTTATGAAAAAGAACTCTTTTTCAGTTCTTGTAGTCCTGTACTGAATTGTCTCCCCTATTTTATAGGGTTTTTCCATAGACAGTAGAAGTGCTTTTAGATGAAAAATATTATTGGAAATACAAGTATCTTTGCATAAATTAGCAGTTCTGTGATATTAAAACTAATTTTGTCTTCAAAGAATTTTATGCCATCTTGATCTTTTGTAGCTTTGCTAGTGAAAAACTGATTAATGAGGTCTACCTTTCCTAATCTGTTCCTAAGGAATTTCACTTTCAGTTATTCAGAGCATAATTTCTGCAAACATATAGAAACAAACCCCTTTCTTGCTATATTTAGGCTCCCTTCCATTAGATTTAAAGCATTTCAGTTTGTCACAGGTGTGGGATTTGGTTTTTTTTTGAATACTTCTCTTGCAAAAAACTCTTCTTTTGATCACTTCTTTCCTTCAGTTGATGTTTTCTTCTATGGTCACATCTTCACCTTTCTGCTCCTATTTCATTTTTTTTTAATTCACTCTTTTTGAAAGCTGCATATTTGTTTTCCTCTTCACTGCTGCTCTTTGTTAATGCTGGCTCCTTTCCCCACCTTCTGTACACTGGTGTGTCTGATGCCCTGGGTGTGCATGCTGCGTCCCATCTTACTGCCATCCAAGCTGACTGCATTCACAGAGGTTTCACTGTTGCCACCCATTAGCGCAGTGACACGCATCCCTGCAGTCACACCACAGATGTGTACAGCTAGAGTCCTCTGTTCTGGAAATCAGATCCAGTTTCCTGCACAGTCTCCTCCTCCTTTTGGCAGCCTTAAAGATTGAGTCCTCGACACATACCGTCATAAAATAGGACTGGATCCGGCTTTACAGGTTTCGGTTTCTGTAGTATTCAGCTCCTGCGGGCAGAATGTGAACTGAGCGTTCTCTTCTGCTTTGCTTATCTTTGTAAGTAGGGGTGGAGGGAGAGGGAGGGATCTTCCTGCCTCAGAAAAGGGTGTTGGGATTTACTTAGCACAGTGGAACTATTTTTAATGCGTCAGTCATTTATCTCTACATTTCTACCCCATATCCAAAGTTCTTGTAATCAAAAATAGCTTCTTAAGTAACAGGTATTTTTCTGATACAAACTCTTTTCACAAATGTTTCTGTACTGTCGTGACAACTAAACGATTTGATGAAACATACAGAATCCCTTTTACTTCTACTTTTCTATAACTTTTTTCCTTTTAACCCATCATTTCTGATAGGAAAAATGATAGTGAAATCCTTCAAAAATGCTGATAAACAAACAAACAAAAGAACCCCATGTGTATGAAGATACTTTCAATCAAATCTGATTATCGCAATGCAAAGTGGAAAATTTATATGAAGGGTTTAAATTTAGGGTCTAAATTAAAATTTTGACATATTTTTTCCTGTGTAGAAAGGATGACCTGTGTTTAGTTCTGCTTAAATTGATTCATGTGCAACAAATCGCTTGAAAAGAGGAAATGTGACAGGTTTTTTTCTGTGACTTGATGTAGCTTCTTGCACACTCTTTTTGTTAACTGCCTGTATTTTCCACTGGAGTAAGTTTTCTTAACTCTTTTTAAAAAGAATTCTCAAGAAATAGATGTGCATTTAGATAAAACAGACTGCAATGTCTCTGTTCACAGTAGGGTTTGCAAGAGCAGTATTTAGTGTGCATGCATGCGTTACAGAGAGGGGCAGAGCTACATACTTCTGTAGAGAGAAGATAAGTGATGCCAGTTCCTTCCTAATACAAAGCCTTGCAGACCTCTAAGTTAGAAGTTAATGAGCATAATCTCTTCCCTAGTTAGAGAGTTAGAGACCTGATGTAATTTTTGCTTTCAGGTGAAACTTGTTAGTTTTCTTAAGATGTCTTCCTTCTGATGCTACTTTTCCCCTGTTTTCACATTCAGAGTCCTTCAGTTTCTATTATGTAGCCTTTTCCAGTGTCTTGCATGACTTCAGCATGTTTTTCTGACCCCAAGCTCTCTCTTTTCTCTTCACTCTCTGAAGAAGGCACTTGGCCCTGATTTGCATTTAAAGTATGATGGCAACTGTAGTTTTTGAGGAGTGAATGCGGTGACAGGAACTCTAGGGAGCACAAGTATTTGAGTAGAATTATGTCTTCCCTTGCCTTGACTGCCTATCCGTGTTTTTGCCTGCAAAGAACAGGTTACCTCCTGCAATGTCATCTTTGTTTTTGAAGAGAAACCGTGTTTGGGATATTCTAGTAGAGCAGTGACTGAAAGGGCAAAGTTTGGGCTAAAAATAACTTGAGCCAAGCCACAGGCTGTACTTTCATAAGTTGGTATGTGTTACACTGCTTTGTAATATGAGGCCAATATGGTTTGTATATTTGCATTTGGACAGTTTGCTCCCCTGGCACTGCAAAACAGTTCATAAGGATTAAAAAAAAAAAGCAAAAAGGAAACAGAGGGGACAGGCAGTCTAATGGTGCTCTGTGCTTCCCCAGACATTTGATTCCAGGGGTAAAGGTTCCTATTGTATTTATTTTGAATGACTGCTAAGAGAATTTTTTATTCTTTATGTGTTTGTTTAGATCTTGAGTTAAAGTTCTTTGGATTTTTATAGTGGATTTATATACTATCTTTATGTTAATATTTACTTTGTTTTCACAGTCTATTGATGGCTTGCATGAAAAAGGAATGGTTGAAGATGTTCATTGTGGCTCCCTGAAGAGTATGCGACCTCCTCACCCTGGAATGGGCCCACCTCAGAGTCCAATGGACCAGCATAGCCAAGGTTTATCCATACTGTGCATGCTGTATGATTTTTGAGGCCCCTGTGTTCCACAGAGTCAGTAGTTTTATGTAATAGATTTCCAGGTATTTCCTTTCAGCTTTGTTTGGAGAGGCTGAACTGATACCACAGGGCAAGGTGAATAACTGAATACCCTTGCTTTCTGGACTGTCCCATCAGTCATGCATTAGAAAAAAGCTAAGGTTCAAGTCTGTGGCTGGGGCAAGTAATTGGGCTGAGTCTGTTACAGATTTCGGTTCACATCTCTGAAAAACCCCACCTGGTTATTTCTACCTTATGTGACTATTGTAAGTGTAAATGCATTAGAATATGATTTATTTTAATCCCGTGGTGAAGGAATGATAAGAGCAAACCTGGAGAAACCTTCTTTAGTATCTATAATGTTTGGTCAAGGGCCGATCAAAGTTATTTTCAAAATTTTTTATGCCAGAAAACAAATTCTTTTTACCACATTCCTTCATGCCTTCTTTGTGTCCTTTAGCTTGCAACATAAGAGGACATGCATTCTATAAGCAGCTCAGTGTGTTGGAGATTTAACTGGTAACACCTGTAATTAGTTCACCAGATAAGCCTTTGTATATTGCCTATTACAGCAACACCTGAAGAATCCCAACTGAAATCATGGTGCTGGTTTGACACACTCTGTATATTAAGACACAGTCCCTGTTTGATGTATTTACATGTGTATTACATAGGATAAGAGAAGTGCTGGAAGGAGAAAACAGGTACAGATCAGCAGAATGACTCAGCCTGAACTGCGTTGTGACTTTTCAGTGGGCTGTGACTGAAACCCTAGTCTGTAATTTGTCAACTGAATCCCTGTCTGGGACCTTGAACATTAGAAAGTTCCATTACAGCTTTCAATATCAGTTAAGTGAAATAGAACTGACTTCGCAGGGACGAATTCTCCATCAGTTAAAACTTTTCAATTGGTTTCAATGAGATGCAAGCATGATCAGCCGAGAGCAAAATTTTACCTGACTTTGCATTCAGATACACTATTTTGCTTGTAATGAACTTGTTTCTTAAAATGAACAGAGCATTTAGTCTGACAACGAAGATGTGTCCAATTCAAATGTAATGTGCTTAAAAGCAAGAAGCTTAAAACGGTTCAAATACAAGCAGCTCTGAGTTGTTTTCTTCTTTCCTGTGCTGGCTGAGATCAGACTTCCCGGTTGTGTTGTGCTGCAAAAAGATGATTGTATTAGTAGGAGTTGTGGCAGGCTAAAAACTACAGATCCCTGCTCTCTTTTTGGTGTGTGTCAACAACTGTTGCAAGGTAAATAGAGAATACTGGAGTTCTAATGTAAGCAGGCTTTTTAAAGAAATGGTTAACAGTCCCCCCATTCCCGTTCTAATATTTTCAATACTTGACGTTATCAAGGAGTGTTTTAGCTTTCCTTGCCTCTATGTCTCCTCTTTTTCTTCTTACAAAACTATCTTTTCACAAAAAATGGTGATGGCACTTGAGGCTATTCTGATACATGCTGGCGAAAGTCGCATCTGCTAATCTTATACTTTCTCCCCATTAGTGTACATATTTAATATAGAAAACCCGATGTCGTGGTTTAGGCCAAATCGGCCACTGGGGACATCGGAGACCCCAGATGGGACTGACAGATGCTCCCCTCTACCCTTCTTCAAAAAGAGAGGCAGAGGAGGGAAAAAGAGACTTAAGAGTTTAGAAGAAACTAAACTACTTTAATGAGATATTAATAATAACATACAAGGAAATAATGAAATATATACAAAACCGTATCAAGCTCCCAAGATGACAGTCACGACACCGGCTGGCACTGGGGCAGTCCCAGGCTGGACTCAGTGGCGGACGGGAACTGGATTCCGGGTCTGCCTTCAGGATCGGGGCCAAAGGCAGATGACTGAAGTGGAGAGAGCGTAAAAGAGAGGAAAAGAAGAGAGAGAGAGAGAGAGAAGAGAGAGAGAGATCTGACCCTCAGCTTTTATACTGAGCATGAAGCAGACGGGATGGAATACCCTGTTGGTCAGTTTTGGGTCACCTGTCCTGTCCGCTCCTCCCCGCAGGTGGGACCCCACTGTGCTTTTCCGCTTCCAACCCTCCAACGGGGCAAGTAACAAAGTTGGTTGGCCTTGGCTGTTATAGCAATAAGTATAAGCAACAGCCTCTCTGCATACCATGCCTGGGCATCAGCGATAAACATTGGTCTTACCACTCTGAGAGAGCAAACATTGCCTGCACAATATGCTGTTAATTTCAGTAGTTAGAAGAGGCCCAGCTAACAAGCAAAGTTACTGAACAAAATTGGTCCAGTTTTACCTCAGACCAGGACACCAGGTTTCCTAATAGCCTTTCAACCTATTGGATACTTTGTCTGATTTACCGTGGGATTAGAGAGATTACAGTTGTGTTTCTACAAGTTTTGTGGAATTAGGCAATGTGGTAAAAGACAGTAAGCTTTCCTATGCCTACAGTCATGGGGAGAGGACAGTATAAGTTCTCTGAGAATCCATGGAGAGATGCATGGTAAATCTTCTAATCTTGACAGAATCTTCAGTTGCATTTGGTACATTGTTAGAAACCAAGACTTAGTATAAGGTTCACTTCCTTGTAGATTCTTGGATGTCTGATAGTTGAGCTTTTGTTGCAGTTATGTACAATTTTTAACAATATGCATGTCTAATAGAAATTGTATGTTATTAGTTTTAGGTCTGTTTTTTTTTTGTGGCTTATTGGTTGTAGGCCTCAAATTAAAGTAGATAAATATATGCACTGATTAATGTTATTATTTTCAAACATTTGGTGGAAAGTAGCTGAAGAAGTTCAAAACCCCAGGGAATGGATGTCCCTACACCTCTGCCATTAGTTTGAAAGCATAAGCCGAATGGCCATGTATCAGTTAAATGTAATTTAGTCTAGCACTAGTTCTAGGTAAAATCAAAGAACATAGTCTGTCTTTTAATTCCATATGACCCCATCTATTAATGCAGGTCATGGAGAATAGTTTGTGGAAAAGTAATAGAATCATAGTGTGGTTTGGGTTGGAAGGGTCCTTTGAAGGTCAGCTAGTCCAACCTCACTGCAATAAGCAGTGAGCTCAGGTTTCTCAGAGCCCTGTCCAACCTGAACTTGAATGTTTCCAGGGATGGGTCATCTACCACCTCCCCGGGCAACCCATTCCAGCATTTCATCTCCCTCATAGTAAAAAATGTCTTTGTTATACCTTCGTTATACCCCTTTGTCCTATTGCTACAGGCCCTATTAAAAAATCTCTCTCCATGTTTCCTATAAGCCCCCTTTAAGTATTGAAAGGCCGCTGTAAGGTCACCCTGGGGCCTTCTCTTCCCCAGCCTGAATAACCCCAACTCACTCAGCCTTTCCTTGTAGGATAGGTGTTCTGTTCCTCTGATCATTTTTGTGGCCCTCCTCTGGACCCACTGCAGTAGGTCCTTGTCCTTCTTATGTTGGGGACTCCAGAACTGGACGCACAGTACTCCAGGTAGGGTATCAGCAGGGTGGAGTAGAGGGGCAGAATCACCTCCCTCGACCTGCTGGCCACACTTCTTTTGATGCAACTGGCTTTCTGGGCTGTGAGTGCACACTCTGAGCTCACGTCCAGCTTTTCATCCACCAGTACCCCCAAGTCATTCTCGGCAGGGCTGCTGTCAATCCCTTCATCCAGCAGCCTGTATTGATACTGGGGATTGCCCATGTGTAGAACCTTGCATTTGGCCATGTTGAACCTTATGATGTTCACATGGGCCCACTTATCAAGCTTGTCCAAGTCCCTCTGAATGGCATAAAGTCAGCCAAACAAATTTACTATTCTTTTTGTGGAGACCATAAGCTGAATTGGTTTAGACAGGTGTGGTACAGTACTTAGTGCAGTACAGTGTTTGTACAGTTATGAGGAAAACGGATGCTGACCCATGTATGGGGTTTCTCTAAAGCTAGTAGTAGTAATGCTAGACACAACTTCGCTTGATAGAGTTATAAAAGGTGCTTGGCTTGTTACTGTGTTACATTCTGATTTAGGAGAAAGACAGCACTAAGTAAAATCAATATAACCTATATTAAATAGACTAAGCTAGTTATATAGCAGATTATAAAACTGTAAATAGAAGATGGTAGTACAATTGTGGATTTATCTAGTTAGTCTTGTAGGACTCTACTTTGGTTCAGTGCTGTTCAGTGTATTTGTCAGTGATCTGGAAAAAAGTGTAAAGTCGGCACTGATCAGATTTGAAGATAACGCAGAGGTGTAGCGGTAAGGAACAAACAAGTTGGTTAGAACAGCTGATCACGATGCTCAGCAGAATTCACTTCTCTAGCATGGGTTTTAGCATAGCCAACAGCATTGTATGTCTTGGAGCTAAGTGGTTTATGAGGTGGTACGAGACTGTATCATACAAAGTAGAAAGGCTGGGAAGAGTTTTGGTTATTCTGGCAGACTGAAATGTGTATTGCCATATACAGTGTTTGCAACCATGAGATGGAATGTACGACCTACATGCAGAAGCAGGGGCGTATTAATTGAGGAGTTTTATCACCTTTTCTAATGAATTAGCTGAAGGCTGTATCGTAATATTATATTCCATTCTATGACAACGTGACCCGCTTAGTGGATGAGGGAAAGGCATGGATGTTGTTTACCTGGACCTCAGTAAAGCTTTCAACATGGTTTCCCGCAGCATTCTCCTGGAGAAACTGGCTGCTCGTGACTTGGATGGGTGTACTCTTCACTGGGTAAAAAACTGGCTGGATGGCCGTGCCCAGAGAGGGTGGTGAGTGGAGCTAAATCCAGCTGGCATCCGGTCACAAGTGGTGTTCCCCAGGGCTCAGTGCTGGGGCCGGTTCTCTTTAATGTCTTTATCAATGACCTGGACGAGAGAATTAAGTGCACCCTTAGTAAGTTTGCAGGTGACACTAAGGCTTGAGTGTCGATCTGCTTGAGGGTAGGAAGG
>VZSZ01009265.1:20827-42752 GCA_013398815.1 Ibidorhyncha struthersii
GGATATTAGGAAAAATTTTTTCACGGAAAGGGTTATGCAACATTGGAATAGGCTACCCATGGAGGTGGTGGATTTGCCATCCCTGGAGGTTTTTAAAAAAACGGTAGACGTGGTACTTGGGGATATGGTTTAGAAGTGTTTTCTGTCAGGTTAGGTTAATGGTTGGACTCGATGATCTTAAAGGTCCCTTCCAACCTTAACGATTCTATGATTCTATTTGTAAGCGGAAACATAAGTGCTGCAGGGATTTAAGATTCTAGGACTTGATCTGTATATATTTTTAATTATCATGCAGTATTTGTTGAACTTCTTATAAAGGTACCAATTAAGTTTAACTTGCAGAATTCACTAAGTTACTGCTATTTCAAAAACAATGTTCATTGTCCCTACTGTTCTTAAATTAGCTGCACTTCCTTTTCTGATTTTCTTCAGCCTTTTAAAGATGAGAAAAGATCTGTCACCTTATCCATCTGCCTGCCAGCATAAGACCTCTTAACAGTTTATTTCTACAGTCCTGGTTTTAAATTACTTGCACACATGTGGCCTTTTCTTTCTCTTTGTTGAGAGTTTCACAAGAACTAGTGTTAACCCTGGCCACACTACCAACAGGGAAATACTATGTTTTGCTTATCTTAAGAAAGTTTGTAGCACCGGTTCAATATGAACATATTTTGCCCTGTGTTCCAAGACATTATGCTTTTCTACTGTGTATTGTGGGCATGTACTTGATTCCTTTTTTTAAAAAAAAACCCTAACTTTAATTGATGGTTGAAGTGATAGTTATCATAAATGAGTTACACAACTAATTTTTTTCAATCCTATCTATATCTTCCTAATCCAAAAATTCTCTTACAGTCACATTTTTGAGTAAAAATGTACCCTTGCTATCAGTTTTGGCAGAAAGATTTGACATACATGATCCTCAGACACTTTCATCATTAAAGTTTTCATAATTTTTAGCAGGGAGTCGAGACCTCTGAAGATTCCAGTGTTTGGACTGGTAAAACCTCAACTCTTTTTACCTAATATTCGTTACCAGGGTTTAGAATTTGTATGTGTTCTCCTCTGTTTAGTTATAGCATTAAAAGTGAGAAAAAAGATCTCTCAATTTTTAGCTTTCTTGTTCTTCAGCTTTAAAATAGACAAGGAAGATGTTCTTTGCGTCTGTTAACTGAAGTGAAATTAAAAGTGATTAGAGCAGAAACTTTTCGTACAGTCTGCCCTCCAAAAATACTTGTGTTTAATAAAGTGTTATAACTAGGATTTCTTCCAGTGTCAATACTGTAAATAATATACATTGTTTATGACATATTGTCATGTATTTCTGTCAAACAAGTTGATACCAAAGTGGGATGAAAAGAGTTCATTATTATGCATACAGTTAATTATCATAACAGAATTATGCATACATTATACATTATTATTGTATATTATGCATTATTATTATATTATGTATTATCATAATTATAACATAATTATGCATACAGTTAAGGAAGCAGTGCTTTTTAACTGCTGAAAACTTTAGATAAAGATTTCTCATATAGCCTCTTCTACGACCCATTGAAGGACTATGGAGAAGACAGAACCAGACTCTCTTCAGAGGTGCATAGCAAAAACACAAAAAGTAATGGTCACAAGTTATGTGAGTGAAATTCTGATGGGACTTAAGGAAAAGAAAAGTCACCATGAAAGTGATTAAGAATCACCATCATTGGAGATTTTCAGAACTCACCTAGATAATACCTGGATAAACCTGATAAAGCTTGGGAGTTACCACAGCTTTAAGTGGTGATTTGGGCTGTTGGCCCTCCCTTTGCTGGTGTTGGATGTCTTCTATTCTGTATATTTTTCAGAACTAAAGGTTATCTGTTGTCCTTTGCCAACACATAGAACTCTTCTGTTGCATGTATTCTGCAACCTTACCATTCAGTGCTTTTGCCGTCTTCCATTCTGAAGGTTAAATTAAACGGAATGGTTCATGCAGAATAGCAAACAGAATTTTCTGTGGAAAATCTAGAGGAAGGGGTACTCGACAGTTCAGCAAGTAACAATTAATGAGCTAGGTATTTAAAACTTGCTGAATACTTATTGTGGAAATCCATGTGTGCCACAGAAAAATGCATTTTAACATTTGAAGTGCTGCATAGCAGATGAAAGTGTGTTTGCAAAGTTCAAAAAGGTGTCTGTCTTTGCCCATGTATTAAACATTCCTATGGACTGTCTTTAATTTTTTTTCTTTTATGACATATTCTGGTTAAACTCAATCTTTGTGAGTCTTCATGTGTCCTTATTCAGAAACCATGTGTGCATGCTTACCTGTATTAGAGTAAGTGTAATAACATAGCAAAAAAGCAAGTGGTACAGAGACTTTATTAGGGCAGGCTTGTGGCTGCATGTATTGTCACACGGTTAGATCTTCTGAAAGTTTTCAGACTTAAAAAGGAAAATTTCCATGTCGCATCACAAAGTTTAGGTTCTGTAAATGGCACATTTTTAGAGCCTTTATAAGAAGTTTGGAAGGCTTTTGTTCTTTCCTGTGATGTTTTACTGGAATTTTGTTTTCATTCTTACTCTTGTCAAGCCTGGTTTCCTGTTGCCAAGAATCCTAATCCTAAAAGACTTTGAGGGAGAGAAAAAGTGTAACTAATATATATCTAGAAAGCTCAAAAAATGCCTGCTACTAAAAACTCTTCTTTGCAAAATACAGTCATAGACTTGCAGCTGGAACTGTCAGGAGTGAAAACAAGTGCTCGGTATCTTACGCTACAGTTTCAGATTTTTATAGTCCAGATGGTATCAAGATCCTGTGTCTGAAATCTATCAGTGATTAAGGAATATATAACTTGGACAATATAACTTCAAGTGGGAAAAAAACCTTTCTTTGAAAGGCAGTTTTGAAAACAATGTAATTTGAAGTAGGTGCTATTTAAAGTAAATGCTGAGATTTAGAAATGTAATAGTAATGGATAAACATTGCAATAAACACCATTTTATAGTATAAAACAATAATGCAGTTGTATATTTTGGGTTTTGTTGTGGCATAGTGGTTGTTCTTTTAAATCAGAGGGCAAGAGTGGGCAGAGTGCTCAGCAAAGAGGGATTTGTAGCTTTCCCTCATTTCTTAAAAAAAAAAAGGGAAAAATAATTTAGTGGAAGGAGATGAGTAAGTGGAGTAAACTTACTGTTATTTATCATAGCTTTTATCACTACCAATGGATGTGTAAACTATTTTTATATTGACCTAGTACATAACATCAGTAATTTTAACTTTTTAAGGTCTCTTTCTCCTTTTTCCTTGGACTCCTCACTTCACTTCCCTATTTTTCTCTTGAACTGCTTAATTTTTCTTACTCTCAGTAGTCTTCTTCCTTTCCCGTCATCTTCTTTAGTTGCAAGATTAAACTCAGTCTGTTTCTGTCTTGTCTTATCTGATCTTTTCCCATCACAAAACTGTTTTTTCCCCTACTGTACTTGTACCTCATTTTCCTTTTTTAGAAGAACTGAAATAATCTTTTTTTTTTGTCCTTTATCTCAGACATTTACAACCTTTTATTGTAGAATACTTTCATCCCCAGACCTCAGCACTGATGGACTTTAAATTCTTGAGCGCGCTCATCTATGCACATGTATAAGTTCTAGTGACTTACAGCCACTGTCATCTCAGAATAGTTGAGACTACTTTGAGATTTTGCCTATGTTGCCCTTACTGAAGGGCCAGTAAGAACAGTGAAGCTAAAAAGAGGGAAAAACTACTTGCTTCTGTGATCTGGACTACGTATAGATGAAATTGATGTAGTTCCACTGTTCCAAGTGTCAGGAAGAATGGAGAAAGTAGATTTGGTATCACAGAACCATAAAATGTGGCATGAACATCAGAGCTCAGTGATCTGTGGCTTGCTAAAGAATATGGAAGTGAATCCGAAGATTTCTTGATTTTTTTAAAAAAGTTTTTTTAGGCTTTTCAAATTGGTAAGAGCATTATTTGTGCTCCACAATAGCAGAGTGAAGTGGGTAAGTATCATTAACCTATTTTTCACTCTTGGTGGACATCTTTAAAATGTAGCTGTCTGTTGTGTATTACCTGAAGGATCGCTCTTCATATTTAGTCTCTGACGTACTACATGTTCTTGGAATTCTCCCCAAAAATCTATGCCATCTCTTTTCATGGATGTATTGTGAAGCTCAAGGGAGTATGCATTAAATGTAATTAAAATTCAAACTTAAAACCACTGCATTCGCAAGTGCTGTAATAAGATACAAGCACTGTTTGCTTCAGAACTGTCCTTTCTCTCCTAGAACTTCAGAGTAACACAGGCTTTAGCAGCTTCTTCAGAAGGTAATTTTTGTGCTTGCAGTTGATCTTCCAAGTTCTTGAGCACCCAGATGGTAAAAGGTGTTGAATGTTCTTTGTGTGGCTCAAACCTTTAATCTGTATAAATTAAAGAGCAATCGTATAGAAATTGAATACAATCTGTTTCTATTTTGTATGTTGGTGAGTTTTGACAAAGAGGGATTGTATCAGTGAATGGGTATTCCTTGATGTGTGTGCATCAAAATAAACTTACAATATTAAGCTGTAGAACAGTCAGACTTCACTGCCTGTATTCCACAGTGAAATACTTGTTCAGCATTCTAGTGAAACAGTACCACATCCCGATGCTTCTATATTGTATTTCATATTTTAGTTTGTCTTATTCCAAATGTGAGGGTAGGTGTTATTTTTAGGAATTATTGGAGTATATAATCATAGTTCTTCTCAAAGAATAGCTCATGAAACTATTCTAATATCCTAGGGAACTTCAGATTGCACTTTTGTTCTTGCAGAGAATACTACAGCTATCCTGACTTGAAAGAGACATTTTTGTACTCTCTGTAATGTTAAAGAAATTTGATGGAATTTAGGTTTGACTAACCAGAAAGGTAAGTTTGTGATCCTCTTACCTGTTCTAGGTTATATGTCTCCACACCCATCTCCACTAGGAGCACCAGAGCATGTGTCCAGTCCAATGTCTGGAGGAGGTCCAACTCCACCCCAGATGACTCCCAGCCAGCCAGGACCCATTATACCAGGAGACCCACAAGTTATGAATCAACCTAACAGAGGTCCTTCCCCTTTTAGCCCTGTACAGCTGCATCAGCTGCGGGCTCAGATTCTAGCATACAAAATGTTAGCTAGAGGTCAGCCATTACCAGAAAACCTTCAGCTTGCTGTTCAGGGCAAGAGGACCCTGCCTGGCATTCAACAGCAGCAGCCTCCCAGTGCCTTCAACAGACAATCTGGTAAGTGAATCTCGGTCTTGTGTCATTGTGCAGGTAATTCTTGAAGTTTTACCTGAATAAAATTAAGAAACAGGTGCTGTGCAGGCCTGTTTGGGACTGTATTCTGGCATCTAACTGAACAGCAGCCCTTGGTTTTAAGCTTGAGCAACTTCTGTTATTAATAGGATATTGTCAAGACTGAAATACAAGTGATTTCACTGTGCAGTACTGTGTCTGTCCTGATTATGCTTGGTATTTTTTGAACGTTAATCATACTTTACTGATGGCAATTTTAATGTTTTTTCTTACAGTGAATTTTCAGTCTCCTGTCGTTATGCAGAAAAGTAGATATAAAAATCTGGAGGAAGTTGACTGATTATTTATGGTTTTGAACAAACCATGTATAATGTGCTGTCAGTTGAGAAACAAGGAAGAGAAAATGTTCTTACTTTTTTCTCCTAATGATAATAGATGTTATAGTGCAGTAAGCAAGCTCATTTTGGTCCTAGGAAAACTGTGTTAAATCGAACAGCCTGCACCTGTTAGTTTCTGAACACTTCCATTACTGAGTTTGCGTTAGAAATTGAGGGTTAAGATGATGATATTTTCTTCTTAGTAATGTTTTAATAATTTCACTGGTCACTTCATTTCAGTGGATGTTTCTTTGCTACTGAGTAAGGTTTATTTTAGGAGACACGATTTTAATATGCCACATTACATATATTTTTTCACAATAAAAACTACTTAAGTCCATATTTAATGAAGAAAAATACCACTTGCCTGAATAGACTAGCATACTAGAAAACAGAATGATTTTTGAATACTTGGAAATGCTTTGTATCTTACTAAGTTTCTTTCCTCTGTCAAATTGCAGGTATTGGGTTACATACGATGAGTGGTGCTGCAGGTGGACCAGGGCCTGCTCCAGGGATGCCTGGACATACAGCTGCCATTACTCCTAAAACTTGGACCGAAGGTATAGTGGAGTGTAATGCTAGTTTTATGTCATGTACACACTTCTGGTTAAACAGTGTGGGTAGAGTCTGGGGAAAAAATGCAAGGATAAAAAAAAAAAAGAGAAGGTAAAAATGCTTGAAAAATAGTGTAACCTTTACTGTGCCTAGGACTTAAATCAAGGAGAGTTTAACCATTTATTCCTCCATGAATGTTGTGACCATGTGAAATTACTGCAATTGTTAGGCAGCCTGAACATGAAGCACCTTTTAAGCACCTTTTTACAATCAGAATGAAGTACGTAAGCTGCCTGAGGGACACCTATAAAATCTGCTTTTTTTTTTTTTCAATTGGATTGCTTTGAAAGTTCAGTGTAGTCTTTGAGATCTAATGACCAGTGTACCTTTTTTTTCCCCTGTGTGATAATCAGGTTTTGAACCAAATCATTCAGATTTGGGTTTACAGGCTGATTTTATTGTTTGAAAGTAGAGTGGAAGAAGTATGGTATTGAAAAGAATTAGAAATCCTTAGTCATATATATTATTTGAAGTTTGGGTTTTTTTTGAGAGAGATTTAAAAATAAATACAATATTGCATGCTTGCGAATAACACAGGCTTCTCATACTGTAGAAATGTTATGCTGTGTTGTTGCTTGTGGGTAAATCTGGGGATAGTGATGAATCCGTGATAGTTGATGTCATAAAAAATTCTCTGTCATTAGTCAGCTACTTAGAGCAACATAAAAAGAAAATGAAATACTAGTATGTAATCAGATGTAGAATTGATTTTCTTGGAATACTCCCAAAGAATACTAACAATTTGAGTAGTATAATAGGGAGGGGGAAAGTGTGTCTTGAAAGGTTGTATATATGAATTTAACGGGCACAGTGCCTTCTAGCTCAATTCTGCTACTAAAAAATTCTGGCAGGTATACAGATTTGCTAGATGGGTAATTTTATCTAATAATCCAGTATGTCATAATAGTCTGTCTGTCCTGTTTAACTATAAGATGCTAATTATAAAATGCTTTTTTCATTGCTTTTTTTAATAAGAAAAAAATTGTCCTTGCTGTATCTGTTTGGAGGTTTTATTTTTAAAGATTTTTAAAGATTATGCTTATTTCTTTAAATTTATTTTTCATTCATTATGCAGTTGTTTGCAGTAGTGTTGTTCTGCAATTCAATTTATCATAGGATCATAGAATGGTTTGGGTTGGAAGGGACCTTGAAGATCATCTAGTTCCAACTCCCCTGCCATGGGCAGGGACACCTTCCACTAGAATAGGTTGCTCAAAGCCCCATCCAGCCTCTCCTTAAACACTTCCAGGGATGGAGCTTCCACAACGTCTCTGGGCAACCCGTTCCAGTGCTTTACTACCATCAGAGTAAAAAATTTCTTCCTAATGTCTAATCTAAATCTACCCTCTTCCATTTTAAAGCCATTACCCCGCATCCTATCACTACATGCCCTTGTAAAAAATCCCTCATCAGCTTTCCTGTAGGCCCTCTTTAGTTATTGGAAGGCCGCAATAAGGTCTCCGTGGGGCCTTCTCTTCTCCAGGCTGAACAACCCCAACTCTCTCAGCCTGTTCTCACAGGAGAGGTGCTCCAGCCCTCTGATCATCTTTGTGGCCCTCCTCTAGACCTGCTTCAACAGGTCCATGTCTTTCCTACGCAGTACTCCAGGTGGGATCTCACCAGAGCAGAGTAGAGCATGATTCCTGCAGAACTGAGACTACACAGAGGCTTTTGGTGGGCTTGCTTTCTTTCCTTATTTTTAATAAGCTTAAATGCAGTATTGCTGAATACAGAAACTACTGCTTGTGCTCAAGTTCCTTTTCTGGAGTTTGATGCAGATGTGTGAATGGCAAGTGGTGATCTCTGAAGGAATCTTTATCTAGATTTCAGGATGTTGGATTTGAATTAAGGTTGATTACAAGATTACAGGCGTGTCTTTTGTCAGTGACAATGAACATCTGAATGCATGGGTGACTTGTCATAATGGCATACTGAAGCCTGTGACCTTTAGTGTCTATGAATGGCAGGTACTATTTTATATTAACTGAGGTATTAATTTTCAAGACTATTAGAATGCCATAAGATAAAACAGTAATTGAATTCCTGGTATTTGAAATACTTAAATACAATTAATAGGAGATAGTAATGGCACAAAGGCTATTTGTATATGACAGGTACTTCTAACTACAGTTGTAGAAATCTTAATATGGCAATCTAGTTCTGGTAGAGCTCTGAAAGCAGACCTAGTTGTGCTTATTGTCAGGTTGTGATTAGAGGTTCCTTCTAAGTGGTGCAAGGATGGTGAACAAGAGGAAGAATTAGGTCCTACACTTGCACAAAATCGGTTCTGCAGCTGTTTTACTTCTAATGCTAGAATTAAAAGTCAGCAGGAGTGGGAAAAGAAATGGCATTAATCATACAGTTTCAGATGTTTTGTTTTTCTTTGGACCACATCCTGTAATGCATGGTATACATTGTATATGTTAGTAAGTTAGTAAGTTGGTATGTTAGTAAGTTTTTTAAAATACAGAGTGTAGTCTGTCTGTAGTCTGTCTCTGTGCTTTTTCTGGTAATTTTGAATGTTTACCTTAGCTTCATGTTCTGTCTTCAGAAACATCTTTGATTTTCTTCCTGCATTCCATATTTCATGTTATGAATAACTACTTTTTATGATTCAGGCCAAGCTCCGGATATGAGTGTCTCCAATGCGCAGCAAAAGCTTCCTGCGCCACCCCCTAGTGGGAGGCCTTCTCCTGCCCCCCCTGCTACCCAGCCTGCTGCCACCATGCCTGGGCCTTCTGTACCACAGCCACCACCACCTGGACAGCCTTCACCCATTGTTCAGCTGCAGCAAAAGCAGAATCGCATCAGCCCTATCCAGAAGCCACAAGGATTGGATCCTGTTGAAATACTCCAAGAACGTGAATATAGGTAAAAGTGAATAACAAGATTCAAATGTATATGCATATTGTTGTTTTTCACTTGCTCAACTGAAACTCCTTGCAATCAACTATTGTAGTGACAGTAGTATAAACTGAGTTTCCAGAGAGAGAGAGAAGGTGTCAAAGAGAAGTACAGAAACATCAAACCAAACAATGATTTAATTCTACCCCATGTTATGAGCTAGTAAAGCACACTGGCAGTATCATTGCAAACCAGACAAGTTTAAAACAGGCTCAAGGACTCTGCTGGGTTAGTGTGTAAGTTGGATGCTGCAGACACTGCAAGTTAGGAAATCAAAATCCTTGTAGTGTACAGAGAAATCGATTCAGTGCAGAAAGTTTCCAGAACTGTAAACAAAAGGGAAGTTGGAAGAGAACAGTGGAAGTCAAAAGGCTGATGAGTTAGTGGCCACAGCAAAACCAAATTTTATTAGTGATGATGGGGTTGGCTGGACTACCAAAGGGTAGAAAGAGTATTAAGGCGGTCACAGGCAAGATTCAAAAAAAAAGGTTATCAGTAAGCATGGTCTTTAAAAGTTGCCTCCTGAGTGCCCTAATTAGATGGTGAATTTCATTCATTACAAAGTATAGAGGATGATATTTCTTGTGGAGATAGAAAGAGGCTTCTTCCTTCTTCCCATCAACAAGGCTATTAAACAATTGATGTTGAGAATCTGGCAGGCAGAAGGATCTTGACCTGAACCTGAAATATATTCTTGATCATTCTCATTTAGAGGAAAGAAACTGCACTTAGCCTGTTTGCTTGTTTTGGACTGATGATGCATTTCCCAGTTATTGTAACAATGAGTTTGTAGGGGAAGGTAGCCAAAAGGGATGGTGATCTCACTGAAGACTGGTTTAATGACTTTCGCTTTATGAAGGTAAAACACCATGAAGTGTGTTAGGATGCGGTGCCATGTCCAGAATCCAGGCCTTGATCCCAGAAAAGCTCTTACTTTTTGTGTAAGATAATGCTTAAGTAATTTATTGGCATGTTGATGTGGTCATTCTGTCAGTCTTACCCTTTTTACCTTAGGACTGAATGGCCATAGCTGTTTCAGTGTGAGCGATCACTATTTTCTAACATCTTTTTCAGAAAGGTTGTAGAACACACCATGTGATGGTTTCACAGTTGCTGTGAGTGAAGTATTGCAGCACTAAGCTGAGCCAAGAATCATATGGCCAGTATAATGTAACCTTTTCTGCATCAGTTAAATTCAAATTGGTACTCTGTCTTTCCAGCCCTGCTCCATGGCACTATTTGTGCCAAACTATTATGTCTTAGTATGCATAAATGGAGGAAATTGAGGAGTGACAGAAAATAGTGGTGTTGCGTTTACTAATGTAGAAAAACAGTTGCAGATACAGCATATTGATTAGGTTGTAAATACCCTCGTCTTCTTGGCAGAGTAAGTGAGGTGAAAGCTTGATTCTGCAATAGAAGGTTTTGTGTGGGTTTTTTGGTTTGGTTTTTTTTTGGTTGGTTGGTTGTGGGGTTTTTTTTGTTCTTACGGTAGCACATAGGTACTAATCCAAGCTTTTTCAATGTTGAACACTGCTGGAATTTGGTTTTGCTTTGCATATCAGAATACTTAGAACCTCTGGAAGTCTTTTTAATTATTTGGAAGTGCATAAGTAACATCAGACAAAAACTTTGAAAAAAGCATTTTAATAGCTTTTGCGCTTTGGACAGTGCTAAACTTAGTTTCAGTATAGGCAAGTTGAATACAGAAACATGATGTAGTCACACTTTCTTCATAAAAAGGGAGTAGAAAAAAGTGACTATAAATATTGTATCCTGAAATCAGTGAGGTTCGTGAAAGCTTTATGAAGTGGTTGTCTCTTGAGATCTCTCAGTGGTTAACTTTTTTAATAAAGGGGCGTTATACTTTGAAATACTTAGAAAACTGTTTGAATTACTCATTTTCATGAAAAGACAGAATTATCACCTAGGTATTTTTAGGAATTCATATCTCAAATATACAGTTAGACCCAAAAGGTGAAATTTTGGTATACTGCCTTCTTGTGGGAAAGTGTGAATCTGATAAAGTTAGGAATTCTTGAAAATTACAGGCTAGGTTACTCAATGACTGTACTGGTTTTGTCTGGCATGGAGTTAAATTTCTTTAAGTAGCTTGTATGGGGCTGTGTTTTGGATTTGTGCTGACAATAATGTTGATAATACACTGGTGTTTTAGTTCTTGCTGAGCAGGGCTTACACAGTGTCAAGGCCTTGTCTGTTCCTCACAGTGCCGCAGCGAGTAGGCTGGGGGTGCATGAAAAGTTGGGAGGGGACACAGCCGGGACAGCTGACCCCAACTGGCCAAAGGGATGTTCCATACCATATGACATCATGATGCTCAGCAATAAAACTGGGGGGTAGGTTGGCAGCGGCTGCCTGTTCCGGGACTGGCTGGGCATCAGTCGGTTGGTGGTGAGCAACGGCTTTCATTTGAATTTCTTGTCTTTCTTGGGTTTTGTTTTCCTCTCTCTTTGCTATTTTTTTCTCTTTTTATGGTGTTTCTGGAGTAAAGGTACAAAGTATGCTGTTGGGGAGACAGTAATTTAGTGCTTAATTTATGAGCTACATGATAAAAAGTTAATTGCTGAGGTGTTTGGCCATTTCTCTTGTTGTATACACACCTCTCAAGTGCATAATGACAGACTTTTTGGGGAGAATACATGCTACTGCATACACATTCCTGTTTCTTAATGGTCCATGTACGTGATTTATATATTAGAACATGTCTTACACACAGAACAATATTATAAACCTGAAATACTTTATTTTTTTCTATTACAAAGTTACATCTTTTTTTTTTTTTTTTAAGGGGTAGCAGTTCTTTTATCCTTTCCTTGTCACTGGAAGTTACATAGTTTGTTTCATCAAACAATTCATCAAATAGGCAGTTAGAAGTACAGTATAGCATTCCTATTGATTAACCATGTGTTAAATAGACCAGTACAGATGGAGAAGCAGTAATACATCTATTAACATATTGCAGAATCTGAAAAAGCTTTGAATCTAATGAAACATCAGCAGACTGCTTTTTCTCCCTGAAAAGCCTTAATCTGATTATAAAAAAGGCTCCAGTGTATATTAACAAAGAGAAAGAAAATGAAGAGTTAATGTTGCTGTTATTTTCATGTGGTTGTGCAGAAAAGCTATTTGCAGCATATGTTGATTTGAGAAGAGATTGTATGATAATTGTTGTTAATCTCTGTGTGACTAAAGGTGGATAAAAAGAAACTTAGGTATTTAAAATTCTTATAAATATAAGAAGTTTAAATTATTCATATGTGGAGGGCTGTTAAGCTTGTGTTCCTTGAAATGTGGCCAAAATGAAAAATTCATACCATGCTTTTATAAAACTCTCCTTAACACTTTCTTCAAAAGAAAGTGCTGCTTTTTAATCTCACTGAACAGATCTCTTAAAGCTAATAGTGTGTGTAATTTAAAGTTGTTCTATTATGTGGAAGTGCTTTTTTCCCCACCTTCTCATTGCTAATTTAAAAAAAAATACACTTGCTAGTGTCCTGTAGATTGACCGTGGTTTCCTTCTGTTACCTGCAATTCTCTTCTTTTGTATCTTCATGGCTTACTGCATGGCATCAGTGCCAGACAGGTTTGAATGTGCAAGCATAACCTCTGATGTTGACCCCAGTTAATGAGGAAGAGGTGTGCATCACTTGTTTTGCAAAGAGATCTCTGTGTAGATGCACTAGCCACTTTCTGCATGGATGAAGATAAATTGCTGAACTGCAAAGACTAATTAAATACATCCTTTAAATGGTGAGATTATATCCTTCAAGGGGTTGTAAAAAGCATATAAGAAGCTTTTTTCTTTGGCTTCCGTTTACTTAATAGCTATTAGTTTTTTTCCGTGAAGATAGTGATAGTCCAACCAGTCATTCTCTTTAAAGACTAGAAGGTGACTGTGGTGAGACACACCTCAAGTAGTTGTTGCATTCACTTGAGTTGGAATGTCTGTCATGGAATTCTTTTAAAAATCCTACTGACCACTCAGGAAGATACTACTACTATTACTATTACTCTTAGTGCCTTAGGCAATTTAATTGGTACTTTTAGGAAAGTCTGAAATAAAACTTCAAAATATGTTCCTTTTTTTTATTTTATGTGTAACCCATCTGGCTGCCATTTTTCATTATTCTTCCACATGTGTGCTATAGATATTCATTAGTATTTGAACTTTTTTGACCAGGGCTTTATTTTGATAGAGAACAGACCTGAGTTTCAGTGAGAGTTTTCTGAGATAGTGTCTGTATTGACTACCTGTAAAAATATGTACTAAAATGCTGTAAGATTATGTACTAAAATAGTGATTTTTTATTTCCTAGTCCTTCCCTCTGGATGGATTATAAAAGGGGAGTAATCACCCACAAAAGTGTAGAAGTGTTGTTCTTTGTAACTCAGCGCAGACCTCTGTTTTTGCAGTCACTTCAACATACAAAGCAAAGAAATTGGAGGAAAAGTTATCCTGTAAATACTAATCTGCTTCATAATTTAATGATAAAATTTCATGTGTATTTATTTCTGATCAGCCTTTTTATAAACCAGAGTTGAGAAAAAAAAAGAAAATTATTAAGAGTGTGAAGAGTCTTTTATATGGGGGTGGGCTGCTTAGTGTGATGACAGGACACAATAAGCACCTGTATAAACTTGGATTATGTTTAGTCGTATGTCAACAAAGTTGTATATATGGATTTTTATTAATAATTTAGATGACAGAAATACAAACCCCAGCCCAGCTTTGATTATTGCTTGAATTTCTACTGTGTAAACTTTTACGTCAGCAGGCACTTTCACCTATTTTATACCTGGACTTAAAGTAACAGGCCAATTCTGGCACAATAAGTAAGTGAACGTTTCGCTTTGTGTTTGCGAAGTGACTCATCCATTTAGTTATGTAAAACCATAAGCTATGTTAGGAAGAACCTAGATTAACTTTGTTGTGCTCATCCTCTTGTATAGTACAAGAAGGAACACTCAATAAAAAAAAAAAAAATTGAAAATTTCAAGTTCAGTATTCAGATGCCTTATTAAGCTAACAGCTCAAAAGAGAAGCTTGAAAAGGTTGTGACTGCTCCCCTGAAGTTTCGTTAAAGTCAGTGAAACCAGGATTTGGCTACAACTGTTTTGTAGGTGATGGTTTCAGGAGAAGTATTGCAGGTATTTAGGGAGTGAAATAGAGTCATAAATCATAGTTGTGATGCATGATTACATCCATGTGTGAATAAGCAACAGGCAGAGTGCCCATCAGTGATTTAGAACAGTAGTATCTCTCTACATCTTGGCTGTTTTTTTGTATGGATGTACAGTAGTACATCTAATCTCAAAAAAACCCTAAGTAATTCTCAAGATTTTGCATCCTTAGGTGCACTAAACTGCCCAGTGACAGGTGAAGTTGTACAAAATGTGGGGTTTTTTAGTGTAGTACATACACTTGAAAGAACAAAATATGCCAATGGCACTTTCTGAATGAATATTTTTCGTGCAGGAATCATGAACTTCTCTGGGCCTGGACAAATATCTGTAGCTTTTAATGGAACTTTCTCTTATTAGGAAGTAACCCTTCTTGATTTACTTTCAGTCTGTATAAAAAACTTAACTAACCTAATGCTGCTTCAATTTTTTCGTCTCTTGAGAACACGTAAGTTAGTCTTCCGCAGTAATGGAGCATTACCTCCTTTTTGTTGTTCAGGAACTCCAGAAGTCTTTTGATAATATAAAAAAATTTATAGTTTTGGGAAGTTTAGGAGTTTTATGATGGAGTACTATTACAGAAGAGATACTGTCTGCAACTGTACAAGTGATTCCAGTTGCTTTTCAAATTATACATAAGTCGTGATGCATGCAGTTACTGTGCGATACTAGTGTTTTGATTTGTTCTGACTCCATTTATCAGGTGCAACCATTTTGCCTGATGTGTGATGTACTTTCCAGTTGTGAGGCTGACATGTTGAGTGTATGAGAGTTTATGTTGCTGTGCTAATACTGTGGTCTGATGAAGGGGCAAAAGGGCAGGGGAAAAATGATCACTGTATGCGAAGAAGCCCTACAGAAAGTGTTTTCTTTCTCCATTCATAGCAGTTCCAAAGTCCTCATTTCAGGAAAACAGCAGCAGACACCTTTTCGTAACATGATCAGATCTTTTGTGCTTTGTGAAAGTAAAGGGAAATTTTGTGAGTCCTGTGCAGTATAGGGAGATGAGATACGTTCCTGTTCCTAGGCTTGTAGGTTTTTGATTTTGGGAGAGAAAGGACTTTCTGGTTTGGGGTGGTGGGGGTGGGGTGTTGGTTTTGGTTGGGGTTTTGGGGGCTACCTTTTTTTTTTCCTGAAGCATGTGGGAAATGGAGTGCACTGATTCTGTTAAACTTGGATGCAGCTTTTGGATAGCTTAAAACTTTGGGGTCTGTTATTTTAGTGCCTTAGCAAAATTTGCAGTTCACAGAAGTACTTACTTGTAAATAAAACCACAAAAAATATGTAACTGTAGCTCTGTGATCTTGGTTTTCAATGTAAAAAATAGAAAAAAAACAAGTTCTGTCTGGCTTGTCCATTATTCTCTCTTTCTCTCTCTCTTGAATTTGCAAATGAATGCAAAAGGAGCTTGTAAAGGAAGAGTGAAATAGAATCTGATTTACAGTGTAACAGCTATGTAAGTGTGAACACTTTACTAATGAACTTTTCATTTGTCAATAAAATAAGCAAGTAGAATTCCAGATATTAGGGAAAGTTCTGTCTGTGTCATCACTGACTACACTGTGCATAAAACAATACCCATCAAAATAACTTGAAAACAGAATCCTGTCTAGTATGGGTAAAATAAAATTCCCAAGTTTCTTTTCACGTGTATACTTATAGTCAAAATTAAAAGAAGGGCCAAGGGGTATTTTCATTATTTGACAATTTATTTTCAAAGTGGAAAAGGATACCTAATGTCATCTCTGCAAAAGCCTGTTAGTTCAGAAACAGTTAGTAAAAGCCAAATAAATGCCTAAGACGAATCGCCTATTTTTACTGTATAATTTTGATAACCACTTACAGATTTCTCCTGGTGTCTTACCCAATTTTCTATTTGCTTAGGCTTCAGGCTCGAATTGCTCACAGGATCCAGGAACTGGAGAACTTGCCTGGTTCTCTGCCCCCAGATCTGCGAACCAAAGCTACAGTGGAGCTGAAGGCACTTCGGTTACTGAATTTCCAGCGCCAGGTAATGCCTTTTGCTTCAGAAGAATTCTCATAGAGATCACGGCCAAACGGGTTTATGTAGCAAAGAACAGACTGATGAGATTTTGCGGAGCCTAAGCAGGAAGTTTTGTGTGAGAGCAAAATGGACCGATAAGCAAGTCACAGAAACGTTTACCCTGGATTTTATTTTCTTTTGTTAATGAAAATGTGCAAGTGTTCTTTTCGTTTCCTGCTTTATCTTCCAGTCTAAAGTGTAACCACAGAACTGTGTCTTTCATAGTGAACATGGCATTGTCACAAAGGCAAAACAAGAGCTGGACAGGCAGCAAGCTGTTTTTCAATACAAATCCTAGTAGAAAGCTCTTTCTGGACGTACTTCGTATTTGTCACAGTTCCCCTTGTTTTAGGAGGAGTTGTATGTTGGTGTTGTGTGTGGTATTTCTCTGTGATCTATTTTCAGAATTTCCACTGTGGCACACAGACTTTGAAAATGAAGCGTAACAAGATAATACCTAAGTTGGTTGTTGAGTGCATGTATCAGCAAATGAATTTCAGAAAAGGAATGACACTGCCAGGCTCTTACGGGCCTTTTGCCATTGGCTTTTCCAGCTAGTTTGGAAGAACAAAGATGTGATTTGGCAGGTCAAGCAAAAATGCTTCCTGACAGAAGCCTTGGCAGTAGTTGTACCGTGATGTCCAAGTCTTCCTTCCCTCTACCCTTGGCACTCCTTTATAATGAAATTTTGTCGGAGGTCAGATGAAAAGCAGCAGGCCCTCCCTGCTGTACTGCTGGGACTGTGACAAGCCCTTAACATTTACCTCTCCCTGCTGTCTCCTGTGCAGCTGGCAATGAAATGAGTTGTCAGCTATGTTCAGCTCCAGCTCTAAAAAGTATGCTATGTATCTTGTTCATTCGTGTTTTACTTCAATGGTGTAACATCTTGGCTAGCCCCATTCATTGCAGCAGGACAGTCATTTGCAGCATCTTGTAAAGAAGGAAGAAATTACGATTAAGAGTAATTTTTGGCCATCCTGTGGAGACTTAAGGTTTGTCTGGGGAGACAGACATAGGTGCTGCAACTGTATAGATGCTGGATCTTTACAGAACTGTAATGGAAGGGAAGAGGAGGTTGGGACATCTGGACTGTTACTGTTTTACTCTGCCGTACCACTGTTTTAATTTGTTTCTCCATGTATTAAAAACGATTTTTTTGTTTCAAGTGTTTCTTTTTTCCCCACTGGTAGCTAAGACAAGAAGTAGTAGCTTGCATGCGTCGTGACACAACACTGGAGACAGCACTGAACTCCAAAGCCTACAAACGAAGCAAGCGCCAGACTTTGAGGGAGGCCCGTATGACAGAAAAACTTGAGAAACAGCAGAAGATAGAACAGGAGAGGAAGCGTAGGCAGAAGCATCAGGTATTTTAACTTATTAGCTGTTTGCCTCATGGCAGAGATGTACTTTGCTTTGCTGTGTGGGTCTTCTCTATTACGTGTTTTATTTACCTCTGGAGTTTCTAAGATTTAAAAAAGTCCAAACCATGTGATAAGCAATTGGAAAAAGATAAGATTAGAACTTCTGTATTCCTGATTTCAGATTGTGTGCGTTTTCCACATGTCTGCACTAACTTGTTTCTTTTTCTAGGAATACCTGAATAGCATATTGCAGCATGCTAAAGATTTTAAAGAGTACCACCGGTCAGTTGCTGGGAAAATTCAGAAGCTTTCTAAAGCTGTAGCAACTTGGCATGCCAACACTGAGCGTGAGCAGAAAAAGGAAACTGAGAGAATTGAGAAAGAAAGAATGAGGAGACTAATGGTAAGAAGCAGAGGAAGGAGTGTGGTTATTTTGGCTAAAATTACATACTGTATCCTTTTAATATTTCGTATACAGTCTCAGCCACATGCATGTATTTCCTTTGCAGAATAAAGCCTCTGTAACACAAAAAGTAGAAATCTAAAACTGCTACAGTTTGATTATGTGTATTTCTGATGATGGTAATGAATGTGATACTGTTCATTTTAACCTATAGCTACTTTTTTTACATTTTTTGATAAGGATAATTGTTTTTTCTACCAGCATGGAAACTTAGCACAGCCACTTCTGTATAACATTACTTAATCTCATTAACTTCATATACTGTTATCTAATTGCAGTGGTATTGGTCCATTATATAAATATTGGACTGTGTTTTATTACTAGGTTTATAGGTTTGAAGATTCCATATGAATTCCATATGTTCATGGCATTACTCTGCAACTTCAACATAAAGCTGATTTCACACGCGAAAATACATAATCGATTGCAGTAATGCCTGTATCTTGAGAATCAGTAACAGTCAATTCTACCCGTTAATGCTCCAGGACCATACTCCTTGCTATTTCATAGTTTTCCCTTCCTTGCACCTGAACAATATCAGTTGTATTGTTCTTAGGACAGAGTAGAATGTGTTTATATAAAGCCATGTCTTTTCAGAACACTGTGGAACAAGTCAGTGGGCTGCCTATGTTTCAGGAGTTAAAATAATTCTGGAATTTGAAGTGTAGACAGATTAATGCCTATGTACAAGTATGTTAGCAACTAGCGTTGGAAAGAATTCTTCAAGACATTGGTTAGCTCTTTTTTAATGCTTTATTAACACTTTACCAACATAGAATTGAATGGGACTTGACATGCCTACTTTGAAACATGCTCGTAAAAAAAATGGGTGCAGATATAATGCAAAACTCTAGTCCCTCTCCAGAATGAATCTATTTCCACTGTGAATAAGGACTGAATAGTTTGAGTTTAAAAATCACAAAACAAAACAGAAATAATTAAATATAAAAATGATAAAACTTAGAAATAAAAGTGCATATAAAATGTAAATGGAGGATTTGCATAAGAGAATAACAAATGTTTAGGCCCTAGAGCATTTCTTAAAATTACATACTAATCAGCATTATAGAGCTTTTTTATAATTAGAGATAATTGCCAGCAGTCTGTCTAATTGCCAGCCCATAAAAATGTTAATTTGAGAAAAAAGAGCTGATTAAAAAGAGGTAGTCTTGATATTTTAGAAATATTTTTGTACATTGCGAGGTTGAGCTTATGTCAGTCTAACATGTAGTACAATAAATAATAAAGATGTCCACTGCTGAAAAATATGAAGTAGATTTGAATGTCCAGAAATGGCACAGGATGCCAGTGCATCCAGAGTATCAGTGCTTTCTCCTAAGACTCCTTCCCCAAGGCTGTGGTTAAGCTCTTACCATAGATACATGACTTCATAGGCATTTTCAGTTTGGGACTTTGCACTCAGAAGTCTTTGTCCCCACTGCTCAATCAACACCGAGTTATCTTTTGCAGAAGGATTTATGTTAGTAGGGTTATTTTGCCTATTTAGTTTTAGTGCAGTTGTGATAAATTATGAATTTTCAGATATGTACTAGGAGTTTGTACAAATAGCTTCTCCACTCAGACTCTTAGTGTGGTCTAAGAAAATGTGCTGTGTCTAAAACTCTGTGTATCTTTTCAGGAATGCTGAATTCATTCCACAGATTGTCCTTCGTTGGCTACAATTAGAAATGGTGATTGTGTCACAGCTCATTAATACTAGTATATATCACATGCTGGAATGGGCATTGGTATGATAAAAAGATACTGTCAAGACAAGCTTGAATGTATAAAGGAAATACCTTGGCTAGATTCCGGTGACTGTGTATTCAGTAATAATGATAATAATAATTAGTATTATTACTCTAAAAATGTAGGTTTTGATTGTTGTAATTCTGATGGCTTGAACATTACAACTGAATTTTCCAAGCAATTTTACAAGCTCAATTTGAACATCACAACTATTCTTGCCAACTTTCTGCATTTCTGGTGTCTCTCCAGAAAGGCAGAAGATCTTTTGTGTCTCCCAGAGTGCTGTCTTTGAAATTAATCATCTTTAAAATACTTCTTACTCATATTTTGTTTTTATAAGGTATTGTATACTTCCTTTATTTGTTGTTTTAGCCAAAATGGACAAAGATGTCTCTGCTGATTTTCTTGTATTTTCTGACATGCTAAAATGCTGCATTATATCTTCACAGCACATGAAAATAGTATTTCCTGGTATGTCTTACCCCTAACAACACACCTAAGCAGTGCCATAAGGATGCAGAAGTTCCAAGAATGACTCAGAGATGTGGCTTATCTGGTGAAACCTGTCTCTGATAATGTGATCTGTATCAAAGATGAAATAACACCAGAGTAGAAAGATGATAGATAATTTGCCCCAAAGAAAATTTTCTTATAACAACTAAAAGAAAAAGATTTTGTATTCATACTGGATAAAGGACTAAACTCAAGTTCACATCCAGCTCCCATGTTCTTCCTGTGGGTGTTGGCTACCTGCACTTAGTGTCTTTGAAAAATCGTCTCTGTAGGAGACTTACCAAGCATCTCTATTTTAGGACATTGTAATCTGTTTGGTGTGGCATGAAGTGATTTTTTTCCCCCTCGCCTGTCATAACTGCTGTAGATTTTCCAGTCAGTAGTCTATGAGAGTAGGAGATACTTAGAGTCATAGAATCCCTGAATCCCAGAGTCTCTCAGGCTGACAGGATGCTCTCTAGGCCAGCCACCTTCCCAAAGCAGTGCCAACATCAAGTTCAAAGCAAGTTGCTCAAGGCTTTTTTCAGTCATGTCTTGAAAATCTCTAAGGTCAGAAATGGCACAACTTCTGTGCCTGTTCATGTCCATCTTAAGTGCAGCGCAGCCCTCAAGCGTATTGACTAGTATCCCCTAGTTTTGTGTCATCTGGAAACTTTACTAGAATGCCCTCCGTTCCTTCCTCCGGGTCACTAATAGAGATGTTAAACACAACATGCTCCAGGATAAACCCCTCTTCATACTGTCTCTAGATAGAGTATGACCCTCCACAGCTCTGCGGAGAAGGACTTGGGGGTATTGGTGGATGAAAAGCTGGACACAAGCCAGCCATGTGTGCTTGCAGCCCAGAACGCCAGTTGCATTGTGTGCTGCATTAAAATAAGTATGGCCAGTGGGTCGAGGGAGGTGATTCTGCCCCTCTACTCCACTCTGGTGAGACCCCACCTGGAGTACTGCGTCCAGCTCTGGAGCCCTGAGTACAGGAAAGACATAGACCTACTGGAGCAGTTCCAGAAGAGGGCCACAAAAACGATCAGAGGAATAGAACACCTTTCCTGCAAGGAAAGGCTGAGAGAGTTGGGGTTTTCAGGCTGGAGAAGTCTCCTGGGAGACCTTGTAGCGGCCTTCCAGTACTTAAAGGGAGCCTACGGGAGAGGTGGAGAGGTAGTCTTTATCAGGGAGTGCAGTGATAGGACAAGGAGTAATGGTTTTAAACTGAAAGAGGGTAGACTTAGATTAGATACTAGGAAGAAATTCTTTATGGTGTAAAACAAGATGTAATGGGAACAAACACAGGTGGTTCCATCTTAACTTGAGGAGCAACTTCTTTACTTTGACGGTGGCAAAGCATTGGAACATGCTGCCCAGAGAGGTTGTGGAGTCTCCCACACTGGAGACATTC
>VZSZ01009265.1:44170-67379 GCA_013398815.1 Ibidorhyncha struthersii
GACCTGTTGCAGTGGGTCCAGAGGAGGGCCATGAAGATGCTCAGAGGGCTGGAGCACTTCTCCTATGAAGACAGGCTGAGAGAGTTGGGGTTGTTCAGCCTGGAGAAGAGAAGGCTTTGGGGAGATGAAGAAGAAATTGTTTACAATGAGGGTGGTGAAACACGGGAACAGGTTGCCTGGAGAGATTTTAGATGTCCTATTCAAGTTCAGGTTGGATGGAAGGTGTTAAGATCCCTTCCAACCCAAACCATTCTGTGATTCTGTGATGAAATTTTCTGTCATTAATTCCAAAGAACGTGAGAAGGATGCAGGATTAGAAAGTTGTGGGCTGTTAACACTAATTTGCTGATAAACGTTATACAGGCAAAATTGGGCCAGACGTGTAAATTAGGATTAAAGTACCCTAAAAGGATCCAGTGGATCCAAAATACATTGTGTGAAGAAGATGGGAAGAGTCTGGTTTGTGTAGCTGTTTCATACAGGTTAACTTGTCTAGACCTCCACATTCTACACTTGGCTTAGTCCGTTTTGTAGGACCATTGTAAACAAGTGGAGTGAAGAATTTGGGTAGTTTTTTTACAGTAAATGGATAATCTGCCAGCAGAACCGTTCATTGTGTATTCATAACATTTAATTGAAACTTTTCAAAATTACCCTTCTTTGTATGAAGTATTTTGCCCTTTGAGAGAGACTTGTGGAAACTGAACAGTGGTATTTTTGAAAAACAAACAAACAAACAAAAAATCTGTTTGTGAAATAATCATTAAGTAATGATTTGTCATTTTTGTGACTTCTGAGTACCTTTCATCTCTTGCAGGATGGATAAGAGGATTTCTATAATCCATTTCCATGCCTGGTTTGCAACTAATTACTGATACAAATATAAACATTATATTTAAATAGTTTACAAGCAGCACTCTAAATATGCTAATACAGACCAGTATATAAAAAAATCCTGATTTTGGAGATTAATGGCCTAAAAGATCTTCCATGTTTTCTCTTGTCCGTCTCCAAAACCCCTTTACTTTTTATTGAGAGTATGTTCTTAACACAGGAATAATCACTCAGCTACAAATTTAAGATGTAACTTAAGTGGTGTTCTTGACCTGTATTGCCAGTGAGAACAGACGTGATTTAATGTACAGAAGTCACAGCAGAGATAGTCCTTAATGAGACAGCGTGTGGAGTAAATGCACTGCTCTAATGAAAAATACTAATTCCTTCAACAATCCACATCTGTGATATGGTTCTATTTGTATGTAGGTTTAGCTGAAGTATGTGTGAGGAACAGAGTATCTTCTGGTCATGTCAGTAAAGAGATAATATTCTGTCACTGAAGTAAAAATGAAATATGCCCCATAAATATTCAGTGTGTATAAATATCCCAGCCTAAAACCTAAAGGAAGATTAGCAGAAAAAAATCTCAGCTCTGTCTTGATCATCTGCAGCTTTTTGTTTGTAATTAAATTCCTTCCACCAAACTTTTGCCCATCTATCAGGGATACAGGAGTGCACACGAATATTACCCTTTGTTTTTAATTTATAATTCTATGAATTCATTGTTGCATAGTTGCAGCACTCATTGAAGTTAATGGGCACTGTGTCTTTTTCCTAGTCATACACTTTTAATACTTACCCTTTTATGTTTTGTGATCTGTTTAAAACATAGTTTAATGTATTAACACCTGTAGTTAAATGTTTTGTAGTTAGAGAGAAATGAGACAAGAGAGTTTGTAGGATTTTCTCCTAGAAATGGCAATGAGGAAGTACATGATGAAGAAGTACTTGTCGTCTTTGCCATGCTCATGTTATATAATATCCAAGTGAACGTTATATTCTTACAAGAATAAGATTTCCTAGTAGTCCATTTTTAATCTGTAATACAGTTTGGGGAGTCTTTATGGTAGATTTTCCGTCTTCGCTTTTTTCACGTTCCTGTATTTGTGTCTTCTGTCTCCAGCCTCTTGTTCAGCTAGTGTCCCACATCCTCACTGCAGTCATGGATTAAAATAAAAAAAAAAAATACTCCAGATGAAATTTTCGTCTGATAGGCCAGTTTAACTTGCTGTGCAACCCTTCACCTTTATCTGTAGGAGTTCTTCTTGTCATTATACGGAGAATGAAGAAAATGTAGCTTCCTGCTTTTATAAAATTGGTATTTCCTTGTCAAGGATTAAATTGTCAGGATGAAAGACATCTTTGCATAGCCCAAAATACAAGTGCGAGATACCCATCTTTATTTACATTTATCTTCTTTGTAACATATGTTTCTGCTTTCCAAAATTATTTTTAAGTATAGGTTGTCAGTATTTCTGCTCTCACAGCAGGGTCTGATCTTTGCACAGTGAACAGCGCTGATGCTTACTGCTTATTTGTGATGGTGTGTTTGAGTTGTGAGGTTCTTTCTGCTGACTGTAGCTAAGTTATAACAATCTTTATATATTAGAGAGCAGACTCATGTGCAAAAGAATGGAACCCTCCCCTTGTTGTTCATCCAAGGGAAAAATATCCTCAGTTGATGTAGCTTGTTCAGCCAGACCCAGATACATGCTATTGTAACTTATGCTGCCCTTCTGTTTGTTTAAACTCCTCAATGCTGGTGCAGTTCCTTTCTTTGTCACCAAACATATCTGCTGCCCAGGAGTGCTGAAGCCAGCAGCCTTCAAGCTCATATTGATACTGCTGATGCATGTTCATTTGAAGTTCATGCCTTGGAAAATGGACTTCAATGGCAAAGACAAAGGCTCAAGGCTTGATCTGAAGCAAATATTGAGGATCATCTCAATATTTGGAAGTGCAGCTATTCCTTAAGTATACTTCTTAAAAAAAAGAAACAGCTGGGTTATTTAAATTTATCACACACATTAAGGATACTTGAAAGTTGTTTATCTGTAAAACACAATTTAAGAGATCCGTTATTGTTGTTGGTCTGATCTGTTTACATTGATAACCAAAATAAAACTGTGCTGTAATACTACAAACCCAGCACTGCAACAGGACCAGAAGCTGTATTATATCCTTTCTTCCTCATTGTCAGAAGTGTTTAGGAAAGTTCCAATTCAGAAGCAAACAAACTATGTCTTCCATTATCTTATACCGTCCTGACTTTTTTAAATAGGGTAAATGAGGACAGGCTTTGATGAAGATACTGCTTATTTCTTGGAGTGGTGGCTGGGGAGAAGAAAAATCTAGCTTACTCAATCTAAGAACTCTAGGGTTCTTTTTGTTTGCAATTTGAGTTACTGTGGTCCAGACAGTTGAGATACAGTGCAAAGAACTCCCAAAATACCCCTTCTAGTTAGTTGTTAGACCCCCAAAAATTGTGTACATACCCAAAAATAAAATTTCCTGCATGAATATAGAATCTCTGATGCCTGGTGACACCTCCGAAACTGAGATTAAAGCACTTTAGAGGAAATTAATAGTAAATCACATGAAAATTAATTACTGTTTTATTTGTATTAGCACAGTCTGTAAGCAACTGAGCTCTGAGTCTGGACCAGAAATTCAGTAAGCCAGCCACTTCTTAGATGCAGGTTTATTACAGTGACTAGAGGTATTGTAGGTACCCTGTTCATACTAGTAAATGTTTTGTGTGTGTGGCAGTAACTCTGTGCCTATCATCTCCCACCCATACCTTACATTATGTGCATCCCAGGCTATTCAGAAAGAGAGTGAAACATATTAAAATGCTTACATCATATAAAGTATTCTCTCTATGCTTGTAATCTCACTGTGATTTTTTTACTTCTTCATTTGTTGTAGAAGGCTGAAGAAAATGCAGAAGGAATGGCATCTGGTCTTGGTCCTGATGGAGAGGTATGAACTTTACAAGGTGTTTTATTTGTTGGGTTTTTTTTAAACTTTCCAGTGATTGATCTGTGTGCCATTGCTGTAACTTAAAAAAATCATGGCCACAAACGTTCTAAGAAGAACTCTTGTTTATAACCAGGAATAAAAGTTAAGCTTAATTAGGGAAGTTAGGACAGTGAATCTTTATAATAGGCCTTCTTCACTTAACAAGTTAGCTAAATTGTTTCTCCATATAAGAGAAAAGGTCATAAGGTCAATATATGTTTTTTTGTTACAGGTGTCCATTGGTATAAATAACAGGATTAAATGCCTATAAGCATACATGCTTTGTGTCTTGTTTCACAGAAGCTGACAGTCTATTCTTTTCCGTGCTGCTCTTGTTAATTTATTTTGGAATACTGTGATATATTTGTGGATGTCACATAGAATATGTTACACACAGAAATACTGTGACTCAGTGTTTGCTTGATAGCCATGTGGCTTCTAATAACAAGATGTCACTGCTTATTCAGATCTGCAATTTGGAAGATGCTATTCATTGGGGTTTTTATGTATGAGAAGCATGAAATTCAGTTGCCTTATGGTATAAAATTTCATTTGAATTTTTAGCCCATAGATGAGAGCAGTCAGATGAGTGACCTTCCAGTCAAAGTGACTCACACTGAAACAGGCAAAGTTCTTCTCGGACCAGAAGCACCAAAAGCAAGTCAGCTGGATGCTTGGCTGGAAATGAACCCCGGGTAAGTAGTTAGCGTACAGGTAGGCTGCTTTTTCTATTTGCATTGATATTTTTCATGAGCTTCTCTTAGTTATTCTTTTTCCTTTTTTACCCATTCCATTCCATTCCATTCCATTCCATTCCATTCCATTCTTTTACTATTATGTGTAAGCTGAGTAGGAGATGTATTGAACCTACTCCCTCCTCTTGTTGTCTGTAATTCATAGTCTTTCTGTCATCTTTGTACAGCTATGAAGTTGCTCCCAGGTCAGACAGTGAAGATGAAAGTGGCTCTGAATATGAGGAGGAGGTATGTCTCTTTAAAAAAAAAAATATGACAAGCAATACAGTAAAAAACAAGTACTTACTTCATGTGATATTTTACTCTTTTCCGTAAGGAAGGAAGGGAAAGTGATTGCAGGTGTGTGAGTGTTTTAAGAATAATACAAACAGGAAAAGTAACTGGTTTTGTAATTCTTCTCAGTTCATAGCAGTTGCCCTTCATATATACTGTAAATGCTAACTGCTAATCGGGGTTAGGAAAAGTAAATATTTCAGTTTGACTATTAAGAAGCATGAATCAGAGAATATAAGCAAGTTCCTGTTTTAAAGTGTATGTCATAAAAGGCTGTATTGTGTGTCTGTGCTTAACGAAGTTAACATCTTCCATGTTTAGGCATTGGAGGTTTTATTGGTGATTCTGAATAACACAGTTATTATTGATATGTTTATTAGAAAGTTAAGGATTATGTCAGGGATTTACGTTCAGACTGTTCAGGGTGGGCTTATTTGATTCAGTACTTTAATGGTAATTTAAGTACTATTATTACAGAAATTCTAAAAACAATCTTAAAATTAACACACACAAAGATCCCGACCCTGCAGGGTCATAATATTAGATACTGTGAATAATCAATACCGATACTTGCATAGCGTTTTGCAGACAAGTACTTTGTAAAGGAGAGGAAAACTGAGGACTAGAGAAGGACCGTGTTCAATCAACAGGCTGGTAGCAGAACTAGCTATAGGATTCAGAGCTCCTAAGTCTAGAGTTTTTGCAATACTAGACCAAATGACCACTGAATCTGACTGGACTTTATGATGTTAAGGTACATGCCTTTGTAGGGCTGATTACTGCTAATGTAATTCTGCAAGACCCTCAGCATTAAGATAGGAGGGGAGGGCCTGATACCTGTCAGATTCTAGGAGGAATGTTAAAAGAGGTGTGCCCACATTTTTAGCACAAAGTCTTCAGCAGCAGTGTTGTTTAGAGCTGGGGAAATCATTCTTAGGAGAATACACGTGCAGAACTCAAAGCAGTGTTTTGTTCAGCTTCATTAATGAGATTAAGTTTTTGATTATCCATTGCACCTGTAGCCAGAAGACAAACTAAGTTATTTTAAAAAGAGTAAAAATGTGGTCTGTTTTTAAGAAGTTAAGAAACTAGAAGCCTAAACCAGCAATTCTTGGTAGTTTTTTAGGCTTTATTTAATTATCACACATCAGGAATATTATATAAACATATGCACAGTATTGGAATCCTCTCCAGAACATCGTAGACAGAATAAGGCTTTCAAGTAAGGTCATTCAAGGGGAAGATACTTCTTATTTCAAAGTATCATGACTTTCTGTTGGTTAATGTATGTCAAAAATTATCTTCTTGTTATGGTGCAGTGCAATTCTGCTGCAGAATAGGTGTAAGCTGAACTTTGTGATTCAGGTTTCTCTCATAAAGCAGTGATCAAAGTATGAAAAAGTATGAAAGTATGACTTAGGAAGAGGTTGCACTTCCCAGCGCCCCTGTTTCTTCTTCTGTATTCTGTAGGATGATGAAGAAGAATCAAGCAGGTTAGAAGCAGATGAGAAGATACTCCTGGATCCTAACAGTGAGGAAGTTTCTGAGAAAGATGCAAAGCAAATCATTGAGTGAGTGTTCTTAAGGTGCTGTTTTTTGTTAGGAATTGTGATTTCTTATGGTGGTGTTCCCAAGAGTAGCTTGCTTTAGATTACAGTGAGTTGTGGTAGCTCCTGTGGCATGAACATCTGCAGGAGAAGGAACATGATCATTTGGTGTTAACTGCATACTGTTTATAAAGTAGCTTGCACCCTTTGGTGTACTCACCACAGTTGTGGATTTGCACTGTTTCTTTAGACATACGTATGTGGGCTGTGGTCAAAGAAACTTGTTTGTGGGAATTCACTTTAGTTCTTCTGCTTTCCAGGACAGCCAAACAAGATGTGGATGATGAATACAGCATGCAATATAGTGCTAGAGGGTCTCAGTCCTACTACACTGTTGCTCATGCAATCACAGAAAGGGTGGAAAAGCAGTCTTCTCTTCTTATTAATGGCACACTAAAACATTATCAGGTGAGAAGTCACTAAAACATTAAAATATTTAAAACTTGGAATTATGCTCGACACTTCAATTTGGTATTTCAAGTGGCAAACTGAAAATTTGTTAAGAAATAAGAGATCTCTAGCAGGTTAGAATTTGGGAATTACATGGACAAAGCAGTGACAGTTACCTATCAGAGATAATGTTTCATACATAGTGCTTGAATAATAATACCAGCTTTCTGCATATACCTGTAACTTTTTTTTTTTTCATTGCAGACCAATAATATTTTGGTTTTGCTATCCTTCTCATTGACCTGGATTTTCAGTTCTACTTATTGTTTTCATTTGTGGTGGGTTAACAATATCTTTCTTCTTCTAATATTAAAAAGATTAGGATTTTATTTTTTAATTAAGATCCTAATATTTCACTGCAGTGATAGATAAAATCTGAAATCAAGAGAAATACTTTACTATGGAGGTTGATGTCTCCTATTCTTTACGGACATCCAGTGGACTTAGTTACTAGGAACTTGTGTGTTCTGTCATAAGCTAGATTAATGTATGATTGAAAATGACATTGGTGTATGGTTTCAGCATTTCCACTATTGTACTGCTTTCTAGGAAACTCCAAGAACCCGCTTTTTTTCTGCAGTCAGAACATTATTTCTACATCCGCATAAAAGAAAGCATTATACTTACTCAACAAGATGTCATAAAGATGTATATCTATTTCTACTTGCAGAGAACTAAGAGGAAGACTGTTTCCTAACTGTGCAAAGCATTATGATTTCAGCCCCTGCTTCCTGTGCTCCTCAGCACTGCCATCTATTACAGTAGCTTGTTTAAATAATTTAAAATTCAAGAGATAAACTGATTGCTTTTTCAGAGCATTTTAGTGTTTTTATATTGGGTTCCTCTCTGTGGAACATGGTGGGAAAACAAGAGACAATGAACAAAAGCTGAAAGGAGGGTTCAGACTGAGTGTACAGAAGAGGACAGCACCACTGTGGAGCAGGGGCTGAGAGAGGTTTTACCTAGAAGGTATTCAACCACTGACCATGTAAAGCCTTGAGCAGCATAGCACAAAGGCTGGAACTGCTTTGGGCAGGGGATTGGCCTAGAGACTGCCTGAAGTCTGTTCCAAACTGAATAATCCCATGATCCTACTTGCTCATAGCAAAACTCCATCTGAATTTGAATTCTGTTGTGAATCCTTAGCACTTCTAGATGTCTCACTGTGAACCCTCAACAAAAAGAGGAATGTGTCATTCAGGAACTGATTATGAATGTGATAGGTTAAATAACTTTCTGGCACCATTGAGGAACACTGTGACTAATGCAAGATTGAATCCAACCTTATAGAGAAATATGCCACTTTCTTAGCTGTGATGCCCTTTGTATTTTTGCTGCCTCATTGTCAGTATGTTGTCCAGCTTGTGCACCCAATGAAAGGGAGCCAACAGGTGCAATTGTCACCTTTACTGCATAATCCTGATTCATTGTCGGGGAAGGTTTAACTGATGTACTAAATGAATAGTGTCGAACAATACTAATATGATGGCCATATTGGCTTAGAGTACTCATGAATGGGAAATTAAGATTGTGATAATTCCTTTACTTCCTGAGTTGTAATTACTTACGGAACATAGAAATATTCTTAAATTATGCAGATCTGTGTGTTGCAATGCAATTTGTCTGTGTGCTACAAAGCAGAATAATTCAGTCTGTGGAGTTACACACACACGGGGATTACCAATTAAAGCAGGTCCTTTAGCTGCTCAATATATCTAGCAACTGAATAAGTAGATTTGTCCTTCATGGTGTCTGTTCTATATAGTAATTGCATCAGAGGTAAGAGGCACGCTTGTTTAGGGAGCTTTATGTCAGGAGTATTGAGGCTTGGCATTGGTTCTAGCAAGAATGTTCTGAAGAAGACAGTTCTGTGACTCTCCCCTTCACTCCCTGTGTTTCCCTGTCCTCTAGATTTTACATTGTACATTCTTCTCAACTCTTTTTTTCCGCTTTTCCATGTTTCTCACTGTCAAGTTTGGTCAGATTATCTCTTTCTTCATACCAGTATATGGCAGTGGAGAAAGTTCAATGATGTAGAAAAGACAGTTTTCCTGTTCTCAATTCTGAAGCTGCTTTGTAAGTGGGACATGCAGTTGCAGAACAAATTCTGATGGTGGCCTGAGTATTTAATACCTGAATATAAATCAATCAGCAGATACATAAAGCCAGTAAATTGGCAACATTATTTTGGATACTGTCTCGCAGGGGTAACAGAAGGTTACTTCAAGTATGTAGTGCTTTCTCACTGAACTTTCTCAGGCCTCATGATTTACTTCTCTCCCCATTCATGAGACACACCAGAAGTCTTGATCTTAGAAGCAAAAACTTACTTTGCGTTTGCATGAGTAATGTGATACATACATAATGTGGAAGTCTGTGTGAAAAGGGAATAATCTGAATCAGTGCTTTCTAGCAGTACTCCTTGGAGTGTGAAACTGTTATGTAGACATTTCTTCGCTACAGTACTTTGGCTTCCTTCCAGCTCCCAAATTTTATACACAAGGCATAATTGGACAAAGGGGGCCTACTCTCACATGTGGAGGTACGGACAGCAGACACTAAATGGACATGTGCTACAAGAGCTTTAGCATGCCAGTGGTGCACTTGGAAGGTGTGACACGTGTTTTGTGCAGACTTGATGGGTTTGATTTTGAAAGAATTTAATTGACACAGGCAAATGACATGAACTACATACAGAAAGTTTAACATTTGACAGTGTTGAAATAGAAGAACAAACTCTTGTAATGTTAAGTATTTATCAGTCTTACAGGTGAGTGCCTGTGTTGCTTTGTGTGCAGTCCAAAAAAACCTCCATGTATGAAATCTGACTTCTTATTATGGGCTCTGCTAAACAGGAGTGATGATTTTCGTATATATCTTATGAAAAATTTATGTTGCTTTGGGTTGTTTTTTTTTGGGGGGGGGGGGGGTCTTAGGATAGCCAGAGATCCTCATGCATATAGTATTACAAAGGAAATCTCACATCTAAGTAGGCAGGGACATCAGAACCTTGGTTCTGTAGTACTGGTGTCAATTGTTTCTGTGGGTTTTAAGTAACTGAAACTATTTATTCTTCATTTCAGCTTCAGGGACTGGAATGGATGGTCTCACTCTATAATAACAATCTGAATGGAATTTTAGCTGATGAAATGGGACTAGGAAAGACAATACAGACCATTGCACTCATCACTTACCTGATGGAGCACAAAAGACTCAATGGCCCCTATCTCATCATTGTTCCCCTTTCGTAAGTAAAGGATCCCTTTCTGCTATTACCATTCTAAGCATCTGCAGATTGGTTTATTTGGAACACACACTTGCTTTTCACGGAATGACAACATCAGGTGCACAGTGGAATTACACCGAGCGTCTATTCAGTGTTTTCTTTGATCATTTCTTCCCACGTAATTGTCTGGCATTGGAAGGGTGACCAGAAGGCTGATAAAGCACTTGATTCCGTTAGTTTCACTGTCCCCTCTTGTCGCAAACTGTGTTGTGAATTTACTGTAATTCACTCTGAAGCCACAAGAGGGGGATAGTATTTCTTTCATATTACATGCCTACAGTTCCCCATTCAACTTTTAACTGTGATATTAAAAGTATGTTGCTTAATTCTTTAAACAACTGGTGCCCCATGTGGTACCAAGTAATCATGCTTTAATGAGGTTGGATGGTCTTGTATAACTAGCTGTGGATGTATCCTTGATGAGTGATACTCACACTTTTCCTTAACTTTCCAAGATGCTTGTTTTATACATTTCTTTTAATGCATTTGCCTTTTTTCAAAGGTGAGGTGTGGCTTTCAGTGATTTGAAGTGCTGTGTTTTAAATAAAAACTGTCAGGCATTGTAATGAAATATGAGCTGAAAGAGGGTTCCACACTTTTTTCTGTTTACTTCCCTCTCAGAGATGCTTGTATTTTGTTAGAGTATATTAAAGGCATTTTTTTTAAATATACTGTTAATTATGGGGGTTGATTACATGAAATGTGTTGAGAAGTTGGCAGCCACTTGGAAACATTTATAAAGTTTGACCTGCAAATGATGAAATATATTCCTTTTTCTTTATAATCTCTATGATAGGACTTTATCCAATTGGACATACGAATTTGACAAATGGGCTCCTTCTGTGGTGAAGATATCTTACAAGGTTTGTTTTGCTTTTTATATGATTACAGAGTTGAAGGAATGAGAATAGACCGAGTTTTTCCTCTGCCTCTGCATGCGTTTCTGAACTGTGTGCTCATGAAGTTTTGTCATGTGTGTCAGGTACTAAGCAGTGAGAGTTAATCATACTAAGAAGACTGTTATAAACTGTAATTACTTTCACATAGTGAAAGGCAGAATAAAATTCTTAATTATCACATTGCAAGGCTTCTGATGACAGTAGTACAAATGATAACTACTTCACATTTTACACATAGCTGAATACTTAGCTATTTGGCTACTGTAGTAGTGGTATGGCCAAGCAATTTTTAAGGAGACTAGACCGCTAGCTGCATCTTTCCAGGGCCTCATAAACAGAGCTTTACAGTCTAGCAACAGTTTAGGGAAAGCACTTTGAAGAAGTCTGGGTGGCATCGATAATATTGTTTGTAGTACTGTAGGATTACAATTTCCTGTGTTTGCTCTGTGCCTGCTAATTCATAAAAATGATATATTTTCTTCATCAGACGAAAGAGTAAGTACTCACTTTTCTCTGTCTTTTAGGGTACACCTGCAATGCGCCGCTCACTTGTTCCTCAGCTTCGAAGTGGAAAATTTAATGTTCTTTTAACTACTTATGAGTACATAATAAAGGACAAACATATCCTTGCTAAGGTAATATGACTGTCATCTCTTAACAGCAAGAACTTTGAGACACCTTCAAATGCTGCATAGCACAAAACACATTTTTGTTTTATAGGGAAGTCCCGAGTTGTTGTTCTGTCCTTCAATAAAAGTTAAACCTTTCGTTTGCTTTTCTGTTCCTCTGTTTTGATAGGCCTTCTCAGTCATAGCTCTTCTCCCTGTAAACACCAGCGTTTTCCTGAATGTGGCCAGGAGACTAATTCCTTTGTGCAATTCTGTCAGTACTGTACACCTGCCTGTCCTTGAAAAAACATGACTTTTCTCCCCACTGCTTAATGGCATTTAACCTAATTTGCAGTCATGACTTTAATTTTTTTCCATTGTGTCTGACCTGAAGCTCACTCTTCTTAGAGCCTTTTCAGCTATGTGGTTGCTTTTCTACAAATGACTGAATAGTTACCTGTATCATGAATTTGGTGTCCAGACTCTTTATTATACATGGCCCCATTCTCAAAGGCTCGCTAACTTTCAACAGGTGTGCCTCAAATGTAATGAATTAATTTGAAAGCTGCTGTACTGCAAGACTGTTTCATGTACATACAAAGCAGACTAAGGAGGTATTCCACCATACGGAGGAACCATACGGCCCTACAATCCCTTTGTTGTTCGTTTACATTTTATTTCATCCTCTTACATACTACATATTTAAGTTATTCATATTTCCTCTCTGATTCAAAGGCAGTGCATTTTCTTAGCATAATTCTGAACATTTTAGAACAGTTTGAGACTGCAGCGTTTTCCTTCTCTCTAGTTTTTGACCACCTTTGATAAAAGATAGGAAGGACAGCACTATACCAATCAACCTGTCCCAGGAAATGGAATTAGTTAGCACCTACGAAAGTACCAACCAAGGCCTTCCAAGTTGTGGTCAGTGTGGCATGTGTTGAGTGCCCATGTTGTAGTACAGGTGGTAACAGAGAGCTTCAGCAACTTTCAACATCTGCTGTGACTGCATTTAAGCAGTCATTTCTTTCTATTAAGAAATAGAAACTGAGATGAGATGATCTTAATTATGCTGCTTCTTTCTTGAGTAAAAACATAGGATTAGCTGAAACAAAACAAAGTTCAGGGTTGCTGGTTTTTGTGGGCATAGTTATTATGTCTGAAAATGCTTTTGTCTCCTCTCAAGGTCCTTGTTGCAGACAGGTTTATTTGGAGTTTATGTAGTCTCTTTCTTTCCCTGTGAACCATGTTCTGGCCTTGAAGAGCCAGTCACCATAATCTCTTTCCCAGAAATGGGAGGAATCTGCTGTTTGCTGTTGCAACTCAACTCAGAATTCAGCATCTGATTCAGCATACCTAGTGTTTGTTTCTATTTTTGCTGCTTGCAAAGGCACTGGTACCTGAGTAATGCTTGATTAGGCTTTTCTTGTTAATGACTGATATCTCAGGCTTGAAATGTTTTTGTTCCACACCTGTTGCGAAGAATTCGACTAAGTCTGACCTGCTCTAATTTTGCCAGCTTTTCTTCTTTTTCTTGCAGATTCGATGGAAATACATGATAGTAGATGAAGGCCATCGAATGAAGAACCATCACTGCAAGCTGACTCAGGTCTTGAATACTCACTATGTGGCCCCTAGGCGAATACTGCTGACTGGGACTCCATTGCAGAACAAATTGCCTGAACTTTGGGCTCTTCTCAATTTCCTCCTCCCAACCATTTTCAAGAGCTGTAGCACCTTTGAACAGTGGTTCAACGCTCCATTTGCCATGACTGGAGAAAGGGTACTGTGGCATTTTTTTTTAAAACATCAAAACCAANTCTTTCTCATAATGCCAGAAAATTTTAGTATCAGTGTCTTTTTTAGCTCAGAGTCACTTTGGTTGTAACATGCAAGTAATTATTGCACGTACCTAATCTTTCATGTGAGAGCAGACATTACCTGATATACTGAATTGCCTTGTAGTGATTTTTATAAACTTCTGTAGGTTGACTTAAATGAGGAAGAAACTATTCTGATCATCCGTCGTCTCCACAAAGTGCTCCGACCCTTCTTGCTGAGAAGATTGAAGAAAGAGGTTGAGTCTCAACTGCCAGAAAAGGTTTGCAATGAGAGGAGTTGTGGAAGGGGTTTAATCCTTTTTTTAAGCATTATGTTAAGTTAATTTTTCAGATTTATTTTACAGAAGAGGACTTCTTTAGTGTCTGTTATTGCTGTGGTTTGTTTATTTATAACTCTGCAAAGAAGGCTGGCCAATGAGGAAGCCTGAATACCTGAAGTTTCTGCGTTCTCAGGGTTCCTCACCAGTCTTACAGCTTTAATTCTGTTTGTAGTTATCCATATAAGACATGCAATTTATTTCCATATTATCTGGTTTCAAGTGGTGAGTGAGTCAGCCATACACTGAGGATTAGATTCTGTCCTGTCCCATCTTCCCAGCACTGGTTAGAACCCCAGCTCCCTTAGCTAGTTCATTGAAATTCCTAAAGGACTACTGGACTTCATAAAGCAGGCAAATTTTGGTCCTGTGTTAATATTTCAGGAGTTGTGTAAAGTGTCTTGTTGAAATTACACAAATTCTTTTAATTCAGAACATAAAATTCTTTTCTGACTTGAAAGATCATTGTTTTCATCTCTGGGCAACTTACCTTGCCCCACCCTGTCCTCCTCTGCAATCCTGCATCACTTCTCCCATTCACCCTTCCCCAAACAACAACAGCAACTGAATTAGAAAGTAAATTTGAAGGTGTACTTGGGAAAATTTGGTGCTAAGGTCATCTGGGTTAAACCATACCAAAATGAAATTTTTGTAAGTTGTGTTATGCGCTGACTAACACTGGCTGAATGAACAAAGAGCTCTGTACAAATGTTTAGTGACAGTACTCAAAGGAAAGGCTTTTGTAGAATTTCTTTTTCATCTTTGTAATGTTGTGAACGCTGTTAGTGTTGTGACTTTCTGTTCCTTCAAATGTCAGATTCTCAGTATCCTCAGAAGCATTTATTTGAGAATGAAACCTACTTCTATTTAAAAATATTACTGAAATCTTTATTTCTATCAAATTTGCCAGTTAGAGCCACTGTATTTGATATAAGCATTAATAAGCATCGGAGGAGGATGGTTTAGAAGTTGCATACATACTGGTACTCAGAAGACCATGTTTCTTTTTGTTTCCATTTTCTTGTTTATGAAAAAAGCAATTAGTCCAACCATAAGGACTGAACCTACTGACCAAAGCCGGTTTATCAGTTTCATTTGACCTTACAAATCTTTAAATTATTTTTTTTTGAATTGTTAAAATTACAGAATGAGAAAAAATACGTTTGGCAGTTCTGTAGTTACAGTCTTAGGATCCAACTCATGCTAGTTGTGACTTTCACAAATAATCTTTTGAGATACTCATTGCTTTGCTTGCCATTGGATTGCTGCTCACTGAAATCATATGTGGTATTAGGGTACGGAAAAAAGATCAGTAGGGTTTTTGTTTGTGTTTTAGGAAACAAGAACCTGCAGTTGGATCCTACTAAGGTTATGTCTGTGTGTTTCTGGTTGTTTTGTTTTTTTTTTAAACTAGGTGGAATATGTGATCAAATGTGATATGTCAGCTCTTCAGAAGATCCTGTATCGTCACATGCAAGCCAAGGGAATCCTTCTCACAGATGGTTCTGAAAAAGACAAGAAGGTACAAATGAAAGACTAAAACATGTAGGAAACACTGTATTATGATTAAACATGTTAACAATATGATTTCTGTTTTGTATAAAATTAGTATGTAGGCTTTTACTGCAGGTACCTGTCATGGGAAAAGAAATCTCTGTCAGACATGCTTTTGTTTTACGAGACTGCAGCTCTTGCACTCTGTTCACAAGGAAAAGATACTGCTTGTATTCATTGTGGTTACAATGCCTTTCTGCAAACAGGCAATGTTTGGAAAAAACCCAACATTTTCCTTTGCCAAGTTTAATCCAATAATGTACCTTCCACTGCATGGATTACTTCCAGGTCTTCCTTTTTTGTTATGGAGCATCCTTATGAATTTATATAGTGAGACAACCGCACAGTAGCTTCTGTTTTTTTGCTGGTTTGGGCGTTTGTTTTTTTTTTTTTTTTTTTTTAGTGATGTGGTGTTCAGGTTTGGGGTAGAAGTATTTTTATGCCTGCATTTAAAAATACCTTTCAAAAGCTTCATTAATAAGATAAGAAATTAGATTAATCATTTGATTTGCATTGTTTGTACCTATAGGGAAAAGGCGGGGCAAAAACTCTTATGAACACTATCATGCAATTGAGAAAGATATGCAATCACCCATATATGTTTCAACACATTGAGGTAAGACTGACAGGTTTGATTTTGAGAGTTGTTTTTATTCAGATGGCTAACATAATAGAAAACTGCTGTTGAAGCTTATATCTGTGGGAGAGGACACCTCTGTCCACATCGTTTGTGCCGAAAAGGACATATTCAAAGAACACCATCATTATTTTATTTTATAAACATGTTAAAGGAGAAACTGCTGCCTGAGCATTCACACATGGTTCAAGGATTCTGACACACACACCACCCAAGTCTTTAACTGCTAGGACCAGAGTCCCTTCGCAGTGGGTGATGGCAACTCCAGTGAGCCAACAGGTGCCCCTTTTGACTTCTCTCTCTCTCTCTCACACACACGTACATTTAGGTGTGTGCGCTTCCTCTTTCTTCAGGCTCGATCCCAGGTCTCCCACAGCAGAGTCTCAGGTGTTGGATTTTATAAAAATAGTTTAATTGAAAGGTACGGTAGCAGGGTCAGCCCGGGCTGGTTGCCTCCAAAGAGGGCCTTCAAACAAAGAAATTCCTGGGCAATTATACCCTTACAATATATACATCTGCCCTTCACGGGCTTTTCATGCATCTTTTAATCCAATGGTGATTTTTGGTCTGGGGTCTTCTAACACCTTACTGGATTCTTTCTCTGTGTCCAGGCAGGCAGGCTGTTGACTGCTTTTATCTTGTTGATTTGCAGTCTCCGCTGATGGTTGTAGCCTCCTTATCTTCTGGTTTATACTTCTTGTGCGCCTGCGCTCACTGGCAGAACATGGGGAATGGAAAAGTCCCAGACTTAGGGAAAACACTACCAAAACATCAGTGTGTTATCAATATTTTCTGCATACTAAAAGTCTAAACACAGCACTGTACCAGCTGCTAGGAAGATTGTTAAGAAAATTAACTCCATTGCAGCCTAAAGGCTTCAGCAAATCTAGCTGCTCATGCTAAGTAAAGCCAGGCAAACAGCATAAATCACACCATATTATAACCCTAAGTAATTTATTCTAATTAAAACTTACTTATTTAAGCTAAACAACTAATATCTCTCAACAAACAGATGGACCAACTGCCAGCTTTTTACTGGCAATCTGAAATCTAGTTTTGAAGTGTTTAATCTTGTGGAGACACTGTCTTTAAAAAAATGAAGTTGTTTTTTTTTTAATTTTAAGGTGTCTCAGAGCAACTTAATCTATACTCAGGCATAATTTATGATGTAGAGACAATAGTTCAAAATGCCATATGTAGGGTCTTTATAACTGGCAGGCTGCTAATCTTTTGCAATATCAACAAAAATTATCCTATCCACCTTGTTTTTTCAGCAAAAATGTACTATCTTTACAGCATCTCTCATTAGGAGCCAACATACATAAATATAACAATACATCTGGTAAGATAGAAAATGTAAATATCTGGAACGTAGTTGCATTTATGAGTTAAGTACCTACTGTGATGTAGTATTATTGTAGTTTTCACTCTTTGTTCTCTTATATGCTTATTAATTAAGTAATTTGCGAATGGATCTTCCATAATTAGTATAAATTAATTAGGTTCTGCTGTATTTGTAATCTGGTAAGATATGTGCTGATAGAAGTTACTTCTGCAAACCATGAATTTCAAATAATAGTAGTAGGGGAAAACATTAAGCAGAGCACCATTGCTACAAGGTGGATTCCAAGAGTATGGGTTCAAACTGCAATGCTTATGTATTTAATTTAACTGATTTAAGAATGTGTAATTTTGGGTTACTGTGGAGTTTGTAATAATCTGTTTATTGCTTATAACTCTGCAGGAGTCCTTTGCTGAACATTTAGGCTACTCAAATGGCGTCATCAATGGGTAACTCTTTCAGTTTTTCCTCCTGTTCATAATGTTGTGTTGGAACTAACTTTTTTCTAGAAGGTACATGCTAACAAACTTGAGCAGTTTATAGAAAGGCAGAGGAGGCACAGGGCACATATCTAAACCAAAGGTAACAGTGCTATAAGTGTTATATGAGCTTTTTATGATCCTCCATCTCTTTCAGGAGCACAAGCAGAGAAGATTGTAAACTGATGTCTTCCTTTCCCCTTATTTTGAAATCGCTTGTATACCATCTGAAATGAATTGGAATGACTCTTCAGAGATATCAGTTGGAATTTTCTTCTCTTTCTTGTTACTTTTGCTTGCTGCTTTTCCCTCTTTACCATCTTTATTCCAAATTAAAGTAGCATTTCTTCAGTTCTTTGAAATGAAATAGATTGAAATTTTGGTTTTGGCACTTCTTTGTGCAACTGTCTAGAGATTGATGCTTTCTGAAGGAAAGGTGTGTATCTTTCATCTGACCCCTTTCCTGTTCAGATGTTAATGACATTTCTTTTTTTTTCCTTAACTAGTATACTAGACTATTTGTCTGCTTAGCTAGTATAACAGACTACTTGTCTTCTAAACAGTTTAGTCTTTTGCTGATTATGTATATATGAAAATCAGAAGACCATGTATCTTGTGGACTTAAGTATACTGTTGCTAATGATAACTCGTATTTTGAGAGTACAGGCTCAAGGTTAGAAGGAAGTTAGGTGAGATTTATTTTTGTAAAGCGTACCACTGTGATGCTGATGTAGACATCCTGTTTACTTTTACTTATTTTCTCAGTTTGGACTTGCATTTCAGTGATAAGAGCCTGTTTTGTGATTCATAGCATTGAAGACAGAAGAGCAGCTAATCAAAGAAACTAAACGTTGTTCAGGACTACTAGGTTATATGGCTAAAGAGTACATCCTCTTTCAAACTCCGCCCATTATCTCTGTATATTAGTTTAGTTTGGAATATTTCACTTTCATGTGTATAGTAGTTGAGTGGAAAGGGATTTGTTTCTAACGTGCCTGATGAATACAAGTTACAGCTGCATTAAATGCCAGTTGAAAGCAAAACTAGCAGGTGAATGTCTTAACTGATAAAATGCTTATCTAGCTTGGAAATAATGCTTGTTTTGATACATAATGAAACAGAATTAAGTTTCATAGATGAAGGTATTCTGTGTGGTTGAAACTCCTTACAGTTTTTGTAACTGAAGAAAATTCCTTTCCAAACAGGAATTCAGATGGGTGTTTATTTCTTTATTTTAACCAATATAAAAAATTTAGAAGAGAGAGAAGTGCTATTAGTCTTGTTTATCTTAAGTACAGTAATCTTTCTTTTATACTCTGATGTGATAATGACCAAAAACCTTTTCTACATGAGGGCTCATTCTGACATTTACTGTGCTTTTTCTCTTCAACAGAGCCGAACTTTATCGGGCCTCAGGGAAGTTTGAGCTACTCGATCGTATTCTACCAAAGTTACGAGCTACGAACCATCGTGTGCTTCTTTTCTGTCAAATGACGTCACTCATGACCATTATGGAAGACTACTTTGCCTTTAGGAATTTCCTTTACCTGCGTCTTGATGGTGAGCTACATGAAAAAAAAAGGATAAATAACAAGTTAGGAGGTAGCATGCTTCATTAGTTTGGGCATGGGAAGCCTGGGTTCTCTTCCTAGTGTTTTCCTAGTACACCAGTGCTGTGAAGTGACTATACAACAGTCTAAACAGATTCAAAAAATGATTTGACAAATCCATGAAGGAAGAGCCTGCAAGGGTAGTCCGCAGTAGACCCTTAAGCCGCAACTTACTAGAATTTTCCCTATTCTTACAGACTTACTTACTGAGCAAGATGTACTTTTGTTTCTCTCAGTAGAGTTGATCTTAAGTAATTCTGCGTCTCCCTCAGTTGTCACTAAGTTGCCTAAAAGTATTCTCATAATGAGAGATAATAATGCCAGTGGAATTAATTAATTTGTACCTGTTTAAACTTTGATTGCTGTTCTCCACAGGATAGCTGAATTTCAGTGACAGGTGTCCTAGTACCTGTAGTTTTCTTCCTGAATTTCACAGGAAGATCAGTAGCCTCAATTACTTTAGGTATAGATATGTTGTCTTAGCTTTGAATAAAAAGATGGTTTAGAAACATAGTGGAGGAATCTAATAACTTAAATAGCATATCCCATCTGAGGCTTAAACCTGCTTGAAAGAAGTTTGCATTTTGGCCTTCTTCCATGTTAATGATCTTTGCCCTATACTGACCTTCTTAAATATTGATTATTTTTACTTAGTGTATTTATAGCACACATTATAGGATTACATAGGGCCAGCAGCATTTATGAGAATACCTTTTTAATAGAAAAGCAATGATTTAAGAAAAACATAAAGAACAGCATGAATAAAGTGAGAGTTTAAGGTCCTTTTGAATTTTTTTTTACAGTATTTTAATATGACTCTTTGTTTCATGCTTTATTTGGAAGAAAAAGTAATGCTGAGAAGTATTCTCGTCCTTTACAAATGTTAATGAACATAAACTTGAAATGCTGTTATTCTCAAATGTAAAACTGGGTAATGAAACTGAGACACAAATGAGCTGTCTCACTGTGTCACAGGATGTCTTGGGTCAAAACTGGCTGAAGAACATACTATCATGCTAACAAAAGCCTCCTTGCACCTCTGGCCTGCAGGTGTTTTAATGCTTCCATTCAAGAAAGATAAATTATATGACATTTAAGATGTTTTAAATTAGCTGTCGTGGTCCTCAAACCAGGACATTAGCTTACACCATGGATTTTTAAATGAGTTCTTTTTCATGCCAGAATGTCTATGGCAATATGCAGTATGATAAATACAGCTCCTTGTTTTCTTTAAGGTTTTGCAGGTAATTCATTAGCGAGATGAACCCTTTTTTCTTCTTTTCCAGTTTTGTGATGACAGATACCTTCCATGCTGGAATGTAATATATATGTAGATTCTATCCAGCAGCCTACTCACATAGACTGTTTGCTACCCAAGTGGTGTGCTTCTTAAGGGAATGGGTTTCTGTGGGCCAGCAGTTTGGCTGTTTGATTGTACTGGGTCTGGCTGGGATGAAGTTAACTTTCCTCCTAGCAGCCCGTATCATGCTGTGCTTTGCATTTGTGGCTAGGCAGGGTTGATAATACTCTGGTGTTTTGGCTATTGCTGAGGAGTGTTTGTACCATGTCAAGGCTTTCTCTCCCAACCACCCCTCCACCCCCAAGGTCAGCAGGCTGCAGGTGAGCTGGGACCCAGCTGGGACAGCTGACCCAAGCTGATCAAAGGGACATGCTCAGCAATAAAAGCTGAGGGGAAGGAAGAGGATGCAGGGACATTTCTCATTACAGCAATTATGGGTGCTGAGGCTCTGCTTTCCAGGAAGTGGCTGGACATTCGCCTGCTGATGGGAAGTAGCAGATATATTCCTCTTTTTGCTTTGCTTGCATGCACAGCTTTTGCTTTCCTTATTAAACTGCCTTTATCTCATCCCAGGAGCTTTTCCATCTTATTTTCTCCCCTGTACTACTGTTGAGGAGGCAGAGAGAGAGAGGTTTGGGGAGGGTGGGCATCTGGCAGCCAGCTGTCATCCCAGTAGTAGAAAAGCTTGATCTTTTTGTACATACATCAATGCCTGAATAAAAATAGCAGACTTACTTTGGCTTTCAGTTACAGAGAGAAGTGTAAAAAGGGAAGGGCAAACAGTGGAGCAGGCTAAGGTGATCGATATAGACTGTTGTTGAAGTACATGAAATTCATCCAGTCACCTGAGTGCACAGGGCTGGGTTTTTACTTAGAACTTTGTCTCTGTTTTCACCATGATTGAATTCCTTGCCTTCTTTCCCTCAGCTGTTGTACACCCATCACCCTCAAGACAGGACATCTTAAGAATTTTCAATCCTTTTGTATTAATTATGGCTCTGAAGGCTAACACTGACATTTTGATAAATCTCTGTATTAATCACTTTTAAAAATATTTAGATGCTGTTGTGGCCAGAAGGCACTAATCAAAACTGGAACTCTCTCCTGCTTGTGTATAGTAACTTCAGTTGAAATTTATGTGAGTCATAAAAAGGTATAACAATGTTAGCCAATATTTTAAAGTCCACTCTTGAAATGTCGAAAGAAATACTTAAAAGATGTATTTAGAAGTCTGTCTCTTAGATGTGATAGGCAATTGACCAAAACATTTGTGCCCAGTGTTTATTCTGTATTATGGAAAGTGTGGCAGAGATGGCAAAGAGCAAGTGAGCTAAAATTTCCCTTGCTTATGTACCTTTAGCAACTGGCATTATATTATTATTTCAGTTCACTTGTTGTTATAGGGTATTTTTTTTTATTTCTCTTCAGGCACAACAAAATCAGAGGATCGAGCTGCTCTGTTGAAGAAGTTCAATGAACCTGGGTCACAATACTTCATCTTCTTGCTGAGTACAAGGGCTGGAGGGCTAGGCTTAAATCTCCAGGCTGCTGACACTGTTATAATCTTTGATAGTGACTGGAATCCTCACCAGGTTATTTTTATTTGCTTATCTTCATGAAATGTGCAAATAAATCATGATGCTTTTTTGGATTGCTGCTTTAAATTGGTATAGCCTGGGATGAAAGGAATGGATTTGGGTAAGTAATAAAATGCTGCTTTGAGAGGAATTAGTGAGGCAAACTGCTACAATCAGGAAATATTTTGGTTTGAATCAGTGAAGTAATTCTGTGTTTGTATATATGTTTCATCTGAGTCTCAGGGAATCCTCAGAGCTAGGGGCCTTACAGACAGGCTTCATTTGTCTAACTGTACTCATTCTTCAGCGCTTAGGACATTAATAAGTAACTCCCCATTTTGAGTCTTCGGCAGGTAGGTTGCAATATTTTAGCAAAGACTGTGCAGGGTGCTGCTTGTCTCAGGAAATTAGCACTTAAACGGCCTATTTCCAAAATACAAACTTCTGTTTCCTCGCTTTACCATTTTCCTGTGCTTCTGAGAATGATTTATAAACAAATTCATATTGTAGCTTCAGCTTCACTGTTAATGCAAACTTCAAATATGCCTTTAGGTTGCAGCAGCTGCATTGTATGTAGTGCTTGGGAAGGGAATCGTAGAAGGGAAGAGATAACAAGTGTAGTAAAAGCAAGGTGCTGGACTGAAATAGGCAATCTCATTGCCTGTTTCCTTTTTTCTATGTTGAGAAATTTGTGTTGTGAGGTAGCACAAAACTGTGATAGCACTCTGTCAAGTCCCAGTCCGACTTCGGGCTCGGGGGAGGTTCGTAAGGACCCCAAGAGTGAGACTGAGACGCAAACGAGGTCAAATGCCGCCA
>VZSZ01009265.1:67766-85789 GCA_013398815.1 Ibidorhyncha struthersii
AGATACCAAGCAAGCTTTGAGGCAAGTATTTGACTTTCCAGTCTCTCACACACTCATTATCCGACTATTCTGAAATAGAAACACATCATTTATAGGAGTTAATGGATTTCTCTGTTCCCAAAAGAACATAGATAAGATTTCGGGTTAATAAAAGAAATTCTTTACCTTTGACCTGCAGTGTACTTTTTACTTCCACCATTTCCAAGTGCAATCACCTGACCAAAAAAGTTATTGATTCACAGTCTTGTATATATAAACTTTCAGTCAGGAAGATCATATTTAATTTGTTTTAGCACAGATATTCCAAGTTAAAAGCTGATTCAACAGATCAAATAATTTTTAGTCAACATATTTAAGAATTAGCTATGATGTTTAGTAGATAAATTTATGCATTTTTTTTTCCTAGTAGGTTTGTTGCTTTCTTTTTCTGCAGTCAAGAGATACTTTACTTTAGGTTTCATTCTGGCTTGGAAGGACGTGAGCTTTGAATAGAAGGGAAAAAATAGATACATTAGCCCTTCTCAGTCACTACCCATGCTTTCAAGAAGCTTTTGGTTTACTGCATTTACACCATGCAGAGCATGTCCATGTTTTTTCCTTTTGGTTTTCCCCCTACCTGGGTCTGATGAAGTTTTGGGAAAGGAAACAATGAAGAATGAACCATGTGAAATGTGGTGGACTGTTGTTCGGGTACTTCCTTTTTATACCATAAAGAATTCGGCATTATAATATCCTTTAAGCAGAGAATGATTTCTGTAGCACACCTAAAATGGAAATCACTTTCTGTGTTCTTTGCCTAATAGGACTTGCAAGCCCAAGATAGAGCTCACCGAATTGGTCAGCAGAACGAAGTTCGAGTCCTGCGGCTGTGCACTGTGAACAGTGTGGAAGAGAAGATCCTGGCTGCTGCAAAGTATAAGCTGAACGTAGATCAAAAAGTTATTCAGGCTGGAATGTTTGATCAGAAATCTTCAAGCCATGAAAGGAGAGCCTTCCTACAGGCTATATTGGAGCATGAAGAAGAAAATGAGGTAAGGTAGTTAAAAATAATCAGTAAGAGGATGTTTCAGGAAGTACTGAGGTTTTTTTTTTCATTAGTTACAAAGATTGTCATCTCCTTTGAAATTAGAAGTGTCATCATATTCTTATCATCCCGTGAATGAAACAGCTTCATTTTTCTCTCTTTTTTTGGTCACAGTAATAGTTTGTAATGTAATGGTTATGATTAAATCTTAGTGTCAAATTAGGCATTGCAACTTAAACCCATTCTATCCTTTCATAATTTTGGTAAAAAATTGTATTCTAACAAAGATTTTTTTCCAAAAGAGATTATAAAAGAGTTCCTAAGGCCCATTTATGTGTTAAAATAGGTAATCCAATTTTCAGACAGGCTGAGCAACTAGCCCTACCTAGGTTCAATCATGAAAGACCCTGCTTACTGTGCTTCTTTTGGATCCTGGTTAAGATCTGCTTGGATGTGCCTTGGGCAAGCCAGCAAAATAACTGTTTCCTTCTGGTGCTGTGTCCAACCTGGACTTCTGGTTATAACTTCTTCAATGAACAGTTAGATATTTAAAAACAGCTGTCAATTTTTTCCTTGTAATAGTGGGAAGTGAGGTTATAGAATCACTGACTTTATATACCTCTCTTTTCATTGTGTTCTCTGGGATTGTCATTGTGGAATGGTGAGGCCCTTCTTTTTGCCTCTCACTGCAGCCTCTTCTCTTAATGTGAACAAAATCCAAAAAGCCGCATTTGGGAGAGAGTGTATAAATGTATCAATTACACTGAAGATACACACCAGAAAATCCCATTCTGCAATGACTTTTTCCCACCTTGAAAATATCCTGTACTGGTTAAAGATACAGAGATTTGACACCTGATTTTGCCTCTGAGTATGCCTTGTACATCTGAATACGGTGCACATTGAAAGAATAGAAGATTCTATAATCTGTGTTTCACAGGCATCCTTCATTATGTGCTAAAGTTTCAAAGACCAAGGAATTTACTACTTCAATATTAAACCTTTTGCGTAAACACTTTGTCTTACTGTGCATTTAGAAAATGCTAGTACATCATTAAGATAGAATTTTTTATTGTTGTTTCAATATTTTTTCATAATAAAGGAAAGAAGAGTGTCAAACAGTCATTTCTATCAGTAACTGTCTTTAGGGTGTGAATGCAGAAATGGGATGATGTATATGTACCATTTTTGATTAAGTGAAACTGTAGTTTTCAAGCAGCCAGCACCATCTGTATTAGTAGATAGATGAACTTGAAACCAATAGAAATTTTCAGTAACCCTGTGGATTTGTTTTTAAAACTGACATAATTTTGTTGTGTTTTCAAAGCCCTAGACAATACTTCTCTGAAAATGTTTCAAAAGTTGGGACTGTAGTTCAGGTCTACTTGACATACCTTACTTCACAGATAGGAAGCAGATCGCTCTGAAGTTGTATGTTGTTCAACTACACTTGGTCTAACGTCCTGAAGTAAGCACAGATTTGACCAATGTTTGCTTGCCATAACCCAGCATCAGTCTTTAAAGCAAGCATTGGTATTGCAGTCTGATGTCTAACAGTCAGACTGAAGCTGAAGCTTTCAAGTAAAATTTCTTTATGAACAGAGACTATGCAAAACTTTGCCCGGACACTGAAACTTCTGAGGGAGTAAGAGGGATTGAATTTGCACCACCCATCCAGCACTGATCAGCCATTGCTTCTTCATTGCAACAGCACTGGAAACAAAATTTGAGTATCAAATGAGAGATTGACAAGAAAAAATAAATCTCTCAGAAGTTTTTAATATAAAAACAGCTTTGACTTGCAAATATGGACTAGCACATCTAATAAAGAGATTGTTTAGTGACCACCTAGTTAAATATTCCTATGCTAAGCATGTTTTAAACTTGCATATCAAAGCTTTTCACACCATATTCTATTCACACTTTCTTAGTAGTTTTTGTAAATTCAGCATCAAAACTCCCTGTATTTTTCTTTCTCTTACCTCTTCTTTTTGCTCTGTTTTTTTCTTTTAGCAGTACTAGATAAAGCAAAGAGGTAATTTCTGTATATTTAGAAAGCTGTATTAGAATAATAGGAATATATGTCAGGTGATTAGAAGTAACTTGTTCATGGTGGCATTTTTTTGTTGGCAACAGTGTTTATAATTTTTTCTTCTGCCAAGTGACTAACCACAGATGATGTGGACACGGTTGTTACAGCTTATGCTGTGGGATCCCTTATTTTTTTCAGGTGACAAGTTGCTCTGTTTGACATGACAGAAAGCATGTGAAACTTCCATGAGGGTCACATTCTTCACTGATCATGAAAGAAGGGATCTGTACTCTTCTTTTCTCTCTGTGTGTGTAACTATGTAACTTCCTTTTCTTCAACATGAAGGAACACTGACTAGAAGTGTGAAGAACTAGCTCTCTGTCATTTTCCCAGTTGCCTTTTTCATGTTAAAATTTAAATTACATGTACATTAAGGTACAGAGTTTTTTGTTGGGAATTGCATTAATAAGAACTGTATTTTTTTCTGAGATGTAGAAATCTTGCCAGTGGAGGGAGAATAAGATGTGTGGATATAGGTAAAGGCCTTTTCTGTTTATTTCTGGAAAAAATGAAAGCTACAGAATGTTAGGTTTTTGGGTGCTATATGCAGCATTCTATACTCCCATTTCACTGAGTACAAAACATGAGTTTTTATGAAAAATTCTAGGTCTGCAGCATACTGTGATACAGGTTCAGTAAGCCTTATGTAGGAACCAGTCTGTAGTGCCATTGTTTCGATTGACCTGTTGTCAGATTGGAAATGCCACGTGCTTTCAAAATAATTCAAGGAGGGAAACTGAACATGTTAGACTCTGACTGTGTTAAAATGGGTGTTGTAGCTGTTCAGCTTTAACATTTTTAGTTGAATTGTACAGTTCTAAATTGTTTTTCCAAGGATTGTTTCTGTTTTTATGAAATAACTTGTTTTGTCTGAAGTCAGAGGTTCAATCTCAGTTTGTAAGCAGATAATGGTCAAGAGAAAGAGGAATTCTGCAGGGTTGTTTTCCAGTATAATGACATGTTTCATTTTTTTCATTTAACCAGGACTTTTTAATTCTCCTTGCTCTGACAGCAAAGGCCGCATAATGCAGAATGGTAATTCTGAGGGAGTACTGTAGAACAGCAGAACGGAAATGCATATTTTAACTGAAGCACTGACTGTGCTTCTGACCCAGGAAATCCACAACCCAAAATTTCCTGGTTGCATATTTGCTCATTTCCTCATTCTCAATTTATGAAGGTGATAATAGGTCCCAATCATCTCTCTAATTTTGTCTATTTTGCATTACTTCTGAATCGCTGAACACTTCAAAAGTTTTAGTTTCATTTTGAGTGTTTCACACATGTCATGACAGAAGAAGGGTCAGTGCAACACTGATCTGATGGAGGTTGTTACTTCAAGTTGCATGTAGCTTCTTTCTAATACCTTTATCCGTCTGTGTAACCAGGAGGAAGATGAAGTTCCTGACGATGAGACTCTGAATCAGATGATTGCTCGACGTGAGGAGGAATTTGATCTCTTTATGGTAAGGATGATATGATCATAAGTGGAATATCTTCTGTAGTGTTTTTAACAAAGGCCTTAACTTTTTGTCATTCAAATTTTAGATAACTTTGTTGGAGGAATAGGCTTTATTTACTTGCATTGTTTATTTGAGGAAAAAAGGGTAGTCTATGTAAATACAGAGTTCCTCACATAACAAAGAATTCAGAGATCCTTGCAGACAGTATAGTGGAACAGTGCCAATGCGGAGGAAGAGTCTGGCATGACCTGAGAAACTTACAGTGCAAAACTCATAGCCACATTTTGACTTTTATTTTTCAATTTCTTGCCACTTTTGGGCTACGATATTGGCAAGGACAACTACAGGAACTTAACAAGATAGTAAATTAGTAGACTGTTTTCTTTGTGAATTAACTGGGGTTTGCTGATGGTTTTGTCAAGCTACATCTGTACCAAGCTGCAATACAACAGTTGAACAGTTACCATAGTAGAGCTAATGACAGTGGTTCAAATGCAAGCAACTAATTTTTATTAGTACTTCCCTTTTTGTTAGTGCTGCTACAACACTGATGCAATAATTACTAAAATGTCAGTTTAGGCATGGCTCTTGCCTTTTATTGTGTGTACAATGTGAGGATTGCTGAAGGACCTCTGAGAGTCACTGACACAGCATCAGGAGAATACTTAAGTACCGAAGGGAAAGCACCATCCCCTCTAATTCTACAGGGGCTGCTTTGTTCTGCAAGGTGGAACAGGACAGACGCTCACATGTGCATGAATGAAAGTGTATCAGGTGATATCCACAGAAAGAACCGTTGGTAGGACCACAGGTTTTTAATCCCTCACCATCTTCTGCTCAAGGATTCATCTGTAAAATTTCACTGTTATACAAGTGTGCAGGGGCCCTTTTTACATAAGTGACAGTTGTTCAGGTACATAGTTGGCAAAGGCCATATTCCTCCACATGGCCGTACCTTTTGTCATTACTTACTTGCCAATTTAGTCCTTTTCTGCTAAGTTTCATTTAATATTACCTGGGAAGAACTGAAATCCCTGCTAGGCTAGGCTGCTAGGCTGCACAGAAAATGAGTGCTCACAGACACCTGTCTTTTTAAACTTTTCTTCAGTGTTGTAGGTGTAAAGAGATTTACATGACAGAAACCAAGAGGTTTCTTAGATGGCTGAAAGATGTTTTTTTATTGGCTGAAAGTACCCCGAGTTCTGTGAAAGCAGATTTGCTGCTGGAAAAAGCTTCTCAGTCATCCTCGTTCAGACCCAGAAGGAAAGAACTAATCCACAGATTGAAGTTAGCTGATGAATTTATGTCTGTTTGCAGGAAATTTCTACAACTTCATCTTTTTGAAGGCTATTAACAGCCATTCAGTAAAACAGTTGAGGGCCCTAGAATGAAGGCAGTTTTAGCCCTGTGTGAGCTGAATTTATGTTTTTCATATTAATTTACATGAAAGTTTTTAAGGGGAAGTAAAGATTTGGTAGTAGGTAATAAAAATTTAAAGATGCAAAGCTAAGATGCTTTGAAAGCTACGGGTTTGAAAACCCTTCGGATAGAAACAGTGAAGTTAAATATTAATGGCTAAGAAATAATTTTAATTGTTAGTACAGTTTACTAAAATGAAAAAAGAAATCTGTTTAATTATAAAAGAAAAGTCTGAAAAACAAGTTCAGCAGTCAGGGATGCTTGTCTTGTTTTTATCAAAACTTTTGATCTTGCATAGTCAAATAAAGAACACAAAGGTAGGTTTGTATTCTCCTTACATCAGTGATACCTGTGCTACCTCATTCCCTCTGTTGAGGCTGAGCTGTAATCAGAATTCAGCAAACTGCAATATCCAAGAAAAATGCGGTGTGCTTTGTTCATTTAACTAGGCTTAGAGGTGTAAAAGCATGTCTTTTGCTTATTGAAAGCAAGCAGTTTCAAAACAATAGGCAAAGGCTCAGATCGATTCCTTGAGAAGCTGTTCTGTGGTTACTTTTCAGGTTAGAAGTATTCTTTGGCACAGATCCCTAGATGTAGCTGTAGAGCTAAATACACTGTTCAGAAAGAGGATATGTACAAGTGGACTTAGTTCCCCTGACTGTTAGAGCCTCTGCATATATAATAATTGGTAAAAACTCTAGATGGCCTCAAACCTCACACTGTCCTTCCTTTTGCATTCGTTGCAAACGATGACACTTCCTCAGATGGTAAAAAAGTTTAGAAAATTTTCGGAGAAAAGTTGGTGTTTCACTGTGATCTGTACAACTCTTGTCATTTTATAATAGTGTGCTTCAACAAGTGTTACTTTTCCTGGAAAAAAAATTACGTTATTTTTAATGTTATATTTACTTAAATAAAGATTCCCGATGTAACGGCTACATCTCAAGTGGAAGAGTGGCCTTTCAAGGAAGACCTCTCACCAAAATGGGTGCCAATACAAATAGTTGTGTTAATACAGTTTATCTCCTTGAATCCAAAATGGCAATATAGCAGCGAGTGTATAAATAAATTACTGTTTTTACGCTGAGTGGCTTGGGTGGTTTTTTTAAGGACTATTTTAGTTTTAATTTGGAAAGTTTAAGATAACCATTTGCAGTTCACAGGACAGCAGTGCTCTGTGTTTTTTCTAACTGGAAGTTTTAGGCCTTGAGTGTGCCAACACTTTTAAGTTCTTCACTTATGTGTAAACATTGGTAGCACAGGACTTTTATTTCCAGCATTTAGGCCTCATTGAGGACAGTGTAAATACAATTACTTTCGTTACAGTAAAATAAGGTACATCTGTTTTGGAAATACATGTTTTGACAAGACATGGGAAGATAGGACCAGAGGTTTCCCAGAGGTAAAAGTGGCTTGAGTAGTATCCTAAGAGAAGACAAATGGTCATTTGTATCCCTTACATCTCAGATTAACTGAGTGTGGCTTCAATTTTCTTTCCCATGCACTTTTATTTCAGAAAACAGCTATTAAAATATACTACCTTAGTGTTCAGTCTTTGTCTTAGAGATAAAAACATGGTAATTGGGGAAAAAATGAAAGTTCAACATTCACTTCATATACTTAATATCATTATAATACGATGCCCTTGACTTCACTGAAGTTCTCTACTAAATAATGGAGAAATCTATCCTGTTTGGGCCTTCTCGCAGTGCAGCTTGCTGATTGCCAAGTTAGCAATTAACCAAGTCACATGTCTGGCTTGAATGAGACATTGCCTGAAATTAATTCAGGTTGAGTGAGATGTTCTTTAAAAGGTGAAATATGGAAGTCTGCTATAAAAAAAATGAAGGCTATACATCCCATTCATCATTGGCTGAGGTAATGGAGGATGAGGAAAACCCACACGTATTTATAATTGCTTCTTGAATGTGGTTGGACCTGCAGCCTGAATACATACACCTTATGTTCTGCTTTTCACTGAGTTTAGAAATCAGATAGAGCACCAGACAAGATGGTGAAGACCACTTGTAAGATGCTGTGCCTCAGGTAGTATTTTGGGAATGCTTGTGTTTGAGAAGTGCCAAGATGAGAGAAGATTCAGCATATTCAACAGTGCCATCATTAAGCCTCAGTGAGTGAATTTGGCTGGATTTGAGCTGCCCCTACAGATAGATAATATCTCTGAATTTATGCATGTCTGTGTCTTGGCTAGGGGTGTAAAAGGATGATATGTCTAGTTGGCATCCTGTATAAGTGCAGCATCCTGCACACAAGGGAGGGGTTTGTGCATAAGTGAGAATGCACAGCCAAATTTGCTGGCCAAAGCAGTAGCCTGTTCTGATGCTACAGCCAATTCTGGTGCTAGTCTATTTATGTGAGTTTTTCAGTTTTTCAAATAAATTCTATTTATGTGAGTTTTTCAAATCTGAAAATTAAATGCTTGGTGACCACCTGTTTGTTTTCTCTGCTTAGCAACTGATTACTGGGTGTTTCGGTACTGTATGACTCTTCAGAAGGCCTATTTGAAAAGGCTATTGATATTATCTGAATCAGGCTACTTTATAAAATGCAGATGAGATTCACAGGACCATAGGAGCCTAGGTCAGCATATAGTCAGTAGCGAGAGATGGATGCTTCACCAGAAGGATTATAAAGCACCTCACTGATGAGTCTACTGTAGGTCATGGGAATGTATCCTGGGTATCCATATTTGTTTTCTGAGGTAATTGCTCACCACACTTGAAATTAATTTATTTGATTATTTAAATTTCAGCTTAAACTTTAACATTACCTTCTAATATTCTTAACGCTTTACCTAATCTTACCCAATATTTTTGTATGTGTTTTGATTTTTGCCTAGTACAGCAGTAGATCAAGAAAAATTCAGTGGTTTAAGCATGTTGGCTTTCTGGCACTGTGTAGGCAAGTTTTTCTCTGAATTTATTAATTCTCTCTCTTGATTCCTTTTTTATAATGCCAACTTCTAAATTTTCTTCTTCTGATATCCAGGGTTACAAAACTAGTGTGTTTTCAGTTATTCTTTTTAGTTACATAATAGTAACACCACCTTACAGGGATATTGTCACGGAATGATTAGTATTTGCAGATCACATTTATGAATATGAGAAAACTATAAAACCTGTGCAAAAAGGAAGAGAGTTGTTTAATTGACACAACACAACAGTGTTCTTGTGATCTGCTTTGTATCAGTTAGCTGCTGTGTTGTCTCAGTTATTTCAGTAGAAGCTAGTTATGGAGCAGTGAACTTGACTGAAAATCAACCATTAAGTGTAGCTTCTTCTTTATATAGTTGCATTTTAGAAGCATTTAGAAGTATCGTGGAAGGGAAATGGCTGTGAAGGGCTTGGTTTAAAGTTTCAAGTATCATTAGATAGCCAGGAATTTCCATGATTCATTTCATCTTTGCCCTTAAAACTGTTTCATCCTTTCCCAACCGCCATTGCAGCGCATGGACATGGACCGTCGCAGGGAGGATGCCAGAAACCCCAAGCGTAAACCCCGTTTGATGGAGGAGGATGAATTACCGTCCTGGATTATTAAAGATGACGCTGAAGTTGAAAGGCTTACATGTGAAGAAGAAGAAGAGAAAATATTCGGAAGAGGATCCCGTCAACGCAGGGATGTGGACTACAGTGATGCTCTCACAGAGAAACAGTGGCTGCGGGTAGGTTTTGGGTTTTTTTTTACAGTTGAAATTTATTCATTTGTGGTGGATTTTTTCTTTTTTGAAGACTACATAGTTGCACTAGGGAGACCTCAAGTAGTAGTTAAGGCTTAAATATCCATATTATCTAGCTTTTGCTGCTGTGTTGAAGGCGTAAATAAATTTTAAGCTGCATTGCTGAAACCTAAAATGCTGAATCAGGACTATGATAGGTTTCTATTGCAAGTATTCTATTGCCATGCATCTTGACATATTTCTTAGGTCTTTCGACACTTTCATAAGTGTCATGTTTAAGATATATGAAGAATTATTTTACAGTGGAGAAGATCAATGATCAGTGTATATTACAGCTTTCTGTGCTACAGAAGCTTAATCTTATTATTTTTTTAAATACCTGAATTTAACCCTTTTAAGAATTTGGAAACTTTCACATAAGTCGTCTTTCTCTCATGCTGTTTCATTTCCAAGTCTTGAGCATTTCTTGGTTCCACTGAGATCAAAACCCTTGATAAATGATAACAGAATTTAAAACCTGAAAGTAAAGATTCTAAACTTAACTCACACCAAATCTGTGATTTTGTTGTACATGAGGATTCTTGCCGTTCTTCTGAGAAATACACATCTAATGAATGTGCCTTTTCAGAATGGTAGTAACAGGGGTGGTAAGGAGTTGAGGACTAATTATTGGAAAGTCTTTTCAAAACAAGGAAATTTGATAATGTTACGATTTCCAAAATGAACTATTCTATTTGGAAGTCTAGTCTACATGGTTTTGACAAAGTAAGTTTTGTCGTAGAACAATTACAGATTAATGCCAACATGAATATACAATGTAGTTTTTGTGTATAATTTGCTAAAGATAGGCAGAAATTTTACCGACTTCAGTTAAAAACATGGTATTTTTGAGAGTGCATTGTGCAATACTATGCTAAGAGCTAATCCAGATTCTGCTGCTGGGTGCAAAGCTTAGGGGAGCAAAGGTTTGAATTATACATCAGCTGTAAATCTAAACAAGCTTATGAAACTAGAGGGGTTTGATACTTGACCTTTTCAAGTAGTCAGTGGAGAAGAGAGACCTAGAAACATAAACTCCCATCTGGATTCTCAAACATTTACCCTCTTCTCCAGTGGAAGTGCTTGCAGTATAGTGTATGTTCTACTCAAGGTCATTTTAAGCTAATTATTTTTAATGATGGAATACTCTGACTGTGGCAACGTAGAAGTTGGCTTCAGCTTGCATGTTTTGTGTCTTGAGTTGGCTCTGATATTTGTGTTAAGCACTTTACTGTCAAAAGTGGCAGCCCTAAAAAATCATCTAATCCATCTAACTACTCAGGGTAGAATCAGCCAGTCCTCTGTTGTTTATAATAGATGTTCACATGATCTGTTCTTCAAGGCCTTCCCTAGCAGTGAATTTAGAAGTCCACAGGGGAATGTATTTAACTGCTTGAATTTCTCTTATATTTTATCTGAATTTTCCTGTTGGATTTTAAGCCAATTACTTCTCCTTCTAATCATTCTGGTCATGCAGAACAGGCTGCTACCTTTCTTTTTCTAACATTTCTTTATGTCACAGAATAGTTGTTTCCCTCTTCAGTCAATTCTTAAGGTTAACAACCACGATTATTCAGTCTTTTCCCATAGTTCCTGTTTTCTAAATGTCTTGATTGTTTTGACTGATTTCCTCTAGCTGTGTTTCCCCTACGTGTGACTGATGTCTTTCTGCAAGTTTGGTGTCTAGTTTTTGACCAAAGTGCAGCCTCATTTGAATAAAGAAGAGGAGTTATTTTACATAACTTCTAGAATACTAACACCTCGTGATCCAGTATTTCATTTTCTTAACAGTAAAGGTATTGACTTGTGTTGAATTTTTGATCCAGTATAAGCCCTTAATCCTTTTCTATGCATCTACTTCCTGGCCAGTTTTTCAGAATCATGTTATGTATAGTTGATCTTTCCTTCCTAGTAAGAGGATTTAGCATATGCTTTTGTTGAATGATATCCAAATTTTCTTCACCAAAATTATTCTGAATTTTAAGCCTGTCCTCAGGTGAACTTCAAGTCAGCTTGGTGTTCTTTGGACATCTATCAGGCATCCTTTCTATTCTGTCTTCCTAACAACAGTAAAAACACTGGAAATCATTGGACCATTTGATAAAGAGCCATTAAGGACTATTCTAAAAATAATTTCTTACTAGTTCTCCATTTACTTGATAGTAATTGTTTTCATGTGATTCTGTGATTCATTGTTTGCTTCTGAGACTGTTGTGTGAGGCCAAGTCAGAAATTTTGCTAGTCAAGATGGTTCGTATACAACCCCTTTTACAAAGTGGCTTGTTATTCTGTTGAGAAAAATTAGCCTCTCTCCTCCTCCCTATTGAGTTGTTAAGCAGGTTCTCAAATTAGCTAAATTAAAGCTGGGTCAGATTGCTTCACAGTACATTGCAGTCACTACTGTGACTCTATTGTGTACATATTTTAACTTACTCTTTCAGATGGATTTGAGAGTGTTTAGTTCCTACACGTGCATTTGTTTTGTCTAATACTATTTAGACTCTTTGTTCGGAGGAATTGTTTATTGTGTAACACTGCTTATGAAGGTTCAGAATAAAAGCTCCTCTTCATTGGGTGGATATTGAAATCTAAGTCAAGCCTTTTGAATTTTTTTATGATCTTATATTCCATGTGTGTGTAGAACAGAGTTCTTTGTTGCACCATTGGCCTCCCACCACCATCACTTTTATGTCTTCTTTGAGAATTTAAGTGTTTGTCTTTTTCTGTAATGACATCTCTGGAAGATTGTAGAAAAAGTGATGATAATCTTGTACAGCATTTTCAAGGGAATCTTCAACTATATAAACATAGAAAATTGCGGTAGATAGTTTATAAGCATTTGTATCTTGTGGCTTTGTCACTATAACTTATAAGGTAGCAGTATTGTGCATATTGCATGAAAACTTTGAATTAATCATTTCATGTGTACTTGGATGCAGTGAACTACTTCTGTCAGTAAAACTGGAAAAAATAGAAGAGCCAGTAAGTTCTGAATTAAGAATGGTAGCTTAATTCATAAGACACTCTCTTACCCATGTTCTGTTTCATGCCAGTCTCCAAAGGTAACTATAGATACTGCTGGTTTTATTGCAGTGTTACAGAAGAATGAGATTTATTTACCGTCAGCAGGGGATGCCCCTCATTTTGTCTTTTGCTGTGGCTGCTGTTACAGCTTTATAACTATCTTCTAATGGGGTTTTCTGGAGTAAAACTTCGCATTTCTGACTACTAAGTTGGTTTCATAGTATGAATATCCAGTCCTCATCTGTGTCTTTTCCTTTATGTCTTGGGGAAGTTGACTAGATGTCTTCTGAGGAGTTTTGCCTTAATCAGCAGCCACAACTTGGACTGTGTAGATCAGCTACCTGCTCCTTTTCAGTTAGACCCTCACCGCTCTGCTGATACACTGAACACTGGAGTCTGTTTAAGGTCATGGCAGATCCCCACAGGATCTGCCATATAGCTCAAGGTCTGTATGCATGCATGTATTCTGACCAAGTATGTCAGCTCCCTCCTTGCTAGGAGGACAAGAACCTCAGTTTGAAAGCAGGAGGCAAAATAATTACAGAAGCCAAATCTATGGACAAATGCGGAGTTTAGAGAGATTGTGCTGCTGCCCTGAACAACCTGTAATTCAATACCAGCCTCCCAGGGAAGCCGTAAAACACAAACGGGCTTCATCACTAGCTGTCGCTGCAGCTTGCTATTCTGTAACTGTTGGCATGACAACCGTATTTCCTTAAAAAAAAAACAAAACAAAACAAAACAAAAAAAAAGAAAAAAAAAAAAAGAAAACCCACCCAGGAAGGAGGAGTTTGCTTTCTGATCCTATGAAGCATTTATATTCTGGAAGTATTTCATGCTCTAGCAGATTCGATCCCTGCATCACTTTAACAGGACTGCAGAATACTGCGCTGGATCCCACGGCAGATTATTTTCTAGAGGGATCATCTACTAAGAACTCCATTGCTTAGGGCAGGCTTCAAGAATCAGAGGATTTGTTTGAGTAGTTACAAGACTCTTAAGCTGAATCAAGTTGCAAGTGGCTTCTCATTCAATTTAATTGCTGGCTAGGTGACATGAATAATGTTTTATTCCCCACTTGTGCAGTCTATTTGAAGTAGCTTTGCATGTTGGCCAGGGAAACATATTTGAGTCCAAAATGAGCAGTATCTCGTTTACCTTGTGCAGACATGCGAAAGTCAACTATTGTGGATTACTTATTTTGCTGATTTAAAAATTGTAAGTGAAATTTAAGTATTTGGTCTTTAATTAGTCAATCTTACTTACTTTTAAAGAAAACCAGTGCTGGCTTTCATAGATACACAATATCTGGTGAACACTGTCTAACATAATCATGATGTAAATTGTACTTGCTTTTTTTGTTTATGTTTACTAACTAAGGTAAATAATGTTTTAAAATAAATCAAACTACCTAGCAGGAAAATATTGGACATGTTTTCAACTGTTTTCTCATCAGCTGGAACTTTACATAACTTTTTGATTTTACACACTCTCTAATAGTCTGTTAAAAGTTAGGTCTGGCATCAGAGGTAGTGAAGTTGGGCCAGCTTGCTACTGCAAGTTGACATAAATTACTAAAAGCTTTTCAGTTAGGTTTGTGTTTTCTGAGAGCTTCACTTCTAAGTATACAACTGCAGAATCAGCACTAAGAAGACATTTCAAGACGAGGTATTATAAACTGCGATGGTGGAATTTGATCTTACACTAGTCTTCGTTAGATACTGAAATAGCTGTGTGGAAAATCAACATTACACTCAATACATTTTTTTTTTTCTTCACTTTTCATCTACTGTTTTTTATTTTAAATTGTAATGGAGGTTTTTTGTATAGTCTATATTGAAGGCTGAGATCCTGTGAAGGAGGAGAAAAGAAATAAACTTTTACCCTGTGCATAGTTTATCTGCATAGTTCATACACGTGATAGCCCTCCACCTGTGGTTTTCTCTCTTCTTTACTCCTCTTTACCATTTCTGATTACAATTGCAAAGTTTCCTGACTTGCTGCTAAACCTGTTTAACAGTTGAGTAGGTGAGTATTTACCCAGGGCATTTGAAGAAAATTGCATTCTGATCTAAACTCTGCTCTGTAGTATTCAATTGCAGATAAAATTGAATTTGTTAAGCTGTAGGGAAAAACAAGTCACATTTGAAAAACTTCATCACTGGAGGCTTAAGAAGTCCACTGTCCCAGGGTGTTGTCTTATTTTGTGACCAGCAATCGTCAGGATGCCCCAGGTACTATTTTTTAATGTGCAACATGAGCCCGTTAAGTTTTATACATGTGGAAACTGATTTGTTGAAGGATTAGAAGTTGGACATGACTTTAAGGTCTCACAAAGCCAAGCTGTTGTTATATTCTGAGTATTAGTATCTATCTTTCACACCCTTTTCAGGAAATCCAGTTCAGAATCTATTTAAGAAAATGACAAAAATGGCTACTTTTAAGTTGCAGTGAAATTTAAAAACAGTGAAGCAGTTTAGATTAAAGGGTCTTTTACTGCCATTTGGTGTATGAGAGGGAATTTAAAGGCCTCTACCTGATGGCTTTGGCTCTCTGTTTTGGTGAGATGGGTTTGTTAGTTTATAAAGAACCTGATTTACACTCTGGGTATCTTTCTCAGAATCTGGAGGCAGGACTGAAAGTATTAATTTTGGAAACTAACAAAATACTTTGAAATGCCTCTTCAATATTTGAGAGAGATTGTCAGTAAGGCAAATTTTAGTGTTCCAGAAATAGTTTTTGTGTGAGAAGACCTCAAGTCAGGAAATCTGATCAGCGGTTTCAGAGGAATACCTATCAGTAAAACATCTTGCCACATTTTCATAGGATTCTGTTTTTGTAGTCTGTGATTTTGTCCATATGATGTTGCATGTGAAGTATCATAACAAATATTAACACAGTTTCAGTTGGAATTACACATATATTGTCCCCTAGAAAACATTTGAATAACAGTGTCATAGAAACACCTTTCTGTAGTTTTTAAAAATGCAAATAGTAATGTTAACATTAGACTAAAGTAAACTGCATTTTATTTGAACTAGCTATACTTTTCTGACATACCAAGTTTATTTAGCCTGGCAACCATGAGTTAAAACTCTAGGTTTCAGGCTCTGTTATATTATTATTTTTTCAAGTGCAAAATTTTGCATGCAGAGATTAGGCCCTGTGCTTAAAATCTTGAAATAATCTTCATGTGGAAGGTCAAAATTCAGATGAGCTTCCAAAATTGAAACACAACTATTAAATACTTCACAAAATCCATATAGAAAGAAAGTCTGCCTTCAGAGTTTAAAAGATTACTGTTGCTAGGGTCATTTGGCAATGGAATGAGCAGAAGCAAATATTTTAATACTTGGGTCCACTGCATTGCTATGTTCCATAGCCTATCTATGTAGCCTATCTTTAGGCATGTCACAGAATCACAGAATGGTCAGGGTTGGAAGGGACCTCTGGACATCATGTAGTCCAACCCCCCTGCCAGAGCAGGGTCACCTACAGCAGGTGAGCCTTAGACAATTAGTTTCCTGAGTCATCTTGAAGTACTGTGCTTGATGAGTGGAATTTCCTTACTCTAACAGAATTTTAACTTTAAAAAGGAAAATCCTACAAAAGTTTTCCAGCAATTGTAACCCTGTCATTTCATCCTGTACTCTGAAGTTGTCAAGTTTAGAATGTTACAAATTACTGTTTGATGGATATCCATTACATATTCTTTTCAGTTGCATCTGACAATGTAATAAAATATTTTTATCTGGATTTCAAACTCAGATCCATAGGACTTTGTTGCTGCTTACAGCCTTGCTTTAGTTTTTCATATATGCACTTAGACTATACTACACATTATTCTATTGAGAAACTTCGCTTCCTCTGAAGTCTCATTGCCTTTCTAGTAATCTTCTTTGTATTTTTAAGATAGCTTTTGCTTAGGTAATAATTTTTCCTTGTCAGACTGTGATTTGCTTTGCAGTTTATCCCAGAAGGCCAAAAAGGCCTTCTAGAGAGATACTGTTCATGTTAGATTTTTATTTTTAGACTGTGATATGCATATTCATAGAACAGTAGAATCATAGAATAGTTTGGGTTGGAAAGGACTTTAAAAGTCATCATCAAGAGCAGGTCATCATCAACTAGACCAGGTTGCTTAGAGCCCTGTCCAACCTGACCTTCAATGTTTCCAGGGATGGGGCATCTACCATCTCTCTGGGCAACCTGTTCCAGTGTTTCAGCACCCTTATTGTAAAAAATTTCTTCCTTACAGCTAGTCTAAATCTATGCTTTTTTAGGTTAAAGCTATTACCCTTTGTCCTATATTAGAGGGTCAAGCTGTACTGTAAGTCCTTCCATATTCTGATAACTGCAGCTTTAGAAGCATCCTGAAAACATGGAACTCACTGCATCGCTACTAGAAGCTAGCTTCACAAAATGTTGTATAAAATACGTAAGAGATACATGTAACTTAGCTTTTCTCAGCAAGTTGTCTAATGTTTGACTTAGTTTCATTTTATGCTATCTTCCTCCAAATTCTGCGAAGTTACTAAAAAAAATGTATTGGAATTGTCTTAAAGAGCTACCTCCTACTGTTTATTCTTCAAACACAGTCTCTTTTTACGAGAAAAATTTTTTCCTCTGTCAACATAGGAAGTGAGTAATCTAATCTCTTGCCATTCATTTTCTCGTATCATACTCTCTTAACCTTGCATGGTTCCCATTCTTAATCGCCTCAGAGTACCTGCATTAATACTGATAGATCTCTATAACCAGTTTACCATGGTGTTGGGAAAATCCTTAAGCCATTTTCTGTGAATAAGTAGGTATGCAAGATCCTGTGAACATCCACTGAAAAATAATGGAACTATAATGGTTTCTGAAAGCTGTTCTGTTGTTTTTTGTTTTTTTTTTCCCCATTATATTTCACAGAATCATAGAATGGTTTGCGTTGGAAGGGACTTTAAAGATATCTAGTTCCAACGCCCCTGCTATGTGCAGGGACACCTTCCACTAAGCTAGGTTGCTAAAAGCCTTATCCAGCCTCGCCTTAAACACCTCCAGGGATAGTACATCCACAACTTCCCTGGGCAACCTGTTCCAATATCTCACCACCGTCACAGTAAATAATTTATTCCTAATATCTAATCTAAGTCTACCCTCTTTCAGTGTAAAACCAGTACACCTTATCCTATTGCTGCATTTCCTGACAAAGAGTCACTCTCCATCTTTCCTGTAGGACCCCTTTAGGTACTGGAAGGCTGCTAGAAGATCTCC
>VZSZ01009265.1:90503-104512 GCA_013398815.1 Ibidorhyncha struthersii
TTATATTTTTTTAAACCAGGTTTCACTTCTGAACAGAAGAAAATTTATGTCCTTGCTGGTTTTGCATTGTTTATCAGTGCTGGCTCTGCATGATACTTTACTTAGTAATTGTCACATTAAAGATTGAGCTTAAGCATTAAGATATTTTACATGAACTTTAAGTGTTAGGATATTTTATCTGAAATACTTTTCTTAGACCAGAAAGAAAACACTGAAAATAAAAGCTTTGATCTTATAAATACTTTTAAGTAGATACCTTTTTTTTTTTTAATGTTATGCTCTATTGCTTTTCTTGAGACCATTTCTCTTTAAAGGTATGTATGTTCTTGCATGGTTCTATCAGATCTTTTTGGAATCAGTCTTTAAATCAAAATGCAATGAAAACCTATTTATAATTTACATTATTGTTTCCTGTAATGTCTAATTAAAAATAGGTACCTGAAGTTTCTGTGCAAATAATTAAGCAACTATTAATAGTTTTCAAATGCAAAACAGAAAATGATCTTATCTTCTCCTGCTTCTCAAAAAGAAGCAAGTTTCAGTGATGCAGACCCTGAATGATGAACATATGGCTACAGGACTGCTTTTCCTTGTTTTGTGGAAGTTCAGCATATCTGAGAAGACCATTTATTACAAGTTTATCTCTTTCTGCAATAATTGCATTTTGTTCATGTTTTTTAAAAAGACTACTTTCACTTCTACTGAAGTGCTGGATGAAGACTTTTTGGAATATTCCTTATGTGGAGGAGAATGAGTCAGCAGTGAAAATAAGGAAAAACTGGATGTATTCACTAATTTGCTTTTGGCAGATTTTAATCTATACTGTCTTTTAGTTTAGTTCCAGCAAAACTGGTCTGGCAAATCTGTTGTGCCATGCTATCTGACTAGGAGAGGAAATTCAGTTAAAATAACTCTTCATCAATCCTTACAGTTATCTTCAGGTATTCAGTCATTGCACTGTTGACAGAGTATCTTATGCCCCTTCATCTAATTGTCAAGTATTATAGTTTTCTTCTTCACAATCTTTGTCTGTAGTATACTGACCTCTATGCTGTATCATAGCAAGAGATAATTAGTTACAATGTAAGGGAACTTACTGTAGAGAGCCAAGAAATAATTCCAATGTGTGGAAATTAGAAACGGTCCCAGGAAATTAACAGGAAAACTGTTGAAGAGATCTTTTGGAGAAGATGAACTTCAGGTTGGAAAGTTGAAGTCTTTATCAGTTGTCAGGTATAATCTAAGAACAAAAATGTAAAATAAGGAGGGGTAGGATTTCCAGTAGAGCAAGACGGAAAAAATAAAGTGAAATTTCTTTTGGAATGACAGTATAGGACTTGAAGGATTATGCTGAAGAGAGAAATTGGTAGGGGCAGGTAGATGACATTTTAGTGCTTTCAATGTTTATTATTAGCCTTCTGTAGGGTTCTTTTACTTCTTTCTTCTCTTCGAAATTAGTAAATGGGAACTTCAGTTTGCATAACAGTCATCTGATGTTCATTACTGCATTACAGACAACGTTTTTTTGTTTTAAGTGCTTAACAGCCCTTAAGCTTAGTGCCTCCTGGCCAGTAGTCAGTACAATGCTCAGGTAAGTTATTGGTTGTTCCCAGAAAAAGGTCATTCTTTTGGAAACTCTGCATGGTGGGGTTAGTATTTATGTTCAGGAAGTTGGGAAGCTGACTTTTTTTTCTGTTCACCTATGTTTGTATGCTTTCTATGGAAACATGGAGTTTAGTTAGCATGCTAGCCAATCTGTCCACGTGGTGATGTTAGTCAGAAGAGCTCTCTTCTAACTTTGGAGGTTGGAGAGACACAGGGCACTGATGTCTTGAAGGGAAGGGGCAAGCTATCTTAATGTTCATTTCATTAAGTTAAAATCAGAGAGGGACACAGGAAGAGATCTGGTGTTCTGTGCCCATTTCCCATTTAATCTGAATATATTTTCAGCATTATCAAGCAGGACTATCTCATTGCTCCCTCCCAGTTTTGTTTTGTGTGTACAGTTTCTTTGACTATAAATAGTAGCAATAGCTTTCACTATGCCGTAACTTTCTCATAACAGTATTATCGTTATCTCCCATCAAAGGAAAAATAACTATGTCTTAGTGTTGTGTCATCTAAATATTAGAGACCGCTCTTGGATATTAAAACTAACTTTATGCAGAGCACCTCCATTGATTCACTGTGTGATGACACTTGAGTTACCCGATTCCTGTAAAATGAATTTAAAACTAATATAAGACTAACACGATTATTGACTTGCAGAAGGCAGTCGGGAAACAAAACTCAGAGCTGTAGCTCTTAGTGCTTATCTGGGTCCGTAATTCTCACTTGAAGGGGTGTTCAGTCGTGGTGCTGTGCTCTCAAGAAGGAGAATACATCCATAATGTCCTGCTCTTCAAATAGAGAAACAGTTTCCATTTCATCTTTGTTTCTGTGGTGCTGGTGTAGCTCTATCCATGTTCACTAAGAATACTTTCACCTCAAAACAGCTACTTTCCTTTATGAAGAGGAAAATGTAATTGCAAGCAACAATAGGAAGGCCAGGTGTCTCACAAGTAACTTCTACTTGCCTCCTGAAAAATCCATTTTTGGTTTGGTTTGGTTTTTTTGTGTTGGTTTCGTTTTGTTTTTTTGGGGGGAGGAGGTTGCACTTCTTTTTGGAGGAAGGCAGTTTGATTTCTTTAATCCATGGTCAGTGTGCTCTTTCTTAAAATTCTGATGCTCTGAGAAGCCTGCTTGCTCATAGCTCTTTAGCAAGGAGATTGTTTTGTGTCCATGGACCAGGATACAGCAATAAGATTCAGAAAAGCAGGAAGATTTTGTCAGTACTGGACTTAATATTGGATCCTCTCACATCCAGTGGCATCTCTTACCTTTCATGAGGTGCCCAATCCTTTGCAAAATTTGACATTAAATTTTCACAGCTTGCTTTCCAAAAATGAAGTCTCCAAACTTTGTTGTACTCTTTCGTCCCGTTTCCTTAAGGGAAGGAAAGTGTTAAATTTTTATTTGTGTACTATTTTCCTTGACTCCCTTGCTGTTCACCTCACTAATCCAGAGGCATTTGAGCATGGGAGATGTGTGTGCTATCTTGCATTCTCGCACAGCCCATCATCTGTCAGGAACTGGAGATTTGTGTCTGGGATTTGTATCATTATCATACTGGTAAAGGTTTGGAAGGGCATTCTTTCCGGTGTGGCACTTCAGCCCTAAAATAGTAAGCTTTTTCTAACAAAGAGCTCAGTCAGATGAGTTAGTTTAATGTTTTGTTGCTGATACACACGTGCATGGATCATATGTGTAGACATATGCACAGAGCATTAATATCTCTGCTGATATTTCATTTATGTGGTATAGTTTTAAGCCATCTTTTGAAGCAGCATAAATCTTATGGTTTAGTTTTAAGTATTAATGCTTATATACGAAATATAAATTTGCCACTTGAGAATTAATGTTAGGAGTCACAATAACATTTTTGGGCTGATAGTATTGTCACACTGATTTTTAAGGGGTGTCACTGAAGTCTTAAATTAAGGAAAACTGTCCGAGTTTACATTCATGCATGTAAATTTTGAAAGCTGAGTATAGTGATTGATATATTACTAGCAAAGTAGACAATTTAATATTTGTTTGCAGATCTGTAATATGCTAAAAATTAATTTGCTATCTGCTAGTCACTCATTTTAAGAGTGGAAAAGTATATGTTAGTTTACTTGGGTTTTATTTTTATTTTTTGTCTTTACTACATTGCTATATGTAATATTAAAAAAATATTTTTACTTTTATCTTATCTCTTTGTCCTGATATTTTATTCCAAAATAGTACCTACTCCAAGCAATAATTTTATGCAGAATTCTAAAATGAGATGTTAGTAAACTCTGTGATGACAGCACCGTAACTCTGCGATGTTATTTTTTTGATGATAGAAAAATTGCCAAGTAATCAAAAATATAAATATATTTTAGTTAAGTGAATACCAGTTTTCTAAAGGACAACAAAATGTTATCAAAGTTAATAAAATGATAAGTTGGTTTGTTTTATTAATTTCTTGTAAATCAGAATAGATTTTTTTATCAGTTTCAATAACCAAAACGTGATCTATTCGCTGCGGAGCAATAGGAATACATTTTCTATAATAAATGCATCTTTAAAATGCATGCAGCCTATTTCAGTTTTAAAATCATACATGAAATTGTCTAGTTGTGCTATTACAATTAAAATGCTAACAAGAATCAGTAGTTGCCCAGATAAAAATCTTAATTTGGATGCCTAGAATAACAAGGGGAGAAATATGATAAGTAGTTGTCAATATTAAAGCAGGCTGAAGGAGGAACGCTTCGGGCCTTGTAGTAGGTAGAATGAAACAGCAGATTTGAGTATCCACAATCCTTTCAGTATTAAATTTTCAGTAAAATAAAATTACTTGTATATGAAAACATAGCCTTTCCCCAGCTCTCTTTTTTTTCCTGATCAGCTGATGAAGAGACTAGCAGCTCGCTGCTTTGCTGGCTTGTTAATTTTATCCCCACTAACTGTGATTTCCGATAGCCGGCCTGCTGATAGTGGTAAGGTAAATATCCTTTTTCGTTGCCGTCTTGAAGATTCAGTAGAACTACATCACAGGCATGTGTAGGTGTGTAACACATCAAAAGTCGGTGTTCTCCGTATTTCAGTGCACAACTGAGTGCTTAAGGAGAGCAATGACATTAACTGTTGACAGCCTTGCATGCTGTATTTATTATTAGCTTTTCTAGCTTCCAAGATGTGCAGAGAATTTTCCTTTTCTTAATCTTCGTTAGCTGCAGTGGTTTATAGTGGGTGTCCTGCTTTAGCCAAATGAATATTAATGAATTTGTGTGCAGATTATTTTTTTTTCCTTCCTTTTTCTTCCTAACTCATCAGATCTCAAGCCTCCTTCATAGTGGTTATCTGAACGCTGTGGAAGCATGATGTAAATTGTCTTTTGATTATTAAGGCCTAGTTTCAGGCTGTCCCTCAGGATTCTGTGTTCGTGTTTGTTCTGTGGATTTGCACATCGGAGGATGCGTAGGAAACAGATTTCGAAATCCCAATGGTGTTTTTAACATGCCAGGTTGTTTTGTGTTGTGCATCAGGTTTTGTTCACAAAATGTTTTTCAAGAGACATTGTACACAATTGAGAAAAATTATGTCTGGGCTGTAATCACTCTTTTTATATTGATTGTTATGCTCACATGATCATAAATATTAGCCATGTTTGGTGCTGTGGAGAAATGAAGGTAATTGCCTTATGATTAGAGCTCTTTCAGCTACGAGAAAGGATTGATTAGCATTTGCATGTACTCAGGGCAATATTGAGAGGCAAAAGTGACAAATATCAACATCAGTTATGTTCTGAGAAAGCATTAATCAGAAAGCCTAGTTTTAAGATTTTTTCCATATGTTTTTATTTTTAATTTTATTTCTCTTATGACCTGGTATTTTTATTTCTTTTCTTTTGTTGGCTTTCCCAAATCAAGAAAAGTTCAGCTTCTTGCTTTATCACATGGATCTGATAGTCAGTGTGTGAACAGGTTCCCTTTATTCCTGATTTGTTTTTTTGTAGCAATTTTTTTACCCCTCTGCATAGTGCTGCTGGTTCTGGTTAAAAGCATACATCCAGGTAACTGAAACTAGTGTTCATTGTTTGTGACTGTGGGGGGGGTTTAGGGTTGGTTTGGGGTTTTTTTGCATCCCATGTTATGAGCGCTTTTTACAGTAAAACACTGTACTGACAGTGCTTCTGCCTATCTGTTGGTTACTATTCTAAAAAAAAATCATACATTTTAGAGGTGCCTTTAACACTTAGGCGATTTGGAAGTTGCTTAAACTATTTGGAACAGAAGTTGAGTTGTTATTGTGTAAAGTACCTGTGTGGTGTCTGTGTGCACAAAGAACTCTGTGTGATCTGGCTTTGGGAGGAAGAGCAGTTCAGACTGTCCTGTTTTAAAACATGCGATATCAAAGTCTGTTTTGCATGGAACTACATAAGCTAGAACTGCCGCTGACGTGAACAAATGAATGTTTGGTGTACACTTACTGACACAGTGCCACAGGCCATTATTGTGTAGAAAACTGTGAGTTGGTGTGTAATTCAGGGTTCAGATAAATATGCATCTGTTTAGATGATAGTGGGATTCTTAGAACAAATTAATGTTTAGTGTCTCTTTGATTGCCAGTAACTCAATTTCATGTTGTACTCTTGTTCATAAATAAGCTGAACATTTTGAGTTGAATTGGCTGCATCTTGTGGGGCTGCGTCNGGAAGGAAGATGGAGAGAAAGCAAAGAAAAGAAGAGGCAGACCTCCTGCAGAGAAGTTGTCACCCAACCCACCCAAACTGACAAAACAAATGAATGCTATCATTGATACTGTGATAAACTACAAAGATAGGTGAGCTTGGAGACTGCCTCTTTCTGTTGCATGTGCTCTTTCCCTCTCTGTTGATACCTCTCTACGTTTTCAATGGCTTCATTTTTGTGTTCAGTCTTTAGAAGGTTTTGCTCACACAGCATTTCTGAAAAATAATTCACTTAGGGCCTGATGCTGTAAGTCTCGCTCTTTGCAGAGGGTTTTTTAAAGACCCATCTGATAGGAAGTTGTTGAAACACAAATAAGTAGGCATAGAACTCCTGCTTAGAAGTGAAGGCATTCTGCTGAGGAAAAATACTTAAGAACATTTAGCCTGAGCAGGATTTTCCTTCAGTTTAGTGATGCAGCATGTGTTATGATTAATCTTTTCAAATACGTAGCTACAGATTTATTAATGCAAGTTAACATGGGTCTCACCATAACCTGAAAGACTGCCCAAAAAACATAGGGCTCATATCATGAGCATCTGAGCTGCCAAAGGAAAAACTGTAGAAATACTGAGGATAATATGTTGCCTGCAGGTGAGGTGGAAGCCTATGTGTCAAGAAATGCCTATTTTCAGTATGACAAAATCCTAAATAGCTGGACTTTTGGAAAAAATACTGCTTCTCATCTGAAAAGTCATTTGAATACTTCTGTTTTGCATGTTTTCAAACTGAAAATCATCTATGCTTCATAAGGAAGAAATTGAGAATTAGTTAATAGCATCTTTGAATCAGACTTGTTTGAGAAAGTTGTATTTTTTAACTCAACTTCTGTTTGCCAAAAATCAGTAAAGCCTTCTTGTGTACTTACACCTTCTTTGCTGTACACTGGATTACTGAAATCATATAAGGGGCAATTATAAGCTAAATGAGTGTTAAATGCATTCAGAGAAAATGGAGAAGTATTTGTATTAGGTGGCCTGCACAAGCATAACAATACAATTTTTGCATGCAAACAACTTCCAGTCTGTGACTTCAAATGGCAAGTTGCACTTCTACCTTTTTTTGCAGCTACTGTTCTAATGCTGCCTCTACAAGGTTAACTTGGCCAGTATCTGTTGAAGCACAGAGAGCTGCGATGCCTGACTTTTTTGGCATGTAACTGTTGAAATGAAGCATTCTGTGATCTGTGGGCTCTCTCTAGAGTACATCAAAAACTTCATTGCATTGGAACAGGATTCACAGCAACGAACGTGATGAGCAGGAAGCTGACTACAAACAGTGTATTCAGCTTGCTGTGACTCTCAACTAAGAGAATAGCTGAGAAAGGAGTAGTGTTTAAAGTTCAGGTATTCCAGTCAGGGCTGCAAGGAAGTATCCCTTCATTTTGGATCCCTGACCTTGAGCCTTCTCCTGAAGTTGGACACTTCTGATCAGGCTGCCTACTTCTCATTTTTGAAATAGCAAGCAAAGTTACTTCCGCTAGCCTCCAGTAGGGGATAGCTACTGATAGTAACTGATAGTTACTGGGAAAGTTAAAGATTTTTGCCTGTTGCCTGTGCCCCAGGAAGCTCATATTTGATCTCTGTCAAATAAATTAATCACTGTGCTATTCTATAGTGACAAAGCATACTATTCCTCTCCCAGGAGCCCACGTTTAAGCAAGACAGAATTGGTTCCCACTTTAAAAAGTGTACAGAGCTCTATTCTGTTAGGAATTAAGAGTGCCTGTTAAACTGAGATCTTCAGTGTGATGAGCTTTGCAGAAGAGTTCCAAGTTCCTGTATTCTGAAATTTTGTGAGCTAGGATCAAACCACCTATGAAAGTTGGGACAGAACAGAATTGTAAATTTAGGCCTCAGGAAACTTTATTATCTTAGAATCTTTGGGATTAAGGTTGTTCTAGAGTTCAATGTACATTTTCAGAATTTGCAGCTTTGGAATTAAGTAGGGTTTAGGCATTGGAACCCTTCAGGTTTGTTGGGGGTTCATGTTTGTTCAGCTCTGGGCTTCTGTGTGTGTGAAGGCAATTGGGACAAGTATAGAGGGACAGGTTAATTGGAAGAAAAGTAGGCCATGAGCTTCATCTGGGGGGAAAAAAAAAAGGCTTTTCAGGTATTTAGTATTTGAATGCTTGAAATCATCTTTGTCTTTAGCTTATTTTTAGTTCTAATAGAAGTTTCATCTCTACTTCATGAAAGTCCACGGGGCTGGTCCAGACCACGGAGAGTTGATTGTGTCCCAAAAGGTGGTCGGGGGACACCCATCCAAAATTTTACTGATTTTGGCCTGAGTTACTTTGTCAAAACCAATTCTACAATCTTTAGTAAGTTTTGTTGCAATTAATAAGTCAGCAGGCAGAAAAATCAGGAGAATGCGTTGTTAAACTAATAAATTTCTGTGTGCTGTATCTCATGTTTCCCCATGCTTTTGAGAAGAGGTTTTTGTAAATACAGGACCACTTCTCTGTTCTTGTTAAAATCTTTCTTTTAAAGAAAAAAAATTTCCGTGGTGCCCACAAAAATCTGGAGTACCAGTTGGCTGCTTTTGTGTGGCGATTCTGTATAATGTTGATGCAGGGGAGGAGTCTCCAAATACTTTACTGTCTTGTATTGGACTTCTGTTTTAGGCGTTTGGTGACAAGTGCAATCCTTTCCTCCTTTATCTAAAAAGCATCCAACAAAATAGGCTGGGTTGCCTATGTCTTGGAGTGGTAGAGGCTTAAAGAATACAAGCCATAAGCTCTATTAAACTGAAGTTTGAGCAACACAAGTGTTATATAAAGGTCAAAATAAGATTAAACAGACAAATTAGCAACATTTGAGGTAAATGTCAGCGTAGAGAAATGCAGCATATGATTCTTTGAAAAGGAAATTCAGAGGTAGATATCCAGCTACTTGCAAACTCCAGTTAAAGAACTCCATGCAGGACAGTGGAAGTTAGCACTGAGGTCAAATGACTGTTTATCTCTGTCATGTCCTCGCTGCAAATTCAAGCTTTTTCTTTAGATCTTCCTCTTTTATGCAATACTGTATGGCAACTCACATATTTCCTTTTATTCCCATCCCGCATCCCAACATTATACTGATTTTAATGAAGCATTACAATAATGGTAAGTTCAATAGTTCTTACAGAGCAATTTATAGCTGCAAGCTGCGTTTCTTTGGCTCTTTCTAGAGAACTAGGAACACACTGAAGGAGAGAAAACTTCCGTGCATATGCTGAGATTTTACTTTGCTAGCAACCTAACTGTACTAGTTTCTTGGAATTCTGGTACCTGGGGTATCTCCCATGTCATGAAGGGAAAAGTGAAAAAGGACAGAGATGTGAGGCATCGTGAAAATGTTCGGCTCAGAATGTTTGGACTCCTTTGGTGTGAGAGCTGTTGATGTCCTTGTCAAGTTGGCAGTACTTGCTTCTTGCAGGCTGCTATGCTTTGGGTTCCAGTATCGAGTGATGTGCTTTAACCTTTTCTTTGTGTTGATAGGCTTTTCTTTATTATATCTTTGTATTTATCTTTGTTAATCTTGAAATAAATAGTCATAACTTGATTTGAAGAACTGTGGGGTAAGTGCTCCAAATCATTAAGAAGTAAAAATGCTTGTCGAGTTCATTTGAACTGCACCTCTGCTCTTATTACTCAGCTTTAAGTATCAAACCATAAACGATGTTGCCAGCTGGCAACACTAGATACAGAGCAGTACTACAGATGCAGAGCCTTTTTTTCTCTTCTATACTGCTTTGCCCTCATAGGTGAAGCTGAGTTGGTCTGGGTTTCATCTATAATGGTTTAGAATAGAGAACAAAACTGTAATGAAGCAAAAGTAAGATAGAAAAGATAATCAGAATCCTGTGACTTCTGGTCACCTGATTTAGCGGGTGATTTCCCTGCCCACCCACGGCAGGGAAGTTGGACTAGATTATCTTCAAAGGTCCCTTCTGATGCAGACCATTCTATGATTTTAGTAAAGCATTTGATAGAGTACCACAGGAAAATTATAAGCTAATATGAAAGAAAGAGATCTAACAAGTAAACTCTCTAATCTGAGTGAAAACGAGGAAAAAGATGTAACTGAAGACGCTCTTAAAAAAGGAACTACTAAACTGACAAGAAGATACCACACAAGTTCTTGAAGAATTGGTGTTGGCATAGGTCATAATATATTAATGATATATATTAGAAAATGAGGAGTGGCCTAGCCAAAAGACAAAGTTATAAAATATCAATATTGGGATGGTAGTCGTGGAGGACTGAACACAGTTAAGACTGGAGTAAAAGAACTGTCATGAAATACAGTATGTGAGAGTGCATTATAAGGTGCTTACAGACTAAAAATAGGAAACTTTTCTTTGAGTTGGAAGCTCATCATGTGGAACTGACAGAAAAAGAGTGACCTGGGCAAAGAAATTATTGATCAAAGCTACCTGTGAGCCATCAGTATTTTCCAGCCATAAGAAAACAGGAGCCTGGCCCTCACACTATTGCTTGTGTGGATGAGGAAATGCTCTTTATATGCGTATGCCATTATATGTGACACCATTAATGTTTCTGTGTTGCTGTGTATAGTACTTTGAATACTTTTCCATTCAAGAAAGATTAGTTTACACTGAGACAAGTGTGAATAATTATTTCAATGATAAGTAGCATGGGATAGTTGTGAGAGGAAACAGGCTGGTTTGTTTATCCAAACACAGGAGAAGATGATTGCTGTCAGTAAATTCACCTGGGAAAGAAGGGAAGCATAAACACAGGGAGAGTGCAGAAATATGTAAAATACAGGATGGTTGGTGATCACAAGGTTATATGAGTGTAAACATTCATGAATTCATTCAAGTAATTAATTAAGAGTTCTGGAACCTTTCCATATGGAATGGTGGGGCAGAAATACCTAGATAGATTTTGGCTTTGTTCCTTGATTAAAAAAAAAAATTATATTATTACTTACAATACCAAGGCCCTAGATTCAAGGGCCTGGAAACACCTTTCCAGTTGCACAGCTGATCCTGATTCTCCAGTGTAAAGTATATGCATCATCTTTGCAGACTCCATTTGCAATAATACACTGTAATCTGGGATTTTGTTGAAATTATTTCCTAAACTAAGATTTAGGTGCCTTTGCAGCCTTGTACCTTTTTTTAGTCTTGCAGTTTAAAACACCTGTTTAGAAGAGAGCAAGTTGAAATGCATCAGTGCAGCATTATTGTCACGTTTTTTCCAGTTCTGATGCTTTTAACCTGTCTTTCCTTCCCTCTAAAATTAAGAACACACATAGAAATGGATAATCATGGAGTCATATGTGTAATACGTATGTTACGTTTTCAGAAAGCAAAATGTGTTTGTGCATCTAGTTTAAATGCTTCAGCCTTTGGAAAGCAAGGACGACTTCACTGGAGGTAGATACTCTTTTCAGAATAAGGAATTTGTATGTCAAATTTGAGGCCCAGCTGCTGATTTTGCATCATGCACATTCTGGCTTAGTCCCCCAAACTTATCTTTTTCCTCTTTTGAAGGTTTTCCTTTATTTTTTATTTCAGAGGAAGACAAGCTGTAAGTGTAGCTTCCCTTTCCTGATCGTTAAATTTAATTGGACAAAAAGAATGATACTTCATACTTTGTAATCCTTCAGCTTCTCTACAAATCCACTGTCCTCTTCTGCCATGCATCACAGCTGGATGTTTCCTGTCCAGTTGTCAGTTTGATGATACTGCTAGTTTGCATTAGCGGGGTTTAAGTAGCACAGATGACTTCAAGAGTCCCAGGACACTGATAGCTCTATTACATACAATGATTTTCATTTGTGATTTACCTGCTCTGTGCTCTCTCTGTGAGACTTGAAGTAAGGACTTGCATAGTGTACCAGTTAACTTCACAAAGCTTCCTCACCATAGCAGGTGCCTGTTGACCACATCTTAATAAAGTTGGTAAGAAAATTGGAGAGTGGGGTTGTTGTGCCCTGTCCATGTTTCCTGCTTGGCAAGAGACTTCCCCTATCTGTGGTGCTTAGCATTTGATCACTGCATCATTAAAGCCAAAATGTTTAAATTTGTGCCCATAGTATTCTAATTTTGACAGGACATAGCGTAGGGAGAGGGTATTTTTCTCTATGTGAAACGAATTTTATTCAGACTATTTCCAGCTGTTTTCTCAAGTTGCCAGTTTTTAACTGTTGTAAAATGGTGAGTAATGTAATTAGCCATTGCTAATCTGACTAGTACTTAATTATGCCAACAGGTACTCTTGAGTATTCAAACACACAAAGCAAATAGTTCTTATTTATAGCCAAGCCAAAGTTATGGAGTACATAGCTGTATGTGAAAACCAGGAATTATATTTTTAAGTACTTTTACCCACTCCTCTTTCAATGATGCAGACAGGTACACCATGTATTACTGCGGGCAGTTCCAAAAAGGAAGAACCATTAAATATATGTAATGAAAATTAATTGCCTCCCTACATAGCTGGGTTAGTGTTGGAAGTTGTTAAATACAGAGGAACCACCTCGGTACCGTAAGCTGTTTTAATTCTCCCCCATACATTATTTTTTTGAAGAGCATCCTTGTGAATGACATTTGGTTAGGAGTCGTACTTTGCACTCAGTGGCTGACCGTTCTGTGATTCTGTGATTCTGTTCTGGTTGTGAGCACTCTGACTAGGGCAAGCACGCAGGACTGTTCATTCTAGCCACTCTAAATTGAATTGCAGTATTTGTTAAAAGTCTGAAATTTGCCAGAAATACAAGAACATCTTGCTGTTTCAGCTTCATAGTTGTCTCTCCTTTTGATTCCAAAGGAGAAAGGTAATGCTTTTGACAGGTCATTGGTGGCTTGCTTCTGGACACACACTGCCAGGGAAAACAAATACAAAAGGAGACTCGTACAAGTGGGGCCTAATTGTTCCTGTATTTAATTCCACTGAAGATAACACTGACTAAATGGGTGGGAATGTATGCCTCTATGTACCTTGTAAGCAGTTTGACAAAAATGAGAGAAAATCGGGAATATGGAACACACATACTTTTTTAAGCAAAAATATTTTTTAAATAAGCAGTATTTCTTAATGGTTTTTAACTTGCACAGCATGTGGGTATTTGTTACGTGAGCATGCACAGGACTAGCATGTTGAGCTGATGCAGTAGCAGTGAACTGTCACTCACAGTTCTTTCGCAGTCAGGTCTTTTAATTTATTCTGGTCCTTCTTCCCTTCAGCATGTATCCTGCTAGTTGCTAGGCAACCATAAGTGATTTTTACTGCGCATGACTTTTATGTGGTAGTTGTTGTGGTTATTATTATTCTAATTACAAAACGGAGGACAGGGATTAAAGTCAGACTTGCATTAATAATTACTGATTTTCTCCTGTTGTATCCACAATGCAGCCATTTGAGATTATGTAAAAAAAGATCACATTAATTTACAGTATAGATGCACATATACAAAGGGAGCATAAGACAATAGTCCTTTGTGAAAGGAGGTTCTGTAAAAATGATAGAACAGCATAAGCTGGTATTGATCTGAGTAGACAAAATCAGGCACTAGTCTTCTGTCTGTTGCATATTTCATGCCCTTAATGCTTTTTCTTTCATGGCCTTAAATGATTCTCAGTAATTAATTATATCAAGCAAAAGCTTGAAGGTTTTCTGTGGCATTCTTAGTTTAATAGAATGTGTGAACAAATCACAGTTGGCTAGAT
>VZSZ01009265.1:114749-134007 GCA_013398815.1 Ibidorhyncha struthersii
TTCTGCTATTGCAACAAATGAAAACAGACCTCTTCCCAGTTGTTGTTAAATGTCTGGGTAGAAGGAAAGATCTGGTGTTTCCTGATGCTGTGTCTTTTCTTCTCTAAAGAAGTCTACAGCAATTAAATGGAATGTCATGAAAGAGAAGTATTAGATAACATAATACCTTTTTTAAGGCTATCTTGATTTATCAGTTTGTCGTTTTTCTTCAGTTTTTTTTTCCTTCTTTAACAAATTCCACAGAATAGCTGGCAAAGAATTTCTGACTTGTCTTGTGTCTCTTACCTCTAGGACCAGTCGGAAGCAAGCGGAAGTGATGATGAGTGATCCATAGGGTTTATTTTCTTGGCAGAACTGACCCTTTCCCCTTCTCTTCTCCCTCTCCTATTTTACACCCAGTGAATTCATTTTGTCAAACAGACATTGGGTTGTTTCTGTATTCTCATTCTCTATAAATTAGCTTTAGGATAGTGCCAGACAAACATATAATATCATGGTGTAAAAAAGGAAAAAAAGTGTAACATATTGTGACCAAATGGGCCTCAAAAGATTTAAAAACAAAACAGCAACAAAAAAAGCTTTTAATGGAAAATGTGGGTTGATAGTATATTTCTATGGGCTGGTTTTAACTTAGTAATGGTTTGATTGTGCCTGGTTTTGTCATTTGATAGGATGTTTTTCAGTGGCATCAGAAAGTCAAAAAAATCTTTTGTAGCATTGATAACCAGGAGAAGCCATTAAAAGCCACTGGTTATTTTATTTTTCATCAGGCAGTTTTCAAAGTTTTTATTTGTTCTGTATTGTTTTTTTACACTGTGGTACATATATGCAACTTTGTTTAATAGCTTATAAATGTACAGTAGTTAGCCTTCATCCACCTTGTCCCATATACGTTTTTCCACTTTACGCTTGACGATCTTCAGAAAAATGCTTTTTGAATTGTATCAAATTTATGTCTACTGTAAACTTTGCTTAACTTTTTTTTCCTCCATTAAAAAAGTTGGGTTAAAAAAATGCTATTGAATATTGCAATCTATATAGTGTAATGGATGGCTTCTTTCATCAGACTGATCTTCTATGTTACCAATGTGGATTATCACCTTTTCCCTAAAGTGTACTTAATCTTTGCTTTCTTTGCACAATGTCTTTGGTTGCAAGTCATAAGCCTGAGGCAAATAAAATTCCAGTAATTTTGAAGAATGTGGTGGTGGTGTTTTCCTATTAAAGAGATAATTTAGCTCAATAGATGCGGCCTTGTGTTAAGTTCCACAAAAATCTTTTTATAGTAGGGACGAGAGGGCAGGAATGTCTCCTGCAGAGAGGTCCACTGTGGTCTGTCCTGAATGTAAAATAAGAACTCATTCAAATTCCACAGAAGTATCTTCAGAGATGGAGAGAAGATATGCAATAGATGTTAAAATAAGAATAACATTGAAGTAGTAAAAATACTACCTCAAAGTAAAAGTGTAGTTCATTACCTAATTATAATTGAAGTGATTAAGCTATAAAATAAACATTTCTTTTTCTTTCAGGGAATAGATGTCCATAGGACTCAGTGAGCATGAATACAGTTAGTTATGCAGGCAGTCAGCCCACCTGTAAGTCACTTTACTTAAAGTATTATCTTGAGGTATCAGGGTTGTGATGCACTAAGATGTGGTAGTGTAAACATTTGAACTACATATCTACAGTTAACGTTGCTACTCTGCAAAATCAAAACTTAGATCTGAACATACATTGAGCAGAAAATGTGCAAGCCTGGGAGCTGATATGTAAACAGAGCATTTCTTTGTTATCTGAACTGTGTGTTTCTCATCTCTTCTTATACTGCCTTGCAGTATGTTAGCTGCTTCAGATTTTTCTAGCTCAGTTGAAAAATGATTTAAAAGTTTTTCTGGTGCCCAGTTGTGTGTATTAGCTCTGCGCTGAGGTGAGTCAGCTTTGCTTAGTTTTAGCAATTTCAAACATTTCATTCATAGCGTGTGCACCATCTGAATGGAAGACCCTGTATTTCGCAGAGAGGTACCACTGATCTCAGAGGGACACATTGATGAGACCAATGTCTGAAGCAGCTTTGCAGAAAACGACCTGGTGGTCCTGGTGGACACCAGTTCAACATGAGCCAACAGTGCACCCTTGTGTCAAGGAAAGTTAACAGTATCCTGGACTGCAGTAGGAGGAGTGTTGCCAGCTGGTCCAGGGAGGTGGTGATCCATTCCCTCATCACTGGTGAGTCCAAAGCACTGGAGTGCTTTGTCTTGTGGTGGGCTCCCCAGTAGAAGACAGACATGGGCATACTGGAGCAAGTCCAGCAAAGGGCCACAATACGGTTAGACTGGAGCATATGATGTACAAAGGGAGGCTGAGAGAGAAGACAAGGCTCAAAGGCACCTTACTGATGTGAATTAGTATCTGAAGGGAGGGTACAAAGAAGGCAGCGCCAGGCTGTTTCCAGTGGTGACCAGAGACAAGTGGGCACAGACTGAAACATGGGAGGCTCTGAACATCAGGAAAGACTTTACAGTTAGGGTGACTGAGCCCTGGCACAGGTTGCCCAGAGAGGTTGTGGAGTCTCCCTTCTTGGGCTCAAAAGCCATCTGGACATGGTCCTGAGCAACTGGCTCTAGGTGGCACTGCATGAGCAGGGGTTTGGACCATATGACCTCCTGAGGTCCCACCTAACCTCAGCCATTCTGTGATTCTGTGATACGGCATAGTTTGGTTTGCAGAAGCCGTTCTGTCTTCAGTGACAGTTTCACGAGACCACATATAAATGTTACTTTTTTCACTGCAAAATGAACTGAGCCTACCAACCCATTATGCATGACATGAAACATCTGGCAGTACAGTCACTGCTGGCCTAGACTGGATTTAAACTGGCAACTTAGATGTAAAAGGCACAGTATCATGTTACACATCCCCAGAGTCCCTGATGACTTTGCAGTGACCCAGTTTGATTTATTTTTCAAGAACTCATTATTTACAGATGAGTGTTCAGCTGTAGAATAAAAATTAACTAAGAAGACCCAACGTTTCTGTTAAAAATTAAAGTCTGGGTTTTTTTAGTCAATAGCTATAAGCCATATGAGGATATCAGTTTGCATGAGGAAATATATTTGAATTCTTAGCTGCAGTTTTTGTTTTATCAGGTCTAAGTAGTTTAAAAATATTCTCAATTTCCCCTCTGAATTTCAAGAAAAAATGCAATTATTTTTATCATTAGATTAAAATTGATTTATGACTGTTAAGTCATGCCAATGCCTCTGCCGTGGTTGGTCCTGTTACTTTGCTTACGACTTGAATTCGTCTCTACCCAGAGTAATTTTTAATAATTATCTTGCTCTTTCTCTGTATGGATTTACTGCATTTTTCAAGATGAGGGTTTTTTTCTGGTAATCTCAGCAGATCACTGTAGGAAGAAAAATGTTATGGGTAAATTGTTGTCATAGGTAACCTTCCAAATTCTTTACAAAAAAGAGGAGGAAATCTTTTTTTTAAGGTATGTACAAATCCATGTTAAAGATGGAAGCACACTTTGTCTTTTACAGGATTCCCTTTCTAGTACAAATTTACATGGACTTGGAATACCTTTTGGACAATACACCAATAAAAGCACAGTACTGCAATCAATATTGAGGGAAACGAACTAATTTCCTACCTTAATTTCAGAAAAATGTCTAGCAAAATTTGAAACGGTGTAGGTTGGGCCCTAAGGAAGATGAGCAAAGTGAAGTAAATAGCAGAAGGTTTTCATGTTGCATCTGCTTCTCCTGGGAAGTGTGCAGCAGAGTAAGTGGGCCAGACGAATAACATTTAACAGCTTTTATACATTTCAGATGCTACTAATATTCTTTCTTTTCCCCTCACACACCTTCTGAAAGAAACAAAGCAAAGGCAAAACCTTTTACTCATTTAATGTAAATGGCATCCTGCATAAATGTGTCTGGTCCTCAATACAAAGTCTTACAACAAGATATGTTTTCAGAAACACATAGATTTTCATTTTCCTTGTCATGTATACTGCTTTCAGAATAGAAGTGTCAGGGTGTTACCCCACCACCACCTCTCTGGCCCTAGAGGTGTACTCTTCACTCACTCAGCTCATGAATAAAGCTGGCGATTCAGTGATTGTCAAGTCAGGGAGATGTGGCAGGGTGTATCATGGCAAATACTGCCACAGCTTCTGTGCGCTGTAAGACAAAGGCACAGCTGATGCAGTAGTAAGCCTCAAAGTAGTGCAGTTATTAAGCTGTTGGTACACGCTCAGTCCTGTCGACTACCCAAGGAGAGCATTAATAGCTTATTAATAATGCACAATCAACTGACACTTTTTCATTAAGAATGCTTGGACAATAAGGGTTTACTGAACATGTTGTCTAGTCTCGAAAACAGATCACATGTTAAAAACAAAATGAGAGGTTTTTATAAAGGGATTTTTAGACTTGTCTCGTACTTTCCCCTCTGCTCATCCTCTGAAAAACCTCTGAAATATTTTAAAATTCCTGCCAAAAAAATCCACTTTTGATTTTGAATAGTGACTTGAACTGTAAGCTGAAACAAGACTCCGAATCAAGTTCTGTATGTTCACAAAAGGGGCTAGCAAGAGTATTTTATGTGTCTGTGTTGGCGATAAGGAAGAGGGGGGACTAGGTTCAGGGCAGGCAAAGAGGTGAACAATACACAATTTTGCCTCCTTTGCAGGAGAATTGTGTTTCATTTTAAGAGTCCCTTACCCCTAATCTTGCTGTGCTGAACAAGGGACAGAAGGTAAATGAGACAGGTTTATATCCACTTGTGTTATTGATACTATGGTTTATATCCCATTTTACTGTATTAGTGTCTATTTTGTTCATTCTCCCTTTGGGCTTCCAGCATAGTTGCTCTTCTCTCCATCACCTTCCATTGAAATAAATTTAATATGCACTTGGATGCCTTACAGACTTGAAGCAGTTACTGCTTCATTGTGCAGCATTACTTCCCATCTCCTTTGTCCTTCTAACATGAATGAGATAGAAGATGGAGGAAAAAGGCATTGTCCGACTGTTCAATTAGGGCTTCTCATTTTCTGAGACCAGGACACCTTGTTGCTATTAGTGCTGTTGTCTGCTGGTGCAACCCTAAGGGCACATCAGTGCTCCTGCGGTTCTTGAAGTTTCTTTGAGCAGTCCTTAAGGTCAAGGAACAAAGCAGTGAAGCTGAGCATGTCTGACATTCTGCAGATGCACAAAAAACTGTAAGTATTCCATATCAGTGCACTTAAGCACTTAGAAGCAGTAACTAAAATAGGTATTTAAAACTTCACAATTCATTTAAACTATATAAGGGGCAGTCTTACCAAATAAGAGCATTTTACTTCTGCTTTGGAAACGCTTTGTTAGACCAACTTCCATTGCACCACTGAATGTAACTTTTGGTGCCGTTTTGTCATGCCATCCTTACATCCTACTGTTTCTGTGTGACAGACAAAATTTAAATCCTGGTCATCTTGAGTGCTTATAAGAAAATCATTTATCCTGCATCATTAATCAAATATTTCACTACTTCCTGGGAATCTGGAAGATACAGAGATACTGTGTAGCTGGACCCATACCAGAAGCTAGGCACATTACAGTGATGATTTCCATGAGATGGACAGGTTTAAAAGAAAAAAAAAACCTTGTCCTATATCTTGCAAATTGATAATTTCTGCTTGGGGATAAACAAATTGAAAAGGATATAGAGGATATTACTCTCTCTTTCTCCTGTGTCACTCAGACTCACTTCGAAGCCTCCTCCTTGTTCCCAGAACACGTCCAGCCCCCTGCAGACCTGGCCAGTACGCTGTAGGTTAAAGGGCTTGAGTTTATTGTTCATAAACACTGAGTGACACATTTTTTCTTAGGAGGTGCCATGCAGTTATTCTGTCATTCTGACTACATCTGGGGCTGGTGTGCTCTGCCTTTCCAACTGTGCCAGGTCCTGTTACAAGTTAGCACCTGAGAGGCATTGCTGCTACAGTCCCAGTAGTAGAAACTAATGCAAAGCAGCTCTTCCAGGTGAACATGTTTCTTTGGATGATGCACAGCAATTAATAAAAGCGGGAAACTTGCAGTATGCCCAACTGTGTGAGTGGGCAGCTCATCACCTTTTAGAGCTCAGGTGGGTGCAACCATCTCATACCCGCCTGTGATGCCCCTACTGAATTCAGCAAGTAGCCTTGCTGCCTGCTCTGCCTGCATCACTCTTCCTCTCATCACAAGAGCGCTGCTTGCTTCCTTGAGGCTGCTTGTTTTAATGGCTTAACATCTGTCTGAGAAGAGATTTCTGGCCTTGGGGAACAATCCCATTACTCTCTGGTAACAGGTGGTTGTGGCTGGCTTTCTCACCGCCTTCCAAGAGTTCACAGCATTTTCTCTGGAGACATCCACGTCGCTGCTTTCCTCTCTACTTGCTTGTTGCCTTAGCCTCCTTTAATGTAAGTCTATGGGATCTACCAGAGTAACAGTAGGCAGGTGAGGTGACTCACGGACGCTGACCCTACAAATAGCAAAGGTATCATCTACACTGCCTAACGGTGTGTCTTTCACCTCCAGCTACCTCACCTGCCTGAGGCACATCAAGTGGTCTCACTGAGGCTGTTTGGCCTTTGGAGTCACTAAGGAAAAAGTGATCTCTAGTTATTTTTAAGCTAAATAAGCTGGCACAGCGAAATATTTTTTAAATTATCCCAGAATTGTTTCTGTCCAGACACAGATTGAACAAACACAGTGCCAGACAGTGACAGCTTCATGAAAAAATAATTATTTTAAACTGAAATATACCTACTGTTCAGAATTCACACACTTACTGTTTCAAAAGAAGAGATTCTTCATATGAGACAACTTCACACTTTGCCACTCCAAAAGAGAGCAAAAGGTCACCTGAGGACTTGCCAGGAGACTGTCTCCAACACATCATGCCTCCTACCATCCTGTCACCACTTTCAGCCATCAGCCCCCACCTCAGTCTTACACTTTGGTAATAAGCCCTGGGACCCACCAAATGCCAGCTCTGTTTGAGTAAGGCTGACCTTTGTTCATCTGTCCAGCCTCAACTGCAGCACAGGGTGCATGCTCTTCAGCAAGCACAAGGTCTGACGGTACACACCATATGATGTTACTGTTTGACTTGACTGCAGCATTCAGCCCTGAAAAATGCTGGGAAGATGAACATGACATTTCAGTACACGTTTTCTAACCTCAGTAATGGAGAGATACAGAAAATAGTCTTCTGTGAAGGCTGCACTCACTGCAGGCATGAACATTTCAAGGAAGGTCACACATGTATTATCTTTTTGCATGTTCACTGGTGGGGCCTGTTTTCCCTTCTAGTTTTGCCAGAAAATAGTCTCACATAAATGTGTTAGCTGTCTTCTGATAGCCTTTACACCTAGTAGTCAGTGCCAAGGTTTACACTGGATTCAGTTGTGTCAAAGGCAGTAACCCATCGACTGTGTATTAAATGATCCCTCTTTGCAGAGGATTGTATTTTGCCTTTACAATTTTAGATAGCAAGGACAATTTGAATTTCCTAAGGGCAAATCCTGGGGAACTTTTAAATGAAAATGCAACTCACTAGGTGAGGAATGAGTGGGAAGTTTAAAAAATACCTACTTTCACGATCGAGCAAGTAATTTTCAAGATGTCTGCTGAAGCATCTCTTGCTCTGTAACACAGAAATGAATTCCAGCCTGATGAAAGGTCTTGCAGACATGCCTTCAGAGGGCTGTGAGGAACCGTGTTAGTCTGTGGAGTCTCTGAAGGCCATCTCTGGCCACGTGGTCTCTCCACTCCAGCAAGGAGCTTCTTCATTGCTGCAGGGGAAGGAGGGGAGGAGAGCCCAGGGAAATCTGCTTTCTCAAGCAACAGACCTCAAACAGGGAGTTCAAGCAGCCTGTGCCTGGGGGGACTCCAGGCTGGGAGACAGGCAGGTAGAATTAATACTAAATGAAATCCTTGGTCCTAGTTACGTAAGTATTAATGCTTGCATAGATTATTACAAATAGGCAACAAAATGTTTGTTTGTTGTAGGAGATTCACAGCTGAATTTTCATCTTTTGCTTGTAAATGATCAGGTACCCATGAAAATGTTTCCAAGTCTGAATGGGAGGAACCACTGTTAAAGGCTAAAGAAATATTGTGCCCTTTATGCTCTTCAGTTATGAGTATTTGTAGATGTCCAGTCCATCTCAGTCACTGGCAGGTTTTCACTGAGGATGCCTGTCCAACAGGAATTTGAGTTATGCTGTCAATACTTCATGTAAACCAGCAAGTGAAGGACAAGTAGTAGCAGTTCTTGTCTGAATAAATTCAAGCACATCTCTTATTTCCTCCAACCTGAACTGAAATGAACCTGCCAGGTTTCAGATCTTACTATTGATCCTTTGAGCTATGCAGTAGCCTGTTTTTATTTTTAATGAACAATACTTTCTTCTAATTCACATCTATGACTGCTCCTACTTTCATGTGAATAGTCAGGTAGCGTAAGCAGAGTCTAGATTTCAACATCACAACAGGAAATATTTTGGGAGGACCAGCAGTGGTAGGATGTACCTGCAAGTGTACAGCTGAGCGGAAAGCAGACTGTTTTTAATGCTCTGGAGGAAAGAAAGAAAAGTCAGGCTGACTGGGATTTTGTCTGAAATTCATGTTCTTCTCCTGCAAAGCCCACTGTGATAAGCTTCCATTACAAAGAATAAATAGTATAATGCATGAAAGGAAATATTCCTGTACGCCTCTGCATTTGTATCTCTGTGTCTCCGACTTCCAGTTTTCTATTAAACCTCTGAATCTGCAGATCAGGACTCACAGTGGTCATGGACACACACCTCTGCAAAGCTGTTCCTCAAGCCCTGGCACTCACTGAAATCCTGTTGTAGAAAAGGAGTGAATTACAGCTAACTTGAAGAGAAGCTTATATTATGTATACTATTCTGCAGTTTTGTTTTTCCTGTGTGTTGCTTGTGGACTCATACAACAACTTTGAAAGGGAACTGTCTATAGTGAGGGTTTAAGTTTGGCTTGGGCTTGGGACATATGCTGTCCCAAGGCAGATAAGCACTGTGCTCTTGCTAGTGCTCCTTCTTAATCAGAGTTCCACTGGATCCCAGAACTCCTGTCTGAAGTATCGCAAGGTTTGGAAATGAGTATGTCAAAGATATAGGAGAAATGAGGGGAAAAAACAGTCCATTTGAAAAATACTAGAAAAAGCAATATCTTAGAATCTTTACTGAAAGACATGTTACAATTGGAAATAGCAATATTTACATGCATGTATAAACCCCGTTACAGTCATCCTGCTCTACCCTGGATACCAGATTTATATCCTTCCCTTCCCTCTGTTTATGTTTTAGCTAAATGCCATATGATTTAATTTCCCTTCTCAGGCTCCTATGAACTTTTACAGACCTCAAAATCTTGACTGATCCTATTCATTGACCTCCTTTCCCCCCAAAGCATCAGGAGGCAGTTGTAGTATGGTGCTGGTTCAATATATCAGACTTTCCTAAGAGGCCAGAAATCCTTTGCTGCTCCAACTCCAGATATTCTGACAGAACGCAGACTGCTGCGTTTTTCACTGAAAAATAAATAAAGCTGTGGAGTTGACTCATTCTGTCATATACATGCTGGGGGGGGGCGGGAACCCAAGCCTGAAACAAATAAAAACCCCAACTAAACCAAACTAACAAAAATAAAATCAACGAAATGAGAGAATTATAGCAGAACTGCCAGAAACATGAAGACAATGAACATGAGGACATGCAAACTAAGACACAGGTGGCATCACTAGATGCTAGAAAAGACACCTTTTGCTTTAGAAGTACTTAATTGAAAGTTTTAAAAAAATAGGTTAAAAGCCTGTTTGCTTAGTTGTTAGCTTCAATGTTTTGCTTATGTTTCATTACTTTCCACTGGAAAAGAAAAGAAAAGAAAAGAAAAGAAAAGAAAAGAAAAGAAAAGAAAAGAAAAGAAAAGAAAAGAAAAGAAAAGAAAAGAAAAGAAAAGAAAAGAAAAGAAAAGAAGAAATTTCAGTTGGAAGGGACCTACAGCAATCACGTAGCCCAACTGCCTGACCACTTCAGAGCTGACCAGAAGTTAAAGCATGTTGTTAAGGGCATTGTCCAAATACCTCTTAAACACTGACAGGCTCGGGCCATTGACCACCTCTCCAGGAAGCCTGTTCCAGTGCTTCACTACCCTCTCAGTAAAGAAATGCATTTGTTGCTTCTCTAGACTTTAATAGACCAAGGAGGAGGAAACATTTCTCCAAAAATCTCTGTACCGCGCTGGTGTATCTCAAGCCTGATGGGAATCTTTGGGTTATATCAAAATGCAAACATTACCAAAGAAATTTGATTTAAGCGAACAAACAAAGAAACCTTTAGGGGATGTAAGTACTTAGCTTTCTTGGGTTTCGGTGGGAGAAACATGCTTTGTAGTAGTACTTCCTTAAGCAATCCATCAGCTTCTTGGTTTTATGACAGAGGTGATCCTGAGTTTAAATACATGTGGAGAATTTTCATGCCATCTCAGCATGTTGGAAACATAACCCAGGCTTTGTTATGGTGCAACAACTGAAAACATTAGCAAACTTAAAAGAAGGTTATGTAAAACAATGACTACTGCATGAAGATGGCATTTGATTAATGACCATGTACTTCAGGGTCTTTAAGTATTTTTTGTCCTTGTAAATTAATGCAACTGTAACATATTACAGGTAGAAATTAAGACATAATTTGACGTCTCCATGACAGACAATATTCCTGGAGCACAGGAATAGGCCCGTCAGGGAGAGAAAGCGCAGAGTGGAGCAAGGGCACAGGAGCTGGGCGCTGCAGGTGATGGCAGGGCAGGCCCATGGCAGTGGCCAGGGCCTGGCCATGGGGTCTGGGAATGGCCAAGGCCAAGCTTGGACACAGCTAGCTCAGTGGGGCCCATGGCCAGGCAGGGCCCACTGGTGACACAGTTCAGGCAGGGACCAAAAGCAAGAGCCCAGCTTAAAAGCAGGTCCCAGGGCACATGGGAGAATTTCCCTTGCTGAGGCTTTGACAGCTCAGGGTCTTCCAGTTTACCAAACTTTTGGGTTTGTTTGTTTGGTTTTTTTTTAACTTTGCAAATAGAAAAGAAGTAATTGCTCATGTTCTTTCACCTTGTCTAGAGGACCTGAGAAGTTGGCAGCAGGGCTTTACTGTGTGAAGAGCAAACCATGAGAGAGCACTGACCGCTCCCCTCTGCCCCTGCAGCATTGCCTCACTGCCATCCTGGCACAGGGTTGAGCGGTCTGAGAATGCATGCGATGCTCGAGCTCCCGGCTACCCTGAGGCAAGGAGGGTGGCACCCATTTCCCAGGGCTCGGAGGGAACCCCAGCCATGGGCGAGAGTTTGTGATTTGCTTCCAGTGCCAGGTAGCAGAAGGGAGAATTCAACTCCAAGGTAGTCTTCTCTGTCTTCACCTTCCATGCTTTGTCACTAATAAATTATTTTGCTGGTACAAAACCTTTCATAATGTCTCCTCTTGAACTCTCAGTCACAGTCCCATCCTGGTCTGCTTAGGATGTTTATAATTAGAAGCCTAAAGTGAAGGAAAACAACAGAGTTTAATAAATTAAACTAATTAAACTGTACCACTGAAGCTGGGGGGAATAATCTGAATTTCTGAAGAGCTCTACCCTGCAAACACATGCACTGACCAGTCAATGTCAATAACTTGTACTGAGGAAACAGTGAAGTGAGATATAATTGTGCATTCCCTGAACAAACCCCCACTGGTCACTCACACTTTGAGGTAGTACAATGTCTTTAAAAGCAAACCGAGAATAGCCTTTTTGAAACCCTTCCGTGGGTGGCAGATGTGCGTAAAACAATGCTGATTGCCGCAATCCTAAATTTTACATCTCTGTGGACAGATTGACAGTGTAGAATCATAGAATCGTTTAGGCTGGAAAAGACCTTTAAGATCATCTAGTCCAACTGTTAAGATGCAGTGTAGATGCAGCTTGCTGTCCAACTAGTACCCTTCTACATAAACAGGTACAAAGAGGTGGGTTTTCTTTAAACATCAGGTTTTAGAACCTGCTTCCTTGTTTTCATGAATACAGTGTCTGTTTCCATGGAAATAAACCTTTAGCAGAGAGCAAAAGCCAAAAGTGTCAAAAACCTCATCAGCAGGAAAGTGCACAAGTCCTCAAGGTCAGTGTATGACTAGAAATCAAATTTATGGGCTCTTATTCACAAACTTTTCAGCTTGTGTTAGTCTTGGGCTGTTCCTGGTTACTTTCTCTTCTCTCTCTTGCTTGTGCTCAGGTCTGGAAGGAGAGGGCTTTTCTCATTCCGGTCTTCTTTTTCACCAGCAGGACAGCAATGGTAATCATAATGCAAAAGCCAGCCTGTGAAATATATTAAATTCTTAACCAAGACAGTAACTTCAGATGACCATGACTTCTCATTGGAGCAGACTCCTTCCATTTAACTCATAGCACACAGAATGTAAACCTTGACTTCATTGCCAAGAAACTCAAAGCCACTTTACTATATCAACCCAAAGAAATAAAAAGTCATTTCTTTCCTTACTCCCAGGTCAAAACAAGCTGAGATATTCCTTCCAGGACAGAATTGCAGCTGGTGGTTGATCAAAGAATAGGACAGCAAAGATGACCATTGTAACCTACAGAGCTTTTGAATCTTTTAATGGTACAAAAATCTGAAATCTCAGACAAGAAAGGGAAAGGCGACCTTTATCTGCTTCTGCTTTTTCTGCTTGCATTCTCTACAGAATCTCAGATAAAATCCCCGAGGACATCCCCGCCCAGGACTAGCAGCCTGCACGTCGATCTGGGTCACCACCAGCCCTGGAGTCTCACCCCATGTGTCTTGGTACAGTCTGTTTAATCCTGTGGTGGGATCCCGCTGCTCAAGCAAAGCTTCATTCTGCCTGTGTCTTAATTAGTTGGCATAATAAAGTTAGCTTACATTCAGATCCTGGAAGAGCCTGCTCAGGCTGAAAGAAGTTCCTTCCTCTTCAATTGACCTCGCGTCTGGAAAGAAGTATATCTGCTGTTTCCTTTTTCTTTTCTGGCTGCCGCTAGTCACTGAAATAAAGTGCTTTGTTTGTGGCAGTGTTTTTGTCCCTTAGTGCCAACTAAAGCCTTTCTGGGAGGTCTTTTAAGTTTTCTCCTGTTTAAAGTTGGCTTTCTTGAATATTTATGTTTAGAGCTGTATATATAAACTAATTAAGAAAATAAATTAAGTCCATACAAACCAGTTCTGTTAGGAGCCACAATAGCCCTGAATTTTTACTGTGTGTTCCTGCCCAAGTTTGGTCAGAGGGCTTGGTTTTCTTTTTTGGAAGAGTTCAGCTGAGTTGTTTAATCAGGCATTATAAGCAGGTGTCTTTCTCTCTCCTTTTTCCCCCCTTATGCTTTCTTTCAGCCTACCATTTCTCCTGCTCTGACCTCTTCTCCCAATTTCCCACGAAGTGGCTTTGGGAATTAACTCATTTAGTTTGGCATCTTTGGTCAGCATCACAGCCTGGGGCCAAGCAGGCTTAGTGCTAAGTCCTTGGAGCATACGCTAAACATCACCACCAGACTGTGACCCATTGAAAGGCATCGTTGCGTACAGGCCCCTTGTTGGTCCTGCAAGAGGTAATTATACCTCTAATGCAGCAAATTATCAGACAGCCTTGCTTTTGCCATATTCCCATGTTTAGGCATTTTCATTCATAGCACAGATCTTACAATTTTCTTTCTTTGCTGTAGAGAGGAATTGGCAGTGCCTGAAAGAGTGTTTTTTAGCAGTTAAAGAATGAAACGGCAGGAGTATCCAGCCCATACTTCCTTCCTGGCACTTCACCCAGCTTTTCCGTACCTATTCAATTCAGTTTAATAAAGAATTGCATTCCCACTAGAATTGCGTATGATGGTTCAGTAACCTACAGCATCCTGTTGAGCTTCTGGTTTCTATGTCCAGGAAGTGGTAGCTCTTTTCTGCTGATGAAGACATGCAAGTTAGAGGAATGTTAAAGAAATTTCATCTTTAAGTTAAGTAGTATTTTTGGTCAGTTGAAAAAAGTAAACCTAAGATTTAGCCCCTGTGTCAGAGTCTCCGACTGATCAGATATCATGCTTTGCGTGCACATTCTGACAACTGATGTATACCTTTCCTTACTGTTTCCACAAACCCTGACATTGACTTACAGATTTCAGTGCCATTACTGTTTGCACTGAGAAGCACTGACCAAATTTTCTTTTGTCTCTATACCTCCTTGCCATTCTAAAACTTCTCCTTGGTTTTGCTGACTCAGTTGTTAAAGCAATCATTCCCTTTTTTTTTTTCTTGTAGATGCCCCTCTCCCAGAGTCCAGTACATATGCTATATGAATGCCTTCATTCTTCTGACTACTCTATATCTGTAATGCATTTTTGTATCATATCCATTGGTTCATCTAGTTCACAGCCAAACAGACTGAATAGAAAAGCTGAGTTTATTGTGGAATGTGCTCTCAAGAGAACCCTACACTGTCTTTGTCGCAAAGCTAAGCCAAATAAATCCTAGAGGTGTTACTTGCAACACAGATGACAAAGAGGTTCAAAATTGTAGCTGCCGTGACTGTTACAAGACTGGCAGGAAGAGACTGACTTTTAAGGAAAATGGATGACTGAATGTCATCCTACAGCTGATGAAGAGCTTGGATGGTGATAAATGCAGCTAACGGAGCCAACAGAGAGCAGCGGTTTGTGCAGAAGAGTGCACAGCATGGTCCAAGAGCTGTTTTCAGAGCAGCATAGCTGTGTCACTAAAACAGCAGGGACACTGACATGAGCCTGCGCCTATGAAGTAACAAGCTGTTCTCTGCAAAAGGAAGTGTTCTTTACCTACTGTGTTTTTGCAGCACTAGACTTGATGTTCAAGACATTTCTAATGCAAGAACAAAAAACAGCTTCCCAAAACAGGTGATCAGGGAGCCAAGGAGCAGAGGCGCTCTGTTGGACGTGATACTTACAAACAAGGAGGTATTGGTCAGGGATGTGAAAATCAGCTTGGCTGCAGGGACCTTGGGGGTGAAATAGGACAAACAGCAGGACCACAACCCGGGAATTCTGGAGAGCAGAGTGTAACCTCTTCAGAGATCTGCTGGGAAAAATCCCATGAAAGACAGCCCTGGAGAGAAGAGGAGTCCAGGAAAGCTGGTGCATTTTCAAAGATCACCTCCTCCAAGCTCAAGAATGGTCCATCCCCACAGGCAGAAATGAAGCAAAGGGGACAGGAGGCCTGCATGCATGAGCAAGGAGCTCCTGACTAGACTCAGACATAAAAAGGAGATGTACAGGAGGTGAAAGGAGGGACAGGTAGCCCAGGAGGAATATAGATATGCTGTCTGACCATGGAGGGATGGGCTTAGGAAAAAACAAAGTTTACCTGGAGTTTAATCTGGCAAGAGATGTGAACAGCAACAAGAAAGGTTTCCACAGGGACATCAGCAGCAAAAGAAAGACTAAGGAAAATGTGGCCCCACTGATAAACTGGGCAGAGGGGCTTGTGACAAAGGACACAGAGGTGGCTGAGGTACTCAGTGTCTTCTTCATCTCTGTGTTCACTGGTAAGACTTCAGTAATCTCAGGCACCAGTGGGAAAGTCCGGGGCAAAGTAGATATAGTCTCAGTGGAGGATGATCAGGTTAGGGAACATACAAATAAACTGGACCTGCAGACATCCATGGGCCTGATGCAATGCACCCACAAGTGCTGGTGGAGCTACCCTGTGTCATTATGAGCTGCTTGCAATCATCTTTAAAGGGTGTGGGGGAGAGGGTCATGACTGGGGAGATACCGTGAGCACTGGAAGGAATCAAGTGTCTCTCTTGTGTACAAGAAGGGGAAGGAGGATCTGAGGAACTACAGGCTGCTCAGCCACACCTCAGTCCCTGGGAAGGTAATAGAGCAGCAAATCCTGGAAACCATTTCCAGACATTATACAGGACAAGAAGGTGACTGCAAGTAGTCGGTACGGACTTACAAAGAGGAAACCATGCCTGACCAACCTGATGACCTTCCACAATGAGGTGACTGGCTTGGTGTATTTACATACAATAGGAAAGGAAGACTGGGAAATAGTTACTCAGAGCAATGACCAGAGAAAAACTAGGTTCCTGCTGTATGCAACAGACTTAAGAAATGTTTACTTAGCATAAATTTGGATTCCTGTCTGTTAGGTAATTTTTATACTAATGCTGACAGCTACTTGCGGTAGCAGATGAAAGTACAGCGCTGCTGCCCTCTTTGTGTTTCTTTCTTATCCTGATGCTGAGTCTCCATTAGCATTTCTGGAGGAGGAAATATGTTGATTAGGAAAAGATGTCTTTCTTTTAAATATTTGACATGGGAGTGTTACCGAGACATCAAGAGGAAAATGCGAAGATAAAGGAGGTGCCATTTTGTCAGTATCTGCATCTTCAAACGCCCACCACTACAAGCATATATGCTTTATTTTTAGGAAGAACCATAATGGAGCTGACTGCCACCAAGTGACATCTCTTTTATGAGTGAACTGTTTTCAGTGACTGAGGTGCCTTTTGCTGTAAGAGTTAAAGAAATATTCCTCACCTTTGACCACCTTTTCTTTGGTCCCTGTCCCTGCCTAACAAAACAAGGCAAAAACATGAGTGAAAACTACTAAACTAGCCACACACAGCCAGAGTGGGTTGGACCTGTCCTGCTTCTGTCTCTGTTGCTGCCAGAAAACAGNGTCTCTGTTGCTGACAGAAACAAGTATTAGAAAAACATGGAAGAAAGACTGTCACTAACTACTCAGCCCAAAGGGAAAGCCATTTACTATTTTTATCATTCTCGTGGTGATGGCACAATGATTTTTTGGATAATAATTAGTCTTCACCAGCTTCCTGTAGCAGGATGCCATGCTGCCAATATATATTATTCAGTCCTTCCATAATTATCCTAAATTATTGGTTTCATTTTTATTTTATGGCAAGGGGTTCCATATGGGTTTGTTATCTGTATGAAATTGTTTCCTGGTATTGATCTGAAACGCTTTTCCTTTCAGTTTGTCCCTGTTTTACTATTACAAAGGCAAAATAAATAGGGAGCTTTCCCCAGGCTTATCATTAATATTTCACCTTTGTGTGGCTCCCTCTTGTTCATCATGGGTGAAATCCTGCCAAGGGAGAATTACTACAGCGACTTCTTTGGGCCAAAACCACATATCTTTTTCCATCAATTCTTGAGCTATTGACTTTCTTCTTGGAAAGAAACACAGCTTGACATCNCAAATGTTTTTTATAAACCATACCATCACCACCATTAACTGTATTACTTGCTTGGAACAGAAATAGCTGAGTGTGCCTGAGTGGGAAAAAAAAAAAAAGATAGACTATCAGGTGAGATATATTAGGAAGTATCTAAAAATACTAGTATTTTCAACCTCAGCCTTTGATTTCCAGTGGATTTCTGAGGTTTTAATTTTATACACACCTAATGGTGCAGAGGGGCACTTTCTGTGATTCCTTTCAGAAGCTTAGTCTGTGCAGAAGCCCAGCAAGTTCAGGTGTTTCTGACAAATCTCAGTAGGTATGGGACTTCACTATAGACACCGGGGTAACCTGTGGCATTTCTGGCTTACCGGTGAGCAGCACCAAAGGCACAAAGGCTGGTAGTGCTCTGAGAGCTGCAGGTGCCTCACGCTTTGGAAAGTCACGCTGCAGCTTTTCCAAGTCAGGCCACGGGAAACAGGGGAATCAGCGAACCAGCAGCCTTTGCCTGGAAATGTGCTGTTCAAAGCTGTTTCAGAAGTTGTTTTTCTTTGCATGATGTTGCCTTTGTGAAATGGTAGAAACATGCTCCTTGTTCCTACCAAACTCCTGGATGGCTGGCACTCATCTTTCTCACACCTGTATTTTCATGATGAAGGACAGCTGCCACCGGAAAAAGATGATAACATGAAATGTTTTGTCTTTGTAGGTGGTTTTGGTCCAATTAACGAAGTAGGTTAATTCAGATTCTGGTGAATGCATTTATCTTTGTGACACATCCAGGCAACCTAAGTAGGACAAGTAAACTAATACACTTCTCTATTTCTTTACCCTGGTCCTGAGGTGACACTTTAGCCATTACATGCTTACCGACCCACTATCTAGTCAAGCAGTAACAACGTTTGGCCTTACTGAAGAGCAATAAAATACTGTTTCTGCTGTGACTATCGTGAAGTCTTCAAAATAGACACAGATAACATTCACAGGATGACCTAGGGAATTTTTTCTGGAATTTTTCCATGCTGCTCTTTCTCTCCTCTTACACAGTGCAGCGGTAGAGAAGACATTTGGCAGACAGAGGACCGCAGCTACGAAAGAAGCGAATTTCAGTAAACATCTGAGGGCATGACCTGAGATACACAGTATGGAGGACAATCATTTTTTATGATCTAGGCTTTTTTAATGAGGGTATGCTGTGTTCCTCAGGCTACAAGCTAAGGAAACAGAAGACTACTGGGAAGGACCTCCTTTGTGTGCACTGCTTGAGAAGCTTCTGTACTGTCTGACATGAGTGATGCTCTCTTTGCCCTGATGATGATAATCTAACAAGGAGGGAACAGGAGCACGGTGTTCCAGGATTAGAATGTTATGTGTTGTAGTGGGGACATTGGTGGGGATATTGCGTGGCTGTTATTGTAAGTGTAAGAAAGAGATAGCAGAGCACTAAAAGAACAAAAAATTAGGCAGAGCAAGTAGTTTACGCAGTATCCTGATAAGAATTAGATTAACTTCTGGCTGTAATAGTGTCATACAAGTAGTGGGGTAAAGGCCTGAATAAAAAAAAAACAGTAAGTCATTGCCAAGTGTGTATCTTTATTTACAGCTTTGTCTCCTAGACTGCTTCCTTTCTTGTGAATTTCTCTCATACACTGTGTTAAACTCATGGTCATCTTAGACACAGATTCCTCTGGGAATCTTTTTTTTTTGTTGATCAGATGCACAAAGCAGTATTTAGTTTTAGGTTTTGTGTCTTTTTTTTTCTAAATTTAGGGGAAATATCAGTCCAAAGGGGTTTCATCCTATGCAGTGTAATGTAGCTGGGTTTTGTTACCTGCATTTAATAGATCTTAAGCTCTGAAGGCACTACTAGGTCACTTGCAGTGATTTCTTGCTTGATGCACACCATACAGTTCTGCCCAGCTACTCTGTGTGGAGTCTTGCAATTTGTGTCTAAAGAGAGCATTGCCTTCAGGAAAAA